>OU974074.1:10997631-11597631 GCA_918843875.1 Diadumene lineata | reverse complement strand
TTCAGATTCCCGCTGGTGAGTGTTTTGGTCGATCTTTTATAATATATCAGCTTTCTTGTGAACTAAACAACTAATTATGGAATTAAAAAAATTCAATCATTGATGTGAGATGTTATTATGACGCCGTGAATGCTTGTAGCTTATAGCTTATGGAGGATGACAATGAGAATTCCCGTGACTCTTTCGTCTAATAGTAGCGACAGTGATCAAAGAACTATTCTGCAAACTCACTATTTGTCTAGTTACCGAAACCCATAGGGCCCTTTCGACTCCTTCACAACACGAAAACGAACGATATAAGTAGAGTTTGACTTACATTTTTACGGCAGATGTAGTCTTAGTTTCTTCGTTCTACTAGACATTTAGTTCATTTTGAGTTTGGCATTTACTATAGCCCGACTAAATATCTGAAAATAATATCTCCGACGAACTCAGTTGACAAAATATGACGCTAACATCATTAACTGATAATCGTTCTATAAAATGAGAGTACTGAATTATTATAACATTCATTGAGATGGACGATGAAGATGGATTATAATCAAACATTGCAGTCAATTTAATTTCCATCACCACGAAAATGGCTGCGAAGAAGTGGAGGCGCGCAAAGCATCCCGGTCTACACTGGGCCTTTAAGGGTATTCGATAAAATACGACCAAGTTATTCGATGGGAAAGATAACAATTTTTTTGTTTTTTTACATGGTCGTCCGGATGGCGGAAATGACGTACATGCAGGTACCTAACATGCGCATTGAGCGATATCCGGTTTACTTTTCTTCCGGTTTTCATATATCCGGTTTGTATATTTACGGTTTGTGGTTGATGAGCTGAAATGTTCAACACACTTCATTACTGTTGGCACTGATTATTAGTTGATAATATGCAATTTTACTGCTTTGTAGAAGAGTGTTAAAAGCTACGAAAATAGAAGTGGTCGCCAGAATGAAAATGATAATGCTGTGTATCTAGCCAAAGTAATTTTTTTCTAAACGTTTGAAAATCCATATCAGTTCTTTCGAATATGTCGCCTGATTTCCGACAAACATGCACCCGGCAAAATGGATACATTCACAGCTTTCAGGCTTTTATTCCATATTCCTAAGCACGTTAAAGAATAGCTACACATCAAATCGTATATTCCGGCAATTTTATGATTAATTGACGAAATGATTTGCAAATGCGAAAACCGTCGGATTCGGGCAGCGAAGAACGCGCTTTGACATTCAAACGCTTTGCTTTGGTTTGCTCTGGCAAGCTTCATTTGAATGTCAATGTGATTTGTGAATACCTTCGTGAGAGCTGAATTCTTCTTTTAATCTGCTAAAGAATTCAATCATATTCTGATAAATCCATGCATTCGTGGCTTTGTTAAAAATCCCAAAAATCATGTGAAAGAGTACAAGGAGTCTTATTTAACGCATACATTGTTTAATCAGAAAATTGTACATTGCTATATAAATATCATATGAGACGCAATTAATGAACCCGATTATACAAACAAAATCAGGAATGATAAAAGACCTTTGTTTGAAAACCTCTGTAATCATGTAACAAGTCAGATAAATATCGCTTGTTGCCTCCGTTCTCGGCCTTAATCTTTTACATTAGAAATGAAGAGTGTTGAAAATTTCAGTTCATCAACTACAAACAGTAAATATACAAACGGGACATATGAAAACCGGAAGAAAAGTAAACCGGATATCGCTCAATGCGCATGTTAGGTACCTGCATGTACGTCATTTCCGTAATTCGGACAACCATGTAAAAATACAAAAAAATTGCTAACTTTCGCATCGAATAACTTGGTCGTATTTTATCGAATATCCTTAAGATATACCTCATTCGAAAGCAGATAGTGAGTAGAATTAACTACATAAATTTCATTCAAAGGGTTATAACCACTTAAAATATATTTCAGGATCATATGGACAACTGCAAACTGTTGCCTATCGATTGCCTCAATGGATGTGAGATTTTGATACCAAAAATGAAGGTAAAAACCAACATTTAAAGTTAAAACGTACAAACCTTTCATATCGATATGATGCTATGATATAGTGACAGCTTTATTAGACAGGGTGACGTCGTCGACTATTAATAATGATGTTCAGGTGTGTCCTTCAAAAGATTGAAATGTGCATGTATTCGAAGTAAAAGACTATGTAACGTTTCAGTGAAAATACTTGAAAATTTTGGTGTCTATTTCAAACATGTGAAAAAGCATACATGATCACAGCTGATGTTAAATGGGACAAATTCCAACGCCAATTGTCCAGGCTCAATTGTTTGTCGATTTTTTTAGACGTGCTACACTGGGCAGCAGTCATTTAAGTGCGTACTCAGTTCACGTGCTGCCAACTCAGCTTTCTTCTTCATAGGCGTCTTGTAGTTAATCAACTTGTACATCCGCCGCCATTTTGTCGCACGTCAAATCGTCAGTGATCATGTCGATAATAAACGTTGTACTATTGGGTTGATAGGATGATGTGTAAGAAAATTATAACTGTACACAAAGATTCAATATGGTCAATGTAATTATCTATTTGTAGATGACTTCCCACATTAATGAGGAGTGCCCGCTGACCATTGTTGAGTGTCCTTACAGTGCTACTGGATGCAAAGTTACTGAGGTATCAATAGACTACAAGCAGTTCATGCTAAGGACTACATCGAAGTGTGACACGCATGCACTAAACCATTTGTGTGTTAATTTGAATACAAGACGTTGTGACTCCGCTCACTGGAACACGTGATTTCGTCTGGCACCTAACTTGAACATGTAGTGTTGGACATCAGCCGAATCTTTGACTGCAAACTTGCACGTGCTTACGTTGTGGTATATGAGATCGTTGAAGTCACAAAAGTCTTGTATATCCAAATTCACAGACGAATATTTTACTGAGTGCCATCTGATGAAATCCGTACGCAGTATTAGTTTTTCCTCAGGATTTTAAAAGCGATGGGTGAATAACTCATGGTTTCGGAGGCAGAATCAACACGGATGCAGTTAGTACCAATAAGACAAACGATTTTATTTCTGACAGATATATTGAAATTCATCAAAACATTAGCAAACAGTCTTACCCTTTCTCTTATGACACTACCGCTGGATTGTTTGTTTCGATGGCTCGCCTATCGTAAGAGTCATGTTTATGAAATACAAGAACTAATACAGTATATATCTCAATAAACGAGTGAAGTCAACTCAATGTTTATTTTGTACCTTTAGTTAATAATCATATAATCAATTGAAATACACAAAGCTTTATGCATGCGACAACATTTTATTATACGCAAAAATGCGAAAAATATGTTGTTATGCACGGTCAAAATAGCACTTGTCAATTAAAATTGATTGTCCAATGAGAAGTTAAAAAAGCACTAACATGGATTCTTTGAGTTGTAAACAAATCACCGCGCGCTTCTCGCTTTACTCTCTTTCACGTTTGAAAAAAATGTTATAACAATCGACAAAAATTTCACTTTTCTGGTGAAATGTGTAATGAATTACTTATTGGTAATCTAGCTATCTAAAGCGGAATTTTAATTATCAAATGCGAATATTGCGTAACTCATTAAAAAATAGCTAGTATGAAGTTTTGAAATTTTAACTTGCAGATAAGTACACTGACGGAGGCCGAGGGCACGAGTATTAAAATGCAGACAGTTTTTTTTTTTTTTGCTGTTAGAAATTTTGGCAAGTTCAGACATGTTCCATCAGGTCTGACCGAATTATATTAACTAACAAAGAAAGAAATTCTAATACGCCAGCGCCAGGTTTCGAACCTCCGCCCTTAGCATCATTGTCACTTCGTCTTAGCCGACTTTGCCATCGTGCCAAATACGTTGTTAACAAGACCCATTAGGCTATATATACGTAGTTGGCTTCAAGTCTCCGAACGGCCAATCTTTTTTTTTCTTTTTTTTCACTTTTTTTTATTCTTAAGTAATCTTTCTTTTGCAATTTTATCAGTTATTTTTTCATAAACAATTTTTTTTAAATAATTAAAACGAATGCCGCTTCCATGTCGCATCAAAACAGCTAAATAAAACTTAATTTAAGGAAAAACAATTCGTGGAATTGTTAAGAAGAATCATTAGAAGTGAACAAGATCAAAAAGCAAAAAATTCATTGCGAAAGTGAGAATTTTCGAGCTTGTAGACGTATACATATCGAAGTTCGCTCACTCGACTTGAAGAACGATTGTTTAGCGATGTGTATTAACAAAAGCGAAAAAAGACAAATATTTCAAAAGGATCTTTTGGTATCTTACCCAAAGGAGACTATTTGGTCACTTTTCAAGTCTAAAAGGATCTCTTTTTTGGCTGAACTTTGCGAAATTGAGAGAAACATAACAAAGGGCAAACAACGAATAATACTTAATAATGTCCACTCGCTATGGTCCACTCTTCAACTGATTGGAAAATCTGCCGAATTTTGAAAGAAAAAGCGAAAATTTGCAGTATTTTTTCGCGAACAATTGAAGTAAAGTGCAATTTATTGAAATCTTGTTTATTGAGCTTTTATGCTGATGTAGTTTTTGTGTAATTCTTGTTGATTTTGGAGTATTTTTTGCCGTTAAAGAAGAGGTGGTATGGATGATAGTTTCCTGCCTTCTAGTAACATATGTAATAAAGGAAAAAAATAGAAATCGTGAATGCAAAAATTAATTTATAAAAAAATAAAAAGGAAACATAGTAAGAAAAATATGGTTTAAAAATCAAGTGATAAGAAAATAATTTTTTTTTTCAATTCTCCCAGCATGGGATTCGAACTCGCGTACTTCCAATGAACCGCCATTTTGAAAAGAAGACAAGTAGATTGCTTGGGCTGCCTGTGGTATTATAAGAGCTTAAAGGCAAGTTCGAAATGTCGCAAAGAAACCGTATTGCATATTTTGTGTCGTTTTGTTTCTTGTTTTGTTTTGTTTTCGGTTTTTAAGAACCTCCGTTCTTGGGCACGAGTAAACCCTGAATTCAGGGTCTAGTTTTCAATAACAAATCAAAGAATTACAAGAATC
The DNA here is from genome assembly GCA_918843875.1 of Diadumene lineata. Taxonomy (NCBI): domain Eukaryota; kingdom Metazoa; phylum Cnidaria; class Anthozoa; order Actiniaria; family Diadumenidae; genus Diadumene; species Diadumene lineata. The sequence continues at coordinate 11,592,608 of OU974074.1, read as the reverse complement.
AAATTAAAATAAAAACCACACACTTTTTTACCATCTGACAAACTTGTCCAATAAACTCTTCCAGAAAATACAACTTGTAAAATCTCCAGCTTTGAATGACTATTGATGAATTATGACAGCTCTGCATGACTGCGCATTTGAATGGTTAAAAACAGCACCATGAGCGACTTTACCCATTTTTTCAATGAAAATATTTTGAAGTAGCTTTTCATCGTTGAATCGTAGTTATTTTTCTTTTTCTCGCCGCGGTCTTTGTTTCTCTTTCCTAGTCAAATCTCTTCAAGCCGTCAGCTTAGCTTTATCATTTTCATGCTCTTTGTCCAGTGTAGAAATACATTTTGTAGAAAAATTTCAGTGAACTGCAATAAGTTATTTTGGCGTCCCGACTAAAACCGGTCAGCGTTTTCGCGCGGCAGTGGTACACGGACGTTGCAGGGCGGACGTTGTACGTATTTTCGCAATCCGGGCTTCCTGTGGTCGATCTGAAATAAGCTCGATGGTTTACCATATTTTCTTAATTATGGTGCTCCGCTTGCGCGGCCTTCTGCCCGCGCGGAGCTCCGCTAATATAATAATTAGGTAAACCTAATAGCGGAGCTCCGATTTATTGAAATGAATTATTTATTCAATCATTCATTCTTTCATTTGCTCATTCACTACGAATTATCAAATTCTTGATCAATTTTTCGTTTTTGCTATGTTATCTTCTTTTCATGATCAAATAATCATATAATCGATTGAAATACACAAAGCTTTATGCATGCGACAACATTTTATTATACGCAAAAATGCAAAAAATATGTTGTTGTTATGCCAGGCATGGTAAAAATAGCACTTGTCAATTAAAATAGATTGTCCAATGAGAAGTTTGAAAAGCATTAACATGGCTTCTTTGAGTTGTGAACAAATCCCCGCGCGCTTCTCGCTTTACGCTCTTTCACGTTTGAAAAAAATGTTATAACAATCGACAAAAATTTCACTTTTCTGGTTAAATGTGTAATGAATTACTTATTGGTAATCTAGCTAACTAACTCATTAAAAATAGCTAGTATGAAGTTTTTGAAATTTTAACTTGCAGATAAATACACTGACGAATTCATGCAAGCGTTTTATTTTCAATAACAAATCAAAGAATTACAAGATTCAAATAAAAAATGTTTTTCCATTAACCATAATATTTATATGATAATGTATTTTTTTCTGGGGGGGGGGGGGGGTGAAATATCACTATATTAACGGAGCACCATAATTAAGAAAATATGGTAAACCATCGAGCTGAATTTTCGTCGACCGAGACAGGAAGCCCAGCGTCCGTTAACATACATACGTACGTACATCCCTGCCCATCGCGCGAGAAGTTAACTTTGACAGACTTTGACAAAATTTGTTAATCTCCACACATCTGTGGTTACTGACTGAAACTTTCTGCAAACGTATTTCTAAAATGGACAAAAAACAAACAAACAAAGAAAATAGTCAAGCTAAGCTGCCGCTAAAGGCTGATTTACACGGTACGATTTGTCGCATGCGATTTGTAGTATACGACTAGTCGTGAGGTTCAAAACGTTCTAAAACTAGTCGTAGGACATTCTAAAACACGTTTCAGAGCGCGAGCGACTAGTTTTAGAAGCTACGACTAGTCGTATACTACAAATCGCATGCGACAAATCGCACCATGTAAATCGTGCTTAAGAGTTTTGACTGAGAAAGAGAAACAAAGACGCGTACGCCGAATTTGAAAAGGAAAGAGAACTACGATTCAACGGAGAAAAGCTTCAAAATATTTACCCTGACAATTCCCGTGCCGATGTTTTTAACTATTCAAAATTAATGTGAAGTCATGTAGAACTGTTAAACTTTTCTTTGGTGCTTTAAAGTCATTCAAAGATGGACATTTTACAAGTTATATTTTCTGGAAGAGTTTAGTTGGCGAGTTTGCTGGTAAACACGGCTGTATTATTTGGGTTTGTGGATTCTTCGTGGATTCTTCGTGGCGTTTTAAATCATTACTCATCGACTAATCTTCTCTTAAAAGTAAAATCGACGGCGACCAAAAGTTCATAAAAAACGTGCATTTGCAGCTATTCAAAAGAGGTGAAAAGCAAAATGAACACGCGATCACGAAGATGACTTCACTTACTGTTCATTCATCAATTTTTACGGGAAATTTATAAACACGGAGAGCTTTAGGATCAATGCAGATTTATCAACTATTCACAACGAAAAATAACTTTTCATACACGATGTATGTCAACAAAGTAGAACTGCCAGTTCAGGGAGTGCATGGAAATGGAAATTTAGCACAATGTGTGATCGAGCAACTCGAACTAGCCATACTACGCCGGCCGTTCCGTTGAACTGTGTAAACTTTTTAGAGGCAGTGAAAATGTTTTTTTCTTTTTTTTTTAATTCTAAAGACATGAACAAGCTTATTGTAATCTGAACTGAGGACGAAAATTTCAGTGGAAAAGTGACAGAATAGGACAAGAAACGTGGCGCCGGTATGTTTACATTTTTTGCCGATCTTTTTCTTTCTTTTTTACAAGCAACATATAAGCAGTTTGCAATTATTCCTGCAAACTACTTACTTCTTTTTGTAAGATATTTCTCCATCGCTGAGTTTTTGTAATTCTTTGATTTGTTATTGAATTGCAATAAAACGTTTGTATTTATCAGCTATTTTTTAAACGAGTTACGTATTCACATTTGATAATTAAAGATGCACAGCCGTATTAGATAGCTAGATTACCAATAAGTTAATTATTACACATTTCACCAGAAAAGTGAAGTTTTCGTCGATTTTTGTAACATTTTTCAAACCTAAAAGAGCGTTAAGCCCGCCGCACACGGTGAGCAATCTGCCCCGCGAGCCATTTCCTCACTGGCTCGCGAGCCAAAAAACTCACCGTGTGCGGATAAAATTCGTCATTTTTCACCGCTCGCGAGGTGCTGAGTCAATTTTCTAGCGTGTTTGAAATCGTCAAGATGTCTCGTGAGCGGTGAAAAATGACGAATTTTATCCGCACACGGTGAGTTTTTTGTCTCGCGAGCCAGTGAGGAAATGGCTCGCGAGGCAAATTGCTCACCGTGTGCGGCGGGCTTAATAAAGCGATTGTTTACAACTCAAAGAAGCCAAGTTAGTGATTTTCTCTTCAACTTTCTCATTGGACAATGGATTTTAATTGACAAGTTCGATTTTTACCATGGATAACAACATAAAGGAAGCCAGTTGACTGTTACTAACAAAATACGGTCGGATAATATTCGTCTTTTTATGCATATTTCTTGCGTAAAATTAAATGTTGTCGCATCCATAAAGATTTGAATGTTTGAATGGATTATTCGATTATTTGAAAAGAAAAACAGCAAAAAAAAAAAGAGAAAATTATCCCTTCTCATTTTTTTTATTATCTTAATTTCTGTTCATTCATTAATTCATTAACTTTTATATATATAGTCATTTTTTGATTGACAAATTGATTGATCAACAATTTTGATAATTGGTAGTGAATGAATAAATAAATAATTGAATGAATAATTCATTTCATTAAATCGAAGCTCCGCTATTATGTTTACCCAATTTTTTATATTATTTTATTATAGAATGAAACAGTAAACTATCATTAATATAACAACTATCACATTTGTTTTGGGTTTTTTTTCTAGATAAAACGATGTAAACTAAAAGCGCATCTTGCCCAATCTACCCAGTCTCACTTGATTGTCACCTTGGAACGACAACAACGAATGGATCAGGAAATGGAACAACTGAGAAATGAAATTGGGAACTTGAAAGGTCGAATAATTGAGCAAGAGAGACATCAGCAAGAAATGAAAGATTTGAAGAAGCGACTAAATGAACAAGAGAAACAACTGCAAGAAGAGAAAAAACGACTGAATGAACAACTTTGTAATTTCGAAAGGAAATTCTTAAGGTCCGATTGTGTGTTGATTTGGCGCATTGAAAATTGTGAACAATGCCTATCGGTTGCCCAAGCATCTTCTAAAGAGCGAATACTTAGCCATCCTTTCTACTCGGGTAGATACGGGTACAAATTGAGATGCCATGTTTCAGTAAGTGGTAGTGATGGTAATGAATCATATCTATCACTATTTATCCACATTTTAAAAGGCGAGTTTGATGCACTTTTACCATGGCCATTCTTTGGCAAGGTAACGTTCACTTTGATAAATCAAACAAAGGAAGGCAAAGATATAGTTAAGAGTTTTACTCCGAAAGGAGAGGATAATTTTCAAAGGCCCAAGACTGAAACCAACATTGGTCGGGGAATTAAACAGTTTGTAAAGCTGGAAACTATCAAGAATGAAGGATATTTGAACAACAATGAGATATTCATCAAGGTCGAAGTTGAACCGTTTGACTTATCGGCCAATAAATAGGCTATTGTAAATACAGCTATTTGAAAACTCACTATCAAGAGTCAACAATATAAACACTGGTCATGTCACTAATACCAGCACATGATCACAAGAGTGCGCACTCAGTTAAGACTGACAAACTGGCGTACAATTTACATACAATACACAGTGGCAAACATTTGAAGTTAGAGTGCTTACAGTATATTCATGAAATACAATCTAAATAGTGACTACCTAATAGTTCTTATTTTGTGACTATTGAGGTGCTATCATTCAACCAGAACAGTCAAAGAAAAGGTAAATACAAAGGGAACAATACATCCTTATAGCTTAACTTTATTAGTATCTAACAAAACACATTTTTTCGTGGACATGGTGTAAGCACTCAGCATCTTTATAGGTTAATTGTCTAAAATAATACCTCATAATACATAAATATGAACTATTAGATAAAAACTATTTACGCTTTTTTCGTGGACATAGATAAGAACTCTACATTGTTATAGCTACATCGTTATATGTCTAAAACAGTACCTAATAATACAGAAATATCAACTATTAGATAGAAACGATTTAGATTTGTTTTTCTACCTCGTATGTAACAAAATCAATATAGCCTAGCTGAATCCTAAATTGGCTGATCCTGGAAAGCAAGATCCATGCAATTGTAGTTTGAAAGCAACGATCAGATCAAGAATGTTGCAATTTCAAAATGAAAGGTATAGAGACAGTGCAAAATGATTTTTTATATTTTTTATTGTAAAACGTTTTTCACGGACTTTCATTGTATTTCAGTTTCAATTATTTTTCTTATAAAAGTTATAGTAACATAGATTAATCTTAACGATCACAGAGAAGCCTTCACAGTTCACGCGAATTTGCTTGGTTCACATATAATCACTACGATCGCCAAAAAGTGAACTTAAATGCTGGGATCACTCAAATTCTATCTCGGTGATCGAGAGTAAAAAAGTTGTAGAAAACCAAATAAAAACTGTGAGTTTTTTTTTTATTTTTCAGCGATCCTAGCATTTAGATGCAAATCAGGCTTTAGCACTTAGCACCACCAATGATAAGAGTCAAATCATGCACACGTATACAGAAAAACAGATTTTTTCGTTTTCATCATTTTTATTTTACAGTGAGGACACTCGAACCATGAACACTTGTCTTTATTTAGCTTTTTATTTTCTGAGCTTTCTACTGCTTCAAATTCTCTAAAAAAGTAGGACTGAACTCAAATTCACTGAATTATCAAATGCAAATGTTTTCAAGTCGATTCACTCAAATGATGCATGTTAAAAAAGTGTCAAAAAAGCACAAAGTGTTCACGGTTCGAGTATCCTCACTGTAATAACGTTATGTTCAGTCACATGAATATTGATGACTACAAATATTACTGATACTGCAACGCGCTTGTTATCATTTATTTGTCATAGATAGATAGATGTTTTTACATTAAGGTTTATTTGAATTATTATAGTCATCTTTACCAATCAACATATATACGACCAAAGGCATATTGATATACGTTCCGGGACTTTTCAAATGTAAAAATGCATTAATATGAATAAAATATATATCAATATCTATCAAAGCAAATTAATACCCATAACGAGTTCTATAAGTATTATTTATAAAATGAGAATAAGTGTTTTTCGGCAGATATAGTTCCGCCTTGTATCTATATCTGCTGATAAAACGCTCATTCTCATTTTACTAAGCTAATACTACTTATAAAATTCATGAATAATTATTGAACCCAGAACAATAGAAAATCACTACCGTAAGGGCATCTGTATATTTGATACAGAAATCGTCCTGATTTGCATAAGGTTTAGCTTGACATATCTCGGCCAAATTAAATCTAATTTCAAAAACATTACTCTAGAATAGCTGCATTAATCTAGACATTTCATAAGTAGTATACAATATTCGCGTCCGATCTGTATGAAATATACAGTTGTAAATATAACGATAACTTGTACACCGTAGAATGATACATGAAAACTGACGTTTCGGACGTTAGTCCTTCGTCGGAGTAATACGAGAAAATAAAGAAAAACGAATGGGTACATATGTGATAAAAAATACAAAGGTGACCAATGAGAGAAGGGAAAACGATAAAACAAAGCATGACAAAAGGTTATAATAAACAATAAGTGAGAAATAAGAAAGTGAAGCATGACTTTTTAGAATTTTTAATGATTTTCGTTTTAATTCCGATTCTAAGTTTTTATTCACCATGGACGTGAAATCTCTTTATACAGTTATTCCCAATGACGAGGGCCTTCGTGCCCTCAAACATTTTTTTGATCGTCGTACTGTCTTGGAGCCTAGCACTTCTACTCTTTTACGTTTAGCTGAACTTGTTCTCACTCTTAATTGCTTCTCTTTTGATGGCCGCTTCTATAAACAAATAAACGGTGTAGCTATGGGCACCAAAATGGGTCCCAGTTATGCCAATCTTTTTGTTGGTTTCATCGAAGAGGAAATTTTTCTTAACTATAACGGTCGTAAACCTGATTTGTTCGGTCCTTACATTGATGACTGTATTGGCGCAGCATCTTGTTCTCGACAATAACTTGACTCCTTTATTTCTTATGTCAACTCCTTTCACCTTGCTCTGGAATTTACTTGGGAAATAAGTGAGGTCTCTGTTACTTTTCTTGACATCTCTGTCAGTATTACTTCTAACTATCTCAACACTACTGTTTTTTACAAACCTACTGGCTCTCACTCCTATTTACTATATTCATCCTCTCATCCCAAACACACTCTCGATTCTATTCCTTTTTCTCAGATTTTACGTCTACGTAGACTTTGTAGCAATGACCTTGATTTTTCCTATAAATGTTTAGAAATGCGTTCTTTTTTCCTTAGAAGAGGTTATCCTTTATCTATCGTCAACCGTGCTTTACATAAAGCCTCCTCTATTGATCGTAACACGGCCCTTACCCCTAAGCCTCGCACTGCAGATAACGACCGTATTCCTTTCACCCTCACATTTCATCCTATTAACAATTCCATTAAACCTATCATCAATCGTAATTTTAGTATACTTCATTCTGAGTCTAATTCTGCAGATATTTTTAAACAACGTCCTATGTTTTCTTTTAAGGTAATTCCGTAGTTTTACACTGCGCACAGTTCTGCGCATATTTCGAATTTTAGAGTTTTACATTTCTTATAATCAATAGATACAGAGCTATGTCTGAGAAACACTTTAACGTTAAAATACGAACAGTTTTCACATTTTCAAGCGAAAAATAACGAATTTCTTTAAACTCGCCCCATTCCTCTCTCGGAAAATCCTTGGTATTATTGAAATTTGAGAATATTTCTCAAAGTATCTCGCAAACCAATACGGGCACTTATCTTTTTATTTCATAATATCATTTGAAATCATGTTTTTTAAAACATATGTGATCGATGACAAAATTCTATGGCTAGATTTTTCGATATTTCGAAAAGTGTTTCGTTCGAAACGTTAATGAGGCCCGGAAAAATTCGAACATTTTGTTAATTTTTGCTTTATTTCTCTTCGCTGTTAAATTTTAGTGAAAATCTTTTGCTTTACATCGGTAGCCCAATGTATAAGGAGTACATTTAAGCACATTAAAAATATTTGGTATTGACCAAACTCAGTCAAGAGATACTTTTATGTATGATGCCCATTTTCGAATGTTAGACGCTAAATTGACAAAAGTAGGTATACTTTAAACATTTTTCTCGCAAAATCCAATACGGTGACCCCATTTTTTTATTTTATATTTTTGATGAATAACTCAAAATGGTTTACCGTAGAAAGTTTTATCAAAATTCTATGGCTAGTTCTATTACTACGGAATTACCTTAAACGAGCTCGTAATCTACGATCTTTTTTAGTTAAAGGCACTCTTCCTTCTAATGACAGTCCTGGCACTTTCCGTTGCTCTCGTAAACGTTGTTTTACTTGTCCTTTTATTTCTTCACGCACTTCAGTCAAAGGTCCTATAAGTCTACTTTTAAAGTAGATGATCATTTTGATTGTACTTCTTCCAACGTTATTTATTGTATTCAATGTTTAGTTTGTGATTTATTATATATTGGTGAAACTGGTAGACGTCTTGGTGATCGTTTTAGAGATCATCTTTATGACATCCGAAAAAAAGATCTCTCCAAACCAGTTTCTCGTAATTTTAATTCTCTTAATCATTCAGAATCCGACATTATTGTTTTTGGACTTATTGTTTCACGCGGTGATCACCAATCCCGAAAAACCATTGAAATGCGCTTAATTCATTCTCTTGGCACTGTTAACCCTCACGGGATTAACGAACGCTTCTCTTTCCATTAGTCATGCTTCACTTTCTTATTTCTCACTTATTGTTTATTATTACCTTTTGTCATGCTTTGTTTTATCGTTTTCCCTTCTCTCATTGGTCACCTTTGTATTTTTTATATATACCCATTCTTTTTTCCTTTTTTTCTCGTATTACTCCGACCATAGTTAGTCCGACGAAGGACTAACGTCCGAAACGTCAGTTTTCATGTATCATTCCAAGTTATCGTTATATTTACAACTGTTTCTTTAGAAACACCGACGCAGTCCTTGCTAGTTTTTTTGTACTAGTTTTTACCTCTGTATGAAATATAAAATGTCTCACCTTCGACTCGACATTCTATATTCCGTACAGATCGGCCGCTCATATTGTATATATTACATAAAACTCTTATTCTCAAATACTACATATAAAACACTTACAAGATGGCCTTTTGCCTTATTTGAATTTTCGGTTTTTGGTTTCATAAATATTATTACATGAATTTTCTGGAATATGCGTAATTTCATTGGGAGGTGTTTTTTTTTGACGACTTTATGGGTAATTTCGGTTGGGAGTCTTTTTTTTGTTTCTGTTTTTTTGTTTTTGTTTTTGTTTTTTTTTACGACTTTTATGGGTTTTGGTTGTCAGACATATTCGGCGACACCTTTCAATATATTTCTCTCAGGTTATTCAGCGGTCGCTCCCTTAAGGCAACTTTCACATCTTTTTCATTCACTGTTTTTTTTTGTTTTTTTTTTTTTTTTTTGATTATTTTGTTAAGACAAAAACTAACCTAAGGGGGAGGTATGCATATCAGTTATTATGTACTTATATTCTGCATATATAATTATACACATTTTTCTAAAATAACGAAAAAAAAGTCCATTATTTACAGTTGAGCCAAAAGAAAGATTCCAAAACATGGTGATTAAACTATCATATTTAAAGTCAGAATAGTTAAAAAAGTGCTTTAACAATTGAATGATGTATGCTTTGTTAAATTTACCAAGACATGTTAGATTTACCAACACAGGTTAGATTTACCAACACATGTTAGATTTACCAAGACATGTTAGATTTACCAAGACATGTTAGATTTACCAACACATGTTAGATTTACCAAGACATGTTAGATTTACCAAGACATGTTAGATTTACCAAGACATGTTAGATTTACCAAGACATGGTAGATTTACCAAGACATGTTAGATTTACCATGACATGTTAGATTTACCAAGATATGTTAGATTTACCAACACATGTTAGATTTCCCATGACATGTTAGATTTACCATGACATGTTAGATTTACCAAGACATGTTAGATTTACCAAGACATGGTAGATTTACCAAGACATGTTAGATTTACCAAGACATGTTAGATTTACCAAGATATGTTAGATTTACCAACACATGTTAGATTTACCATGACATGTTAGATTTACCATGACATGTTAGATTTACCAAGACATGTTAGATTTACCATGACATGTTAGATTTACCAAGATATGTTAGATTTACCAACACATGTTAGATTTACCATGACATGTTAGATTTACCAACACATGTTAGATTTACCAAGACATGTTAGATTTACCAAGACATGTTAGATTTACCAAGACATGTTAGATTTACCAAGACATGGTAGATTTACCAAGACATGTTAGATTTACCAAGACATGTTAGATTTACCAAGATATGTTAGATTTACCAACACATGTTAGATTTACCATGACATGTTAGATTTACCATGACATGTTAGATTTACCAAGATATGTTAGATTTACCAAGACATGTTAGATTTACCAAGACATGTTAGATTTACCAAGACATGTTAGATTTACCAAGACATGTTAGATTTACCAAGACATGTTAGATTTACCAAGACATGTTAGATTTACCATGACATGTTAGATTTACCAAGACATGTTAGATTTACCAAGACATGTTAGATTTACCAACACATGTTAGTTTTACCAAAACATGTTAGTTTTACCAAGACATGTTAGATTTATCAAGACATGTTAGATTTATCAAGACATGTTAGATTTACCAAGACATGTTAGATTTACCAAGACATGTTAGATTTACCAAGACATGTTAGATTTACCAAGACATGTTAGATTGACCAAGACATGTTAGATTTACCATGACATGTTAGATTTACCATGACATGTTAGATTTACCATGACATGTTAGATTTACCAAGACATGTTAGATTTACCAAGACATGTTAGATTTACCAAGACATGTTAGATTTACTAAGACATGTTAGATTTACTAAGACATGTTAGATTTACCAAGACATGTTAGATTTACCAAGACGTGTTAGATTTACCAGCACATATTATATTTACTAAGACATGGTAGATTTACCAAGACATGTTTGTGGAGCAATTCTTATTCAGTATTCGGCATTCTTTGCGACAACTTTTTTTTTTAAACAAGTAAATATATATTTATGTTATGTAAGTACTGAAGGATCACGTTTATCACTACTCCCAGTCAAGTGTTCTTCAAGTTCTAACTCAGTCCTTATAGTGTCTGTTGGTCTTCTTGTTTTAGATAAAAGTAGCAAACAGAGAGGTAGAAAACTACTTAACGTAACTATGGATCCAATGATATAGAACGCTGGTACATAGGATTGGAAATAATCCGCCAGGAACCCTGTAAGAGAAGATTTCATTTATCAGTGTTTTAGCTCATGAAAGAAGGAGTTTTGTTTTCATCAGTTGTTATAGTTACCTTCATGATAACATGACGTGAAAAAAGTAAAGATATTATCAATCAATTTCAGAAAATTGGGAGGGCTCTGCTCCTCTTAAACCCCCTCCATTGTCCCTGATCATCATCATCATCACTAACCTGCAATAGGTGAGCCAGCAAAGATGGGTAATGACTTGACGACCTGACCCATCGCATAACCTCTTGAATCTTTCTTACTGTCTTCAACAGAAAGAAATGCTGCAATGTAATAAAAAGGCCATTCCCAATACCGTAATAAATAGCAAATATAATAAATGGTGAAACTCTCTGCATTGTGTTTTACCATTAAAATGGTAACATTGATGCTCCAATTATAAATGCAGCAAGTTGCAAGCTTTGCATCGTCGTTAGCCATTTTATGTCATTAGTACTTTTCTGTGCTCTTTTTAGCGTTGCTTGACAGGAGTCTTTTCCATTACCTTAATTCTAGCGAGTCAGCGGGAGTGATAATATACTATAGGCTAGACAATAATTGACAGACAGATCACATGCCACAGTTGTGGATTCAGTGTAACACAACTTCATTCTTCAACTGACGCAACTGTCTCGGCATGAAAATAGAAGCTTTACGTGATTAAAAGCTATCTATGTGCATCGGAATTACAATAGTTTGAGTCTCGATCTACTCCAGCGAGGAGTGCTCCCATATTTCGCAAACCGGGAAATATTGTCAGATAGTTTTAAATTTTCCGGAATTATACGGAGGTGGGTGTGACAATACGTGTTTTACCCGCCAAAAGTAGACTTTCGATGAACACAACCGCCCGTTCCCAACTGGATTGCCCATCCCCCCCACCCTTCCACCCCCCCCCCCCCCCCCCACCCCGTGTAGCAACCTCTATATTTGTAACGTTATAATTGGGAACTAGTGAACTGTCTAATGTTTGTGATGTGCTCGCAAAGCAGAACCGAGCCAACATAGCTTGCAGTTCAAGCAATTAATGTATTCAAAAAACCTATTGTCTTCTATTCAGTCTACCGTGATATTATATATTTTCGTTTAATGAATACCTTACATCAACTGAGTGCTATATACTGGGCTCTCCCATTACCGCAATGGCTGAAGAGGGTGGCTATCCGTATGAAACTGTTCTGCAGCTTTCACCAGACTATCAATGTCCAATATGTCGTGGTATACTGTACGAACCACAACAGATCGCTCCATGTGGACATCGATTCTGTAAAAAGTGCTTAGAGCCTATATTGAGGTAATTTGAATTTCAGAACTTGCCTAATGTCATTTTAGCCGGACAATTGGAGAGGGCTCTTCATTGTCGGCACAATCTTGAAAAGTAGCCAACATACCTAGGTCTCGAAATCCGACTGTAGCCAATTCGAAAGAGTAATTACCATGTTATTGAGACTGATGTGCAACTGAAAAGGACTAATAGTGTGCTAGCGCTTGAACGTACAGGGGATATGGAGTGAATATTTTATCTATTTCTGAAAACTATAAAGTTTAAAACAGTTTGTTTAGAGCCCCTATGTGAAGATATAATTTTGAAGCATTTGATACGCTTCAACTCAAAAACAAATGTTCAGATCATACGTCCACCCAATTATAATCATGGCATTCAAATGACACTTGGTATAGTGTGGTATAACTTTATTTAAAAACTTATAATTTATCAATGTTACAAGAAGAACTGAAATTGCTCTACCTAGAGGTCGTTAAAAAATAATTCGGACGTGATTTACAATAATTATAACAATTATATTAAAATTACTTATTTATTTATTTACGATATGTGAGCTTAACTTATTTAGAAAATTGTTTAATTTATTACAAAATGAATTGCAAGCAGATATCAATATTTACAATTTGATTTATACAATTGTAAATGTTTTTTTATGAGGCTCAGTAAATGTTTGATTTTTTTCTTGCTGATGCGTTTTATATTTTGTCAGCTTCCGCGTTCGAAGCAACCAACCAAAACAAAACTCTGTCGATGTCGCCGCGTGTAGTTTGGGACCGATCATTTGACTTTTGAGGGAGGGGTGTACTTCAGTCCATACCAGCACTTTTTTAGCGGAATGGTGTACTAATTCAGACAATTGTTTTTTTAAATTATTATTTCAAAGATTTGTATTTTGATCACTGACAAATCATATCAAACACAATGATTGGAAATTGACGGCAATAGCTATCTATTGGTGGTTAGCATGCAACCATTTCTTTGGGAAACAAAGCTCAAAAAAAGTATATAGTGTCCATGTTAGAGGAACATACAACTGTCTCTCCAACAGACGCGTGTTTTGTGTCACGCGTAACGTAACCAAAAAAAGTTTTACAAACCAACAATACTGGACAAAATGCTATATTTCTGTTGCTATTAAAGAATATTATTAAAGCAGTTTTAAACCAATAAGGATATTTTATGAATCAAAATACGAGGTATATAAGGGTTTTGCTTATTTGTTTAAAAACTTTCACCAAATAATACGAAAGGTAAATGTAACCAGGTGAAATCTGATAGTTTTTTTTATAGAAGTTTAATTTTGCTCAAATAGCAAAGCAAGGTCTTTTAGATAATAGATTGTACCAGCCTAAGAGAGTCTGATGTTTAAGAAAGGCAGCAAGGGTTTGTCATTGTAATTTATTATAATCCTTGTGTAAACGTGTAATGAATACTTCTAGATCTCACAGGAATTAAGAACTTTCACACCCTGTTTATGTAACCTGATTATCTTGTAAATTTATAGTATTTAGTATAATATGATTGTTTAATAAACCAGTTCCGCCTGGCCTTCAAAGAGTCAACAACTAAAAGTTGTGTCGCTGTGTATAGTGAGTGAGAGTCACATACTCTCAAGGTAATTATTTTAATAACGTAATTTATTTTGAACTACCACCATCCATCCAATGGACCTGTAAACCTGGTCACATAAACAAAATAGAGAAATCAATAAACGAAATTGGAGAATAAATTAGGTTTACCTAATTTTTATATTAACGCTTTGATTGAAAATCAGTAAACTGCGTAATGTGCGTAGTGTGCTCGCAAGGCAGAACGGCGGGCCCCCCGGGGGGGGGGGGGTACTACCCTATATCGACTATACGGGGATGATCCGCTGAACAGGGTATGGTTTTTCGACCTTGGTGTCATGAACAGGGTATCTAATTCTACTCTATTTCCGATTTAATCCAAATTTTCTGTCATAATCAGGTCCCAAAAAAATGAGAGAAATTAGTTTGAATTCAGGAAATCGGCAGGAATAAGATCGTTGACTTTAAAAAAAGATAAGAGCAGCACGTGTGTCTGAATTGATATATTTGTACAAATCATATAACGTTCTTAAGCAATTGCAATTTGTCATAAACAGGGTATGGAAGTTACGTATTTTTTGTCATAAACAGGGTAACCCCTACAGGATCACAGCGGAACACCCCTACCCAGATCTGAAGGGAGTACCCACCCCCCCCCCACCCCCACCCCGGGCTCCGGGGGGCGGGCCATAGCTTGCAGTTCAAGCAAATAATGTATTGGAAAAACCTAGTATTGTCTTCTGTTCAGTCTACCTTGATATTATGTTGTGGCATGTTTTGTATTGTCGTTTTATGAATGTATTTCATCAGCTCAATGTTATGTAAGCTCTAAAATGTTCGCAATGGCAGAAATGGGCGGCTATCCGTATGAAACTGTTCTGCCGAATCCATCAGACTATCAATGTCCAATATGTCATGGTATACTGTACGAACCACAGCAGATCGCTATATGTGGACATCGATTCTGTAAAAAGTGCTTAGAGCCTAATTTGAGGTAATTGATTTCATTTTACATTGGAAAACTTGCCTAGCTATTTTCTAGCCAGACAATTGGAGGGTTCACTGAGTTAAAAAGTACCCAACATACCGAGTTTTATAGTTGCACCTAGGTCTCGATATCATGGTAATCATTCTTTTGAATTTGAAGGAAAGTCATTGTTTACATTGCAACATACCGAGGCCAAATTCTTGCAATGCAACTATTTCTAGATCTTGTATTTCTATTTATTTATTCATTCATTCATTCATTCATTCATTCATTCATTCATCCATTCATTCATTCATTCATTCATTCATTCATTCATTCATTCATTCATTCATTCATTCATTTATTCATTAATCCATTCATTCATTCATCCACTCATCCAATCATTCACTCATTCACTCATTCACTCATTCACTCATTCACTCATTCACTCATTCACTCATTCACTCATTCACTCACTCACTCACTCACTCATTCACTCATTCACTCATTCACTCATTCACTCATTCACTCATTCACTCATTCACTCATTCACTCATTCACTCATTCACTCATTCATTTATTTATTTATTTATTTATTTATTTATTTATTTATTTATTTATTTATTTATTTATTTATTTATTTGGTGCTGGGTGAGGTGGTGGTAGGGATGATATTTATCTGCCCTATTATATAATGTTTATTTTTTATTCAGAAATTATCCACCTCGTTGTCCACTATGTAGAAAAACGATTGTAGTTGAAAAGGTAAGTAAAAATAGGCGCTTGCTAAGCGCTTAAAGTGCGGCTGCATAGTTTTATATTGTTTGCAACGATGTTGTTTTCTTTCAATTTTTTTTGCATAAAATCAAATGTCCCATGTGGTCATTCATGGATCAGTTTTAAGTTGGTGCTTTGTAGAAAGTACATTTTTATTATTTACTTAATGTTAATGGTAGATGGCACGGAATCAGTTTGAAAGATAAATAAAGTCGATGAATTATTGAGAAACATTTTTTTTGTTAAAAACATAAACTGAAGCCATTTACTGCTTCTAACGAGCAGCTACACAAAAATAGCTGATTTAATTGATAGCACGACGTATGGAAATTCTCGCGTGTCTTGTGTCATAAAATAAAAAAAAGCAAGTCTTTCGACATGAAGTAAGGGGTGACAAATCGTTTCTTCTAGATTGCGTTCATATTTTACAGTTTGATGAGGTGTTATGTCCTATTATTATATGACCGTGAATCTTGGAGTCTGGACACTAGCAAATGGAGCAATCTGATTGGTTATACGCGCTTCCCGACCGGTTTTAAAATATCCCCCTGTATTAAGACCGCGGACTGATCGACTGAGTAGCTGTCCTTTTCACGGTTGAACAGCTGATTGTTTTTACATTTTCAAAACATTTTCATGGGAGAAGAGGTCGTTGATGAGAATAAAGACTACAGAAAATCCCATTTGATGTGTTTTTTATCGTTATTATTATTTTTTTACCACAATTTTTGTAGTTTTTCTCTACTTGATTTTTGACTTTGAAAGTCCTGTTCAATACAATCGATAGTCCGGACTTCACAATAAATCACACAATTTGCACAGAAATATCCAGCTTTAGTCGAGAATGCCTATAACAAAAAACGATTCTTCGTTCTGTAAGCTTTCTTTCTTTCTTTCTTTGTTGAGAATTTGATGTTAGAGTGTTCAAAAATAGATCCAAAGCCGCCACAAAACGACTGCAAGTAATCGCTAAATCCAAACTCGTAAAACTAGACCAAAACGATATCATTTCAAAACAAACACAAGTTTAAATTATTACTCGTAATTGATAATCAAGAATAGATAGAAATGGCATTCATAAAGTGGATTTTTTGGTGTGTTATTGCGAGAAAACAACGAACAAACAAGTTTGCTTAATCAAAACTATGCCAATTTCAAGGTTTGGGCTTTTCGACGAAAACGAACAAAAACTATCAACAGAAACGATTTGTCAAATCATCGATAGCGATACCGACGTTTCGGACGTTAGTCCTTCGTCGGAGTAATATTTTACAACTGTTTCTCCAGAAACACCTACGCAGTCCAATCTAGTATATCTTACTAGTTTTAATCTCTTTGTTTACAAACTTAACGTGATCACCATGATGACCTTGAAAACAATCAGAAAACTACAATCAGAATCGAGACATTGTTTACCTGTGTATTATAAA
This sequence comes from Diadumene lineata, assembly GCA_918843875.1. Classification (NCBI taxonomy): domain Eukaryota; kingdom Metazoa; phylum Cnidaria; class Anthozoa; order Actiniaria; family Diadumenidae; genus Diadumene; species Diadumene lineata. The sequence goes on along the minus strand of OU974074.1, from coordinate 11,575,216 downwards.
GATATATAAGCATGCACATGACTGTATTCAAGTTGAAGTTTCTTTTGTTTTGTTTTGTTTTGTTTTGTTTTGTTTTGTTTTGTTTTGTATTCGGTTGTTATAAAGGTATTCTCAGATGTTGGTGCTGAAAGAGCAATCCTACAATCACAAGTCAAGTGTCTCAACTCATCCAAAGGATGTAAGTGGACAGGAGAACTCTCAAATGCACAGGTACATCCATTAGCACTTCTCTCACCTTTAGTTTTAGTTTGATTGAGTGTTATCAGAAAGTCAGCACATTTCTTTGGGTTCATGAAAAGTTGCGGCTTTTTTCATAGAATAGACTTTCCCAGATAAAACACATATTGACATGCAGAAAGGAAAACTCTTCTAAAAACTCGTGAAATTTCCAAATGATTAGAATCTATCTCTGCGTATCAAATATTGATCATGATCAAATATGGTGTCCAAATATGATAGATTGTCTGAATGTTTCGGAGCATGGAACCGTACCACACGTTTAAAATCAATCCCCTTATCCACGTTCCATGCTAGTTAGCATTATCGAAGCTCGATTCAAAATGACCGCAGATCTTGCAAATAAAACTTAATGCGAATTTTTAATTTTTGTTTAGTTTTTAGGCTTTTTTAAGCATAAAAGATATGATTTTATTCAGTTTTTGTTTTTATTGATTTGCTACTTGCTAATTGCTTTAAAACTCTGACAAATCAAAAGAAAATCAATCCGCCAATGGCACAGTAACTTGTGGATTAGTTATTGAACAAATACACAATAGTAAACCCTAAATCATAGTAAAATAGAGATACATCGGTACTCTTATTATTTAGAGACATAGTGATGCTTGTCCACTGGATAAAGTCAAGTGTCGCATTGATAATTGTGAAGAGATGATAGAAAGAAGAAATGAAGAAAAACATCGTCAAGAAGAATGTTTATGGAGAAAAATGACATGTCGGCATTGTGACGAAGACTACGCTTTCCGGCAGAAACAGGTATAGTTTCAGCAAAAGAAAAAAAAGAAAAAAAGAAAGCAAATCAGCAAACAATCTAAAGAATAAGGACGCAAATATCAAACAAAAATAATACAATAGGAATTCAGGTAGATTAGTATTAGAATGAATGCATACTAAGAGTTATTGCTGATAGTTCTTGTGGACCTAACAAATATGTGTTGCGCAACAAAACTTTTGCTCCCTGGTTTTGCTCCCTCATATCAAATTGGTTTGATATGAGGGAGCAAAACCAGGGAGCAAATATGTTGCAAAAGTGTGTTTCAGGAGCAAGCTCCCTCGTGTGTACCGGTTTTAATATGAGGGAGCAAAACCCGGGAACAAACGTTTTGTTGCGCAACATATTTTTCGCGTGAAATCGTTGGTACACACGAGGGAGCTTGCTCGGGGAGCATGTTGCGGGAGCGTGTTGCGGGAGCAAGCTCCCTCATGTGTACTGGCTTTAAGCTCCCTCATGTGTACCGCCCTTAAAACATGATAAAATGTATGTCATTAGGAGAAATATTGGACAAGATGGCGTCAAGCATGCGTAATAAGAACAGTAATGGAGGATAAATTTATCAAAGAATTGTATGGGAGATAAGAATTTTCCCAAAAATCATTTAAAGTCTATGACAATTGTCCAAGCTCCGCATCAAATCATTATCCTGAATATTTTGCCTATTGTTTAAGGGTCCTGACTACTTAAGCAAAAAGTCATCAAAAATGGATAGAAAGCTATATGGTCCCGCGCCCGTTTTTGAGATAAAAGGTTTTGAACGGAACCATGTTTTGACATTTTTGGAGAAGAAATGGCAAAAAATGCATTTTTCACAAAAAAAATTATTACTCAAAAACTAAAGGCCGTGTCACACTTGAAATTTTTTCGTGCAACTTGTCGCGCAAAAAAAATTGTTGCAGGTTGCAAGAGCGTTTTGCGCGTGTGACACTCCCTCGTGCAACTTGAAATTTTCATTTTTTTTTGCTGCGCGAAAAGTAGAATGAACTTCTACTTTCTGCAACAATTTTGGAAAAATTGTGACAGAAAAAAGTGTGACATGGCCGCGGGCAACTTGATTTTTTTTTTTTCAAAATAGCGCTGCGCAGACCAATCTGTCTTTTTTTCTTTTTTTGTTCGACATCTCCCATGTCAAGAAGGCACAATACAGCGATCACTAGCTTTTTAGCATTGGCATCGGCCATGGCTAGCTGCGAAAGCGACGAATGCTCGAGTATTTCAAATTACGCTTGCAAATACAAAATAATTGCTGCGCGCGTCAAGTTGCAACACTCTATTGGGCATGTTTCCAGATGTCCAACTCTCATCGTCAATCCAATCCATAGCCTTGTTAGCCTTGTAGCTATTAGACCTTTTGGTGACAAAATGTTTTCATTTCAGGATCATATGGACACATGCAGACTGTTGCCAATCGATTGCCGCAATGGATGTGGGCATTTGGTACCAAGAATGAGGGTAAAACCAACATTCATATATAAAACGTATATGGTGCTAGAATAGTGACCACTTTATTAAACAGAATGACGTCCTTACTATAAGTCATGTTGTTAAGGTGCCATCCTGTGCATGCATTAGTTCAAAGTATAAAGCGGACTAGCGTTTTAGTGAAAATACGCGAGAAAATTATGGTGGCTATTTCAAACGTGAAACAAAAAAAACATACAATGAACACTTATCGATATATACTTATGGATTTGCTGGAAATTGGTCATCTTGAATTGCAAAGTGTTACCGAGTGAAATATTGAGCTAGAAATCGGGACTCACATCGTGTTGCGCAAATCGTCGCCAAAAATCTAGCGTGTAACATCACTATTCAGTTGATGGACTATATGATAATCTACCGATTGTACTATTATATTGATAGGATGAAGCGTAAAAAATATAACTGTACACAAGACTTCATAGGTTCAATGTAACTATCTATTTGTAGATGGCTGTCCACATTAATGAGGAGTGTCCGCTGACCATTGTTGAGTGTCCTTACAGTGCTACAGGATGCAAAGTTACTCAGGTATCAATAGACTACAAACAGTTCTTACTGCGGGTTACGTCGAAGTGTGACACGCACTAAACTGTTCGTGTGTTAATTCGAATACAAGACGTTTTACTCCGCTCACTTGAACGACGTACGTCTGGTCACTAACTTGAACGTGTGGTTTTCTTTTTGCTTTCTTATGATTATAGCAATGGAAATTTATGCGAAAATTGCATTGGACTGCAAACTTGGACGTTTTTTCGGTAGGGTAAAAGGTATAAATCAGATCATTGAAATCAAAACGACTCGTATATTTAAAAACTATTTCAAAAACGAGGTTTTCATTAAGCTTGGTTTTCACTTGCGTCGGAATCGGAGACGAGATCGGAATCGAAGTCATAAACACAGTCAGAACAAAGTATCGGAGTGAAAACTAAATGTCAGAAACGGAAACAAAAGCCTCGATATGAATTTTGAAAACTCGACATGGAGTCCGTTTCCACTTTCGTACAAACAGCCTACAGAAGAGTGATATGGTTCAGGCTGTTTGCTTCTGCTTTAATTTCGCTTCCGATATTCCGATTTTCACTTCTCATAAGCGTTGGAGACGGAATCAGAGTCAGAAGAAAACGGAACAGCTCCAACTCTTCCTACTCTGTTTCCGTCGAGCTTCTGACGCTGATTCCGACTCCGTTTTTCGGTTTTCACTTCGACGGAAGACGTTTATCACTTCGATGCCGATTTAGATCTCCGATTCCGACGCAAGTGAAAATCAAGCTTTAGGGTTTCCAAACACGAGAAAACATTTGAAAGCACGAGGTCGCAGGCTGAGTGCTTTGAATTATTTCGAGTGTTTGGGAAACCCGAATGAAACACGAAGCAGGAGTTTTTGAAATGGCTTCTCTAACAAGTAAATAATTACACAATAAAAAGTCACTTAGGAGTTTTTGAAATGACTTCTCAATAGAGTTAATAATTCATGAGGCAGGCATTCAGATATTTCTTTCTACTGTAGTATGTCTTGTCTGGATTACAATAGAGTTGTTTGAGATTCCTCTCGTGCAGAATTAAGTTGATTTCTTTGTACTGTAGAGATCATAGAGAGTGTAATGAAGGACTCGTAAGTAAAACACAAGTTCATAACGAAATCACAGATAGCTCAGTTAGTAAAGCATTGGACTTCATATCCTGGGGTCACTGGATCGAGCTTCACCAGCATCGATGTCAAGTAAAAAAAGTGTGTTTGTTTTGACATATTACTGTTTAAATGAGTAATTAATCCCAGATTACCCCGTATTGTCATTAGCTAGATAGAGAGCAAATACACGTCATGTGATCAGTTAGCAATATCTCATTGTTATACGTGCATCAGCTAGCTGCTGTCTTAGAGATATTATCTTGTATTCTTAGACATATCCAATTGTATTCTATTGTAAAAAAAAGTGTGAATTATAAAGTATATGATCTAGTATTCCATATAGTCAGTAAATAAGAAACAAGAAAGAGGAGACGAGGGGAGAAGGCGATGAGAAGTTAAGGAAAATTTAAGTAAATTTTACAAGTTTCAACATAACGTAAACGAGAAAAACGTTTTCATCACTAGGGATGAAAATATTTGAAACACTTAAAACCTTGTTTCAAACCCATCCACGTGGTACGAATGTCTTGGTCAGATTGGTTGTTAAGCTCATGAATTATTGATGAGTTTGAGAATTCAAATTCGCAGCGTGCTACACTACATGGTATAAGTTTTTCCATTTCATTTCAGAATGTTGAAAGCGATAGTTAAATACATAAAGGATACGTCATAAACATCCTAAACGTATGGTGGACGCAGTATCACCAGCATCATTTCAAATAAAAACAGTTGTAAAATGTATGGATAAGTTATATACACTATAGAACGAAGATGGCAAAACTGACTTTTCGGACGTTAGTCCTTCGTCGGAGTAATACGAGTAAAAAAAAGAAAGAAGGGAATATATGCGAGTAACTGAAGCTGATGTTACATGGGATAACTTGCAACGCCAATTGTTTTCGACATTGTTTACTTCGAGCAACAATCATTTTAGTATGTACTCAGTTCACATTCTGCCCAGTTTTCTTCTTCATCATTTCAAGATTTGTTTTGTATTTTACTAACTTGTACATCTGCAGCCATTTTGTTGCACGCGAAGTCGTCAGTGGTCATGTTACACACATGGATTTGCTGGAAATTGGTCATCTTGAATTGCAAAGTGTTACCGAGTGAAATATGACTGAGCTAGAAATCGGGACGCACATCGTGTTGCGCAAATCGTTGCCAAAAATCTACAATTCAGTTGATGGACTATATGATAATCTACCGATTGTACTATTGTATTGATAGAATGATGCGTAAGAAAATATAGAACTGTACACAAGATTCCATAGGTTCAATATAACTATCTATTCGTAGATGTCTGTCCATGTCAATGAGGAATGTCCGCTGACCACTATAGAACGAAGATGGCAAAACTGACTTTTCGGACGTTAGTCCTTCGTCGGAGTAGCATGAGTAAAAAAGGAAGAAGGGATAAAAATATGAGAATGGAAAACGTCAAAACCAAGCATTACTAAAGGATATAAAAAACAATAAGTGAAACGGGATTAACGAACGTTTCTTTCAGTTCCAGTAATCATGCTTCACTTTCCTATTTCTCACTTATTGTATTTCATAACCTTCAGTAATGCTTTATTTTGACGTTTTCCTTTCTCTCATTGGTCACCTTTATATTTTTCATCATATATTTAAACCCCTTCATTCTTTTTTTTCCTCGTATCACTCCGACGAAGGACTAACGTCCGAAACGTGAGTTTTGCCTTCTTTATTCTACGATGTATAATTTATGTATACATTTTCCAACTGTTTCTATAGAAACACCGACGGAGTCTAATCTAGTATCTTGATACTAGTTTTGATCGTTTCGAATAAGCCTACTGATTTTAATTTTAATTTTCACAGTTAAAAACATTAGCAAAACGTCCTAGTCAAAAGCCTTGCTTTCATGATAATACCGATGGAGGGTTCGTTTGAAGGGCTCGCCTATCGTAAGAGCTATATTCATGAAAGGCGATAACTAAAACAATATGTATCTCAATAAGCGACTAAAAAAATAACAACTATGAAACTAGTGATTGCTGTTTGTTTTTCTAGATAAAACGATATAAACTACAGGAGCATCTTGTCCAGTCTACCCAGTCTCACTTGGATGTCACCTGGGAACGACAACAAGAGATGCATCAGGAAATCAAACGACTGAGAAATGAATTGGAGATACAGTTGCAAGAAATGAAAGATCTGAAGAAAGGACTAAATCAACAAGAGGCACAATTGCAAGAAGAGAAAGAAAGACTAAATGAACAAGAGAGGCAACTACAAGAAGAGAAAAAACGCCTAAATGAACAGCTGAAAGAAACGAAAGATGTAAAAGAAAGACAGCTGTATAGATCCCATTGTCACGGTGTGCTGATATGGCGCATTAATCATTACGAACAACGCCTATTAGATTTACAAGCAGATACCGAGAACTATATGGCCAGCCATCCTTTCTATTCGGGTAGATATGGGTACAAGTTGAGATGTTTTGTTAAAGTTAAGGAATCATATTTAAGAATATACATCCAAATATTGAGAGGAGAGTTTGATGCACTATTACCATGGCCATTCTCTCGTAAGGTAACGTTTACTTTAATAAATCAAACAAGGAAGAATAGTGGCATAGTGATGAGTTTAACTTCAAAAGGATTGAATAATTTCCAAAGGCCCAATACCGAATTCAACGTTGGTCGGGGATTTGGCGATTTTGCAAAGCTGGAAATTATCAAGAATGGAGGATATTTGAACAACAATGAGATATTTATTAAGGTCGAAGTTGAACCGTTTGACTTATTGGGCGATAAATAGACTATTGTAAATACTTGTAAATACAGCTTTTTGAAAACTCACAATCAACAGCCAACAATCTAAACACTTAGACAGGTTAAAACATATAAAGGACACTGGTCATGCCACTAATACCAGCACATTATCACAAGAGTGCGGACTCAGTGAAAACAGCCAAACTGGCGTACAATTTACATACAATACACAGTGGCAAACATTTGAACTTAGAGTACTTACAGTATATTCATGAAATACAATCTAAATAGTGACTACCTAATAGTTCTTAATTAGTGACTATTGAGGTGCTATCATTCAACCAGAACAGTCAAAGAAAAGGTAAATACAAAGGGGACAATACATCCTTATAGCTTAACTTTATTAGTATCTAACAAAACACATTTTTTCGTGTACATGGTGTAAGCACTCAGCATCTTTATAGGTTAATTGTCTAAATTAATCCTCATAATACATAAATATGAACTATTAGATAAAAACTATTTACGCTTTTTTTCATGGACATAGCGTTAGAACTCTACATTGTTATGGCTACATCGTTATATGTCTAAAACAGTACCTAATAATACAGAAATATCAACTATTAGATAGAAACGATTTAGATTTGTTTTTCTACCTCGTTTGTTTACAAAATCAATATAGCCTAGCTGAATCCTAAATTGGCGATCCTGGAAAGCAAGATCCATGAAATTGTGGTTTGAAATTAACGATCAGATCACGAATGTTGCAATTTCAAAATCAAAGGTATAGAGACAGTGCAAAATGTTTTTTTAAATTTTTTATTGTACAACGTTTTTCACGGACTTTCATTGCATTTCAGTTTCAATTATTGTTCTTATAAAAGTTAAAGTAACATAGATTAATCTTAACGATCACAGAGAAGCCTGAGTTCACGCGAATTTGCTTGGTTTACATATAATCACTACGATCGCCAAAAAATTGATCTTAAATGCTGGGATCACTCAAATTCTATCTCGGCGATCGAGAGCAACTAAACTCAAAGCTTGTTGTAGAAAACCAAATAAAAACTGTGAGTTTTTTATTTTTCAGCGATCCTAGCATTCAGATGCAAATTAGGCTTTAGCACTTAGTACCACCAATGATAAGAGTCAGATCATACACACGTATACAGAAAAACAGATTTTTTCGTTTTCATCATTTTGATTTTAATAACATTATGTTCAGTCACATGAATATTGATGACTACAAATATTACTGATACTGCAATACGATTGTTATCATTTATTTGCCAACATATATACGACCAAAGCCATGTTGATATAAGTTCCGGGAGTCAATTTTCAAATGTATAATTGCACTAATATGACTAATATGAATAATATCAATATGTTCTTTCTCATGAATAATTAATGAGTCATTTTCAAAGCAAATTAATACCCATAACGAGTTCTATAAGTATTATTTATAAAATGAGAATAAGTGTTTTGTTGGCAGATATAGCTCCGCCTTGTATCTTTATCTGCTGATAAAACGCTCATTCTCATTTTACTAAGCTAATACTACTTATAAAATTCATGAATAATTAATGAACACAGAACAATAGAAAATCACTACCGTGAAGGCATCTATATATTTTATACAGAAATCGTCCTGATTTGCATAAGGTTTAGCTTGAAATATCTCGGCCAAATTAAATCTAACTTCAAAAACATTACTCTAGAATAGCTGCATTAATCTAGACATTTCATCAGTAATATACAATATTCGCGTCCGATCTGTATGAAATATAAAATGTCTCACCTTCGGCTCGACATTCTATATTCCATACAGATCGGCCGCTCATATTGTATATATTACATAAAACTCTTATTCTCAAATACTACATATAAAACACTTACAAGATGGCCGTTTTGCCTTATTTGGATGGGAATTTTTGGTTTTTGGTTTCATAAATATTATTACATAAATTTTCTGGTATATGCGTAATTTTATTGGGAGGTGTTTTTTTTTACGACTTTATGGGTGATTTCGGTTGGGAGTTTTTTTTTTTTTTTTGACGACTTTAATGGGTTTTGGTTGTCAGACATATTCGGCGACACCTTTCAATATATTTCTCTCAGGTTATTCAGCGGTCGCTCCCTTAAGGCAACTTTCACATCTTTTTCATTCATTGTTTTTTTTTTTCTGAGTTATTTTGTTAAGACAAAAACTAACCTAAGGGGGAGGTATGCATATCAGTTATTATGCACTTTTATTATATGACCGTGAATCTTGGAGTCTGGACACTAGCAAATGGAGCAATCTGATTGGTTCTACGCGCTTCCCGACCGGTTAATATCCCCCTGTATTAAGACCGCGGACCGATCGACTGAGTAGCTGGCCTTTTCACGATTGAACAGCTGATTGTTTTTTTCATTTTCAAAACATTTTCATGGGAGACGAGGTCGTTGATGACAATAAAGACCACAGAAAATCCCAGTCGATGTGTTTTTTATCGTTATTATTATTTTTTGCCGCAATTTTTGTAGTTTTTCTCTACTAGTTTTTTTGTTTACTGTATATATATCGTCCGAACTTCACAATAAATCACACAATTTGCACAGAAATAACCAGCTTAAGTCGAGAATGCCTATAACACAAAAAGATCCTTCGTTCTGTGTAAGCTTTCTTTCTTTGTTGAGAATTTGATGTTAGAGTGCAAAAAATAGTTCCAAAGCCGCCACAAAACGACTGCAAGTAATCGCTAAATCCAAACTCGTAAAACTAGACCAAAACGATCTCATTTCGAAACAAACACAAGTTTAAATTATTACTGGTAATTTGATAATCGAGAATAGATAGAAATGGCATTCATAAAGTTGATTTTTTTTGGTTATTTATTGCGAGAAAACAACGAACAAACAAGTTTGCTTGATCCATGAAACGATGCCAAACTCAAGGTTTAGGCTTTTTCGACGAAAACGAACAAAAACTACCAACAGAAACGATTTGTCAAATCATGAAAACATTTATTGCATTAAGCTACTTACATTTTCTTAATTTCCATTGATAATTTGTCCATTTACACATTTTTCTTGAGAAAAACGTCTTGTTACTTTCGCACGCAGTCCGTCTCCAGCATCGACTGACAGCATTTTCAAGGGTTTGTCAAGGTTTTCAACCAATCACCGCACGAAAAATATTGTGATTGATTTATTTATTTTATTATTGTGAAAAAAAAGACTTTTTGTTCTATTTTTTTATTTAAAAAAGGTCATATAATAAATGTCTTATTAACCGAGGTTGGTCGGTCTGTACAGGAGAATCTTGACCTCGGTCGGGTACAGACCTCACTGCGTTCGGTCTGTACTTTTCCACCTCGGTCAAGATTCTCCTGTACATACCTCCCGCTCGGTTAATAAGATCTAAATATTCTGCATATATAATTATACACCTTTTTCTAAAAACGAAAAAAAAAAATGTCCATTATTTACAGTTGAGCCAAAAGTAAGATTCCAAAACATGGTGATTAAACTATCATATGTAAAGTCAGAATAGTTAAAAAAGTGCTTTAACAATTGAATGATGTATGCTTTGTTAAATTTGCCAAGACATGTTAGATTTATCAACACAGGTTAGATTTACCAAGACATGTTATATTTACCAAAACACGTTAAATTTACCAAGACATGTTAGATTTATCAACACAGGTTAGATTTACCATGACATCAGTTAGTTTTACCAAGCCACATGTTAGATTTGCCAAGACATGTTAGATTTACCAAGACATGTTAGATTTACCAAGACATGTTAGATTTACCAAGACATGTTAGATTTATCAACACAGGTTAGATTTACCATGACATCTGTTAGTTTTACCAAGACATGTTAGATTTGCCAAGACATGTTAGATTTACCAAGACATGTTAGATTTACCAAGACATGTTAGATTTAACAAGACATGTTAGATTTACCAAGACATGCTAGATTTACCAAGACATGTTAGATTTACTAGTACATGTTAGATTTAACAAGACATAATAGATTTACCAAGACGTGTTAGATTTACCAAGACGTGTTAGATTTACCAAGACATGTTAGATTTACCAACACATATTAGATTTACCATGACATGTTAGATTTACCATTAAGACATGTTAGATTTACCAAGACATGTTAGATTTACCAAGACATGTTATATTTACCAAGACATGTTTGTGGAGCAATTCTTATTCAGTATTCGGCATTCTTTGAGACAACTTTTTTTTTGAAAACAAGTAAATATATATTCATGTTATGTAAGTACTGAAGGATCACGTTTATCACTACTCCCAGTCAAGTGTTCTTCGAGTTCTAACTCAGTCCTTGTAGTGTCTGTTGGTTTTCTTGTTTTAGATACAAGTAGCAAACAGAGAGGCAGAAAACTACTTAACGTAACTATGGATCCAATGATATAGAACGCTGGTACATAAGATTGGAAGTAATCTGCCAGGAACCCTGTAAAAGAAGATTTCATTTATCAGTGTTTGAACTCATGAAAAAATGATTTTTGTTTTTATCAGTAGTTATGGTTACCATCATGATAACGTGACGTGACTGATTCTCATCTTGATAATAAATCATCATCTTCATTTTAATATGCCATCATTGTCATCATTAAAGATAACATCATCATCATTACATGAAATAAATATGATAATCTTAAATATTATAATATTATCTTCATCCTTGTATGACATCATCAGGGACAGGGGAACAGTGGTTCAATTGGTGGGGGGAGGCTAAGCTTAAATTCTTATCTACACTCCCCACCCTATCATTTATCTTCAAAAAAATTAAAGATATTATCAATCAATTTCTGAAAATTGGAAGAGCTCTCCTCCTCTAAGTCCCCACCCCCCCCCCAACAGTCCCTGATCATCATCATCATTATATGACATCATCATCACTAACCTGCAATAGGTGAGCCAGCAAAGATGGGTAATGACTTGACGACTTGACCCATTGCATAACCTCTTGCATCTTTCTTACTGTCATCAAAACATGTCAACAGAAAGAAATGCTGCGATGTAATAAAAAGGCCATTCCCAATACCGTAATAAACAGCAAATATAATAAAATGGTAAAACTCTCTGCATTGTGTTAATGGTAACATTGATGTTCCAATTATGAATGCAGCAAGTTGCAAGCTTTGCATTGGCGTTAGCCATTTCATGTCATTGATTTTACCAATGACAACACGAGAGACAGTGGAGAAGCCAGCAATGAAAATGAAGAGAAGAGAGGCTTTTGATGCTGGGACTTTGCGGTCTTTAGCAAATGCAACCTGTCAAGTAGAGGAAGGGTAATTGATGTGAAAATATGATAATGATGGCAATGATGATAACATTGCTGATGATATTGATGATAATTGTGATGGCAGTGATGATAATATTGATAATGATGGGTGGTGGCTAAGAGGAGGAGAGCCCCAATTTTCTGAAATTGATTGATAATATCTTTATTTTTTTTGAAGATAAATGATAGAGGTGAGGAGGGTGGATAGGAATTTAAGTTCTTCTGATACCTTAGAGGAAATAGAGAACATTAAGGTCTGAGCATTACAGAATAAAATGTCACTTAATCTAGATAAAACTAAAGAGCTTGTAATTAAGACCAAGACCAGCAAAGAGCCACCAGTTCCTTTATGTAATATTAAGCAAGTGCCATCATTAAAATTGCTGGGTGTAACTTTTCAGGAAAAACCTCATGACTGGGATATTCACTTTAATGAATTAATCAATAAGGCTATAAAATGAATGCATACACTGAGAGTTTGTAAGGCTAATGGCTACTCCATACATAATTTACATTACTTATTTAATACCTTAATCATGTCCGTTTTAACCTACTGCATTAGAGTGTGGGCTGTTGCATCTCAAAGTAAATATTTAGCTCAAATAGATAGATTACAGAGAAGGGCATGTAGGTTTGGGTATAATGAGCATGTCAGACCCATCAGGCAGATCATCGGTGAATGATCTGGATCAGAGGATGTGGACTGACTTGAACAATATGCCCAAACATGCACTCAAGACATCCTACCCTCCAAGAAAAAGCGAAGCTTAAGAAAGCGAGGTCACGACTAGTATATTACCTAAAGTTAGAACAACACGATTCATGAACTGTTTTATAAATAGATGTCTTTTTAAACATGTACATAATTGATTGATGGAGTTCTATAATTGTTGGCATTTAGCTGTCCGTCCATGATGATGATGATGATGATATAATTTATGCACTGTATATAATTTTTAGGAATTTATCTATCTTATTTGTAAATTATTTATATATTATAATGTAGATTTTATTACCATTCAATTGTTGTAACCTAGAACATATGCTTTTTAGGATCAAATAAAGACTATTATTATGATGATGATTGTGATGGTAAAGATGATCATACTAACTAAGATATTGATGATGATGATGATGATGATGATGATGATGACAATGATAGTGATAATAGAGGTGATGACAAAGACATTGATCATGATGTCGATAACAATGAAGATGCCAACAACAGTATAGGTTTACTTACAATATGCATTACTGCTACATAGTACCCAAAGAATGTAATCCATATAACAGCCATTCCTATTGTATACTTGGAACTCTTCCATAAACCACAGTTGCAAATATTGGAACACCTTATTGAACACCCTCTCTTAATAACTGGTTCTTTATTCTGATTATCTGTCTCAACATTTTTGGTAAAAAACAAACATAACAAAGCTATAAGCACAAAGATACCAGCCATAACACGCAGAGCATTTCTCCATCCCACAGAATCAATAACTAGCTGTAATACAGGGTTTAAAACCATTGTCCATATGCTAGATCCGGAAATTACTACCCCTAGTGCAAGTCCAAGGTTTTTTACAAACCACTTTTTGACGAGTAGAAGGAAAGTGTTCATTGCTAAACTTGCACAAAGTCCCAACAGAAGACCATGAGTCAAGTACAGAATGTAAACAACTTTAACAAAAGAGCTGGCTGTCAATAAACTTGCAGCACCCAAACATGCACAAATCCCAGTGTTTTTTTCACTGAAGCGTGCAATTAGCTTGATTGCAATAGGAGCAAATAGAAACATTAGTCCAACTGTGATGGAACCAATCCAAGCTGAAAAGAAAGGGACAAAGATTATAGTCTAACAACTAGTAATATACCAAACTCTGAAAACTTCATACAAAAAAACAAACAAACAAACATATTATTTAACCCTAAGATGAAACAACAAAACAATAGGTCTGGCATGCATGCATTTCTGCCTGCCACAAAAAAAGACCCATATACATTCATTTTAAATATCTATCTAAATTTCCTTTACATAGAGCAGTCATTCTTGTAACATGTAAATGTGGGAGAAAGGAATTATCATTGACCAGGGGTACAATGATGGCTGCCTGCAACACCAGCTCCAGTGGTGGATCTAGGGGGGGGGGGGATGCAGAGGGTACCCACCCCTCCTGAACTGATTTAAAGTCCTAGTTTTTTTCAAATTTTTTCCCAAAATATCCTCAGTATTTCAAGTTTAATGTGTATTGATTACCTGTTGCCCCCCTGCTGAATGTGAATTCATCACTCCACACTGGCAACAATAGACCAAACATATTGATAGTGCCAAATACCATGCCGATACCACAGAAACAGCAAAACGCAACAAACCAAGCATAGCGACCATCACGCGGGTGAGGTGTATCTCTTTTCAAACACTTAAACATTTGTTTTTGGGTCAGATTTGATGGAAATAACTTTAGCTACTAAAATAAAAAAGTAAGATCAATCAAATATGCATTGAATTGATTAGATGAAATAATATTGCAATGATGGCAATTCTTCAGTCTCTTTTATACTATTATATACATAACATAGCGACATATGCACTTAGTTGTTAGTGATGATAATTTTGATTGTGATGAGTGCAATTTAGAATACTAAAGTGATGACCTCACAAAATTCTGGGGATGTTTGGGTTTCAATAACACTTCAGATGTTCTAGTGAAAATATGAATTACATGGTTTAAATTTAACAAAGATTGAGTGAATATTATCTGAGATATAAGTATTTGAATTGGAAAATGTTGCAATACATTATCTCTTGTTTCAGTACTGCATGATTCCAAAAATCTATTTACTTTTAAGTAGTTAGTGAAAATTTGTCATTTCTCGGATTATCATTACTGCCATTACAACCATTTTCAATGAAGTGCAACCATCGAAGCTTAGGGACAAATTATTAGAAAAGTGAAGGGGGTGAGGTGTGAAAAAAATCCAACACAGTTTAAAAATTAAAATATATATATATACAACCAAAACTCGTCAGAAAAAAATCATACAAAAAAAGAGGCCTTGACCCATGAAAAAAAAAAAAAAAAAAACTTGGATAATAGGCAAGCGGCAAAAAAACTATGCAATGTTGAAACGTCTACCCTACCACCACCCCCCCCCCTAAACTTTTCGAATGGTCCGTCTCTTATTATTATTTTGGTGGTGGACGTCAATCAAAAAGCGGACAAAGTGTGAAAACAATCGCGACAATATTCCTCGTACATTTTCTGCTTTTTGATTGAGGTCCACCAAAAAGCTATGTTCTAGACGAGTCTTTTAGGTTCGAGGGTCGCACTCAAAGAAAATGGCAATATTAAATACTAAATAGGTGGTTTTCAACCGTCCCCAGAAGACAGTTTAAACAAAAGACATGGCAGCCATGCTGGTGGACTTTTCAAAAGAAAACCACAACCGTTACTGGTGGACCCTTTTGTTCCACTCACTCTCTCGGGAATGGTTGATAAACCATCAATTCTTCACCGTCTGCAGTGTTGCTGCGTTACTCGTAACACCGACTGACCGGGAATAATAAATGTGTGTATAAGTATTAAAATGAATAAAACACTATTTTTGACATATATAATGCATTTTGAGACCATACTGACTAGTGATTTATGCACTCACCAATTTCGCTGAGAAAAAAATGGCTTTCGACATTATTGGGTAACTTGAGTGGCCTATAGCCTGTACATGTAAGAGACCCGGATCGAGACTGTGAAGTTGGGCTTCCTGTTGTAATTCATTATTCGTTAATAATTCGATAATCATTATATAGAATCAGGGCCGTAACCAGACCTTTTACAAGGGGGTGCACATAAAAAAATCCTGGACCACTGACGGTTTTTAAAAGCCTTTTTTTATTAGTAGCTGTCATATTTTTCAAATGTCGGCGTGCTTTTCAAAAACCCACGAAAACCCATATCACAATTTACTGTTGAGTCTTATTGCGCTTTACAGTTGTTTTGTTTAATGACGTAATACTGTTTGTATTTTCGGTGATTATTATAGTTTTGTGCTCTTGATTCAAGATCTAAGAAACAAATTTTTGTAATAAAATAAATGGAGATAGACTGGAGCGGGCCTTTTTACTTTGGGGGTGCATGTGCACCCTGTGCACCCCCCTTGGTTACGGCCCTGAGATTGCACTCAATAAATCATAGTACAGCGATAACTTCAAAAAAGATCGTTTTTCCAAGCCAAAATACCGTCTCCTGAAAAATGTATTAGACGCTCGCTACAAAACCTATCATACAGGTTTCCTTTGGTATCTTTGTCACGCAATCACTATAAAGGCAAAAGTTACACAATCAGCTGACGCATTGATGCAGAAATTTCTCAATGGATTCAGACAAACTCGGAATCGATAGTGAGCAAGATGAATTACCATTAGTGGTTGAAAGAAGGGGGAAATCAAGTATTTTGTACTGTGCATTTTTTTCATTTGTTGTGATAGCTGGTCAGTGTGGCCAAAATGTTGTTCTTCCTCTTTGGGTAGACTCAGGAAAACCTTCAAACTTCTCAACCTCTAGAAAGACAGATGAATCTACTTATAAACCTTACATGGACAATTTGTTCGTGTCTGTATTTTCATCGTTCATTTTTGCGTTATTTTTCGGGTTGTGTTCAGCTTTTCGGCTTGCAAAAGCCCATCTAGCCAACAGGATTTACGATCGAAGGGTCTCGCACAAGCTTGCATTTCTAGCAGGATTTTTATGCGGTGTTTCTGGAATTCTAATTGTATTTACTTCAAATGGCACAAGAACTGCTCCTTATCTTCAGGCTATTTTATTAAATGTCTCTATTCCTGCTACTCTGGTTCTCAGGTAAGGGACTCGTTATTTCTTAGAAACACAAGTGATATATATAACCAATGTCTACAAACATATCCCGTCCCTTCCCATTACAAGTCGATTGGACTACTTGAAACATTTTATGGGAGGGACAAGTCTGCTCTTGTATCACCGCTGAAGGTAATAACAACAGTGAAACATATAATCAACCATAAATGTACTAATAACCTTTGCAGTAATGTAATAACCAATCAATTATTGAAACATTGAAATTTTCCTGTTGCAGATATGTTATTCTCAAAAAGTCTTCTACAAAGAGACAGTTGATATGTGCACTTGCTATCATGATTTCATTGATTGTTTGTCTTCTGCCGTCTATTGTTCCTGGAATTGATCCGAAGCATGGTCACGACAAAGAACAAGGCGGTGCCTCTGGTTGGAAAGGAATTTTATGGCCATTTATTTTCATGCTTGGATTTGTGAGTATATCGATATATCAAATGGAAACCCTAGTTGCCTAGGGGGTCAAAAGGCTAGTTATGGGGTACATTGGGGAGTCTCGGACACTGCTGTGGCAACAGTGCAAGGAATTGATCTGGTGAATACCATGTAAAAAAAAAACATTTTGGTTGAATTAAAATCATGACTCTGAAAAAAGCTGTCATTTGAACATATTAGAGGTTTTGTATCACCGTAATATCGCAATTGTTCAGCCTCATTAAAGCGCACTAAATTTAAAATAAGGACAACACTGCAAACCCCAATGTCCCCCTCCTATTTATGGAAAAAAATGAGACCCTTGTGCACCTTTGAAGGGATCTGCATGGATTATGCAGTACGTGCCTTTTATTGGCCAGAGTTTTAGTAACAACCCCACATATCTTGGAAGTCCCAAAAAAACCCAAAATATTTGATGCATTGTTTATGTATTGATTTTTACTAATAATTAAATGATTAAGTAAATGTGATCAAGCATTTTTCTGCCTGAAATCAATATCTCAATTATTTTTTGCATACCAGTACCTTTAGGATCATGTTGAAAACTGTTCACTGAGTCCTTCCACTTCCCCCAATGTCATAATGGTGCAGGTTCCCATTAAGACCAGGCTGTTTTGTCCATGTCAGGCATCTCTTTTAATAGGTTTTGATATGTTTTATCACAGTAAATCATATATCATGATCATCATTAAAAAAAAAAAAAAAAATTAAAAAAAAATTGGGGGATTTCTCATTTGTTAAGCTAATTATAATTACAAATTTTCTATGCTAATTATTTAGTTCTCAAAATACATGTATACTGGTATTTACAACGATTTTTCACAATTTAACTTTTTTATACAGTGTAGACTTTAATTATAAATATAAAATTATGCTTCATATTTTAGAAATTTCAGCTGTATTCTTCCAATCATTTGTCCAAATTTTTTCTTATTTTTTCATACTTTTTAAGATGTGACACCAACATGAATTTCCTTTTGGCCACAGAGTATTCCGTTTTTTTCATAATTACTGATGATTTATTGAAAACCGATTAATGTTGGTAGTTTTTTAATTTTCCCTTGCTTTATATATATGCAAATTTCCATAGAAGAAATAAAACATATTGAGGAATATAAGTATTTAAGTTATACTTGATAAAACACTGCTGCTCGTTTTTTATATAGTACATCATATCATATCTAACATATTTTCATATCTTTAAGCTTTATGTAATATATACAATATGAGCAGCTGATTGTTATGGAATATACAATGTCGAGCTGAAGGCGAGACATTTTATGTTCCATACAGATCGGACGCGAATATTGTATATTACTTATGAAACGTCTAGGTTAATGCTGCTATTTTAGATTAATATTTTTGAAATTAGATTTAATTTGGCCGAGATATTTCAAGATAAACCTTATGCTAATCAGGACGATTTCTGTATCAAATATACAGATGCCGTCACAGTAGTGATTTTTCATTGTTCTGGCTTCATTAAATTATTCATGAATTTAATAATTTCAATAACAAAAATTGTAATAAACAGATTAATGCATCATGTCATCATATCATCATTTCTTGCATTGTTTTGCAGGTAATTAGTGCCTTGATGTATATTATATCTGAGAAGGTTTTTCAGCATCAACACACCTCATCAGCCAAAAAAGTGGACATCTTTTATATTTTGTTTCTCGTGGGACTGTTTCAATTCATAACATGCTCTGCATTATTTTGGGTGGATGCCATTCCATTCCTTGGAAACGTTGACAGTATAGAAAAAGTAGCCATAAAGTGAGTATTAGTTCCCAGGTAGGGGTGCTTGACAGTCGCTTTAAAGTTGACAAACTGAGATGCCGAGTTCATACCCCCTTTCCTCTCCCTCCCCCCCCAAAAAAAATTGAACTTGATTCAGTATTGCAGAATTTAGATCAATGAGGATTTGTGTTTGTTAGTACACTTGTAGTTGTTGTTGTTGGTTCAAAAACGTACGCTGGCACTAATTTAAAAGCGCACACCGAGCTAATATAGTAGTCAGTTGCCTGGCAACAATTTAAATCTACAAATATTGTTGAAAATATGTGTAACCGCATCAAACATTTCGTTTTTCTAACATTTCCAAACTTTCATGCAGAATTGCATGTTTGTATCGAAGAAATGAGTGTTTAATCCAAACAATTCAATAGAAAAAAAATTAAATTGAATTTTGACGCGAAAAACGCGCCATATTGAGCACCCTTATCCACTTTTCAAACAAGTGCCATTGCGGGGTTGTAGTCAGTATATCGCTAGATGATTCTCCTTAACTCCAATTCATATTCCACGTTTCTATGCGTTTAAAGCGTACGAATAATTTTAAAGGGCAGGGTTCGCGGAGTATGTTGAAAAGTGGGGGGGGGGGGGGAGGGGGGGGGTTGATAGCTAAATGATAATAACTTTTCTTCTTAGGTCACAAAAAACAAGACATCCACGGCATGCATCCATATTAAAAAAATAATGATAATATCAGAAAGAAGAAAAAAAATCTTTTGAGGATAATTATTATTTGTATTTGTATTTTTTAGCAGTGAAAAGTGTGGGTGCTGCAGACACCCCCCCAGCCCCTCCCTCTCTGCGGTCCCTGAAGGGATGACTTGCTGTATTCTTCAAATTGCGCGAGAACAATCATGTTCTGTAAATAGGCACCAGTATTCAAACTATATATTTATGAATAAATGTTGATTTTTTGCAAACGATTTTAATCACGAGGTATTTGATATATTATCTATCTCGATCCAAAGACCAATGACCTTGCTTATCACTGTCTTGTTTTGCTTGGTAGCTTTTGGTTTGGTATTCGCTGTTTCTTTGGCTATGCTGGTTGCTCTCTTTACCCTGGTCTTTATGGGTTTGGTTTCGTTGCTTTCTTTCTGTCATACCAGGTTGGAACAGCCTGCCTTTTACGATATTCGGAAGGAGCATCGTTTTTAGCGATGGTTATGGTAAGACAGTATTATTAAACGTGCTTGGGGAAAGAGAGGGGGTGTACAACCCTATATTTGCTATATGCATATGTACTGTTAATTGATAATAGATTTTTGGGCATGTTTATGTGGAGCAGGGTATCGTTTTTCATATTTTTTTTACAATTTTTCGGGATGGGGCTGCTTAGTTCTTATAGAATCAGTTGGAGAAGAAACTACAAATTGCTCATAACGGTGATTGCATCTACCACAGCCCTTCACCTTATTCTTGGTTCGAGTACGATGCTTTGACATTTTTTTTAAGTGTCTGCGTTCGGGCTTAAATTTGTCACAAGCACTGATGTTATGTTGGTTGTGATGATTCGATGAAGATCAAGATGATAAATAATGATGCTGATTGTGATCATGGTCTATTGTGAGAAAAGTATTCAGAGAGGAAAAGAGAGAGAGAGTGTGTGAAAACCGGGTGATGGATTCTTTGACTGATATTCTGATATTTATTCATACATTATCGATAACAAGTTCATGTGTCACACGTTATGCCCACACTCAAACCCCCCGGCATGCAAGTCCCAGTAGCTCAACATGGGCCAGAGCGACCATCCACCTGTCGGTCGGAAAGATATATAATCGGTTATTTAGTATATATGTTTATGTGTGTTTCTTACCAGGCAGTGGTCACTCCAACAGGGTTTCTATTCTGGACGTTATTTAAAGAGCAACCATCATTCCACTGGCATCCAGAGATGAGCGTTACTGTTTGGTTGAATATCGTTGGGCTGGTTATCATGGTCCCTGCTATATATCTATACAATGCTGAAAAGTAAGAATGAAGACGTAAATCTACATTACACTGACTCAGGATTTAATGCTATTAATGATGCCCCGTTTGATGGTGATGGTATGGGCTGTTCTGTGTCTCAGTCTGTGGTTGGTGTTGTACATGTTGGCACTGCTTCTTATACTTTATATTTTTTTGCAGTTTGTGTTACATGTAGTGCTGGTAGTGTTGTATGTTTTTATGTGAGTAGTGTTGGATTAGGGTGGTTGATATCGTTTTTGGTACCGTGGATTGTGTTGTTGTTGTTGTCATCAAGCTTCTTTCTGTGCTCTGTTCCGATCCCGAATCACGCCTTTGAAATAACTATCCCGCGTCCTGTCATGCCTATATATTAGGGACCCTCTTCATGTCACAGTTTTTGTTATTTGCTACTATTTATGTAGTTCTGAATACTTTCATTACTTTCAAGACATCCTGAGTAGTGGTAGCAATGATTTAATGAGTTTTCAGTTCACGATATATACTGCCATAGAAATCGCGTTTTTACATTTGGTATTTCTGCTGCCTTACTTCTGCTTTTGTTGTTCCTTGAGTTCTCGATATTTCCTGCCATAGAAGTCGTGTTATTGCGTTTTGCATTTCTACTGTTGCTTCTACCGTTACTGAAGTGTGATTATTGCTTTTACTGTTGTTACTGTTGTTTATGTACTTTTCTCTGTTTTTCGATAGAGACACTAGTGAGGAATCGCAACCCAACAACGAGAGGAACCTGGAAACTACTCCTTTAATTCGTGAAGACTCGGCATTATCGTGACGACTAATACTCTTCAGTAGTTACTATGAACATCTAAACTAAATCTTCACAATGAAGTTGATGTGATTATCTCACAGTCTATAAATAAGTGATAGTGTTTAGCTAAGGAGATCAAAATAAAGCACTGAAGTAATGATGTTGCAAAAAAAAAAAAGTTTTTCACAGTTATTTCAGGGTTTCGATAGCATTTACAGAAAGTGCTTGTAAAAATATGAATTATGTAGAAAATTCGATGAAAATCGCGTGAGTTATTGACGTCCGAGATATGAGCAGTTGAATGGGGATACGTCACCATACATTTATTTTATTTTAGAGTCTGTTTGCTAAAACAAAAGAAAATTACATTCAACCGCTCAGTTCTCAGCTAATATGTTCACTCATTTTAAATTAAATTTTCACTTTTTTTTTTTTTTTTTTTTGATGGCAGTTTTTTGAATATGTAATTGGGACCCGTAAGAATAAAAAAAATCATTTTGCGACATCACACTTTACTACTCTAAAGAGTCTCTGAAAACCACTCAAAATATCCGTAAATAATAGAATTTTTTGAAAAAAAAAAATGAATTTTAATTTAAGATGTATTTAAAGAGGGGGGTAATTATATAGATAAATTTTAGATATTTATTTTTTGTATAAGATGTTTTCTTAAAAATAGTAATACTTATAATATGTAATAAAAATGACAATCCGTAATTTCCTGTATGACAAAAAATGTCGGCACATTTCATATGCCTGTTTGTCAAAATGATTCAGAGTTCAAAACGCTTTGAAAATAAATCTTTGATTGGTTTATCTAACGTCTTCCTATTTAATAATCTTTGATTTAGTTTGTAATTGTCGTAAAAAGAAAACAGAGGGAAGAAAACCATCCATAAGGCGCGCGATTGTAGAAAGCAAATTAACCAACTCATACATCGCTACCTAAAGAAATCTACAGCGTTTGTATATAGTTTTTCCTTACTGGATATATCAGAAGAAGACACCAGTAGGTGCAATCGAAGAAGAAGAATGAAAAGGAAGTCGAGGGAAAAGATGGTCACACAATAGGTCTCTCGTCGTGACGCGAAATCAACTACCTCTAAGATCTACATGACGCTGGCTTTTTTTTAAAGCTGGTGCAACCGTAAATTATTTGACCCGCCATTTTTAAGATTTACTCTGGAATCATGGGATTGCAGACGGCGCCCGTGTGGTGCGGTGGCATTTGTTGATTATGTTGGCTGGAAATACTGGTTCAGAGAACGAATTAAACAAGACTTAAAATCAGTGAAGTATTTTTATTATAGAAAAGGGTATTTAGATCATGCAAAAATGCAATCATCACCGCTATGGGAGAAAGGAAAACACAACTGTCGTCAATCTTTAAATTAGAATACTTTTTACAGTGTATTATCAAAACTATTGATCTACATAAGTTCATTAAATATTATTTAGTTTTGTTGTAATCTGATATTTACTTGGTAAAATCCCTGAACATGAATCCCATGAACAAAATTGACTCCTATTAATTTAATTTAATGTCTATAAAATACTGATCAATGAAACTGTTTAATATAATTTGAGCTAAATCCATTGCTATACATCGATCAATGATATGATTAATTATTTGTCATCAAAATGATGAATACTGTGTTACGTTTCGACGTTTGCTGGTTGCATTACTGGGTTCACGTTTCTTCTTACCCGGGGACGTGACGTCATTTTGAAACTCATAAATTGTCTTGCTATCAGAGGTAGTGTTGGTAAACTGGTCCGTGGTTATTTCCCCACGTGCAAAAGCGTTTGCAAGATCTATTGTTTCTTCGAGCAGTTGGGATATGGCATATGATGCATCTTTGCCCTGTTAAAATTTGAAAATTGTATATGCAATAATTATCGTAGCCTCCTCCGCAGGCGTCTCTTTTTAGCGAGCGTTTTCCTTTCTAGTTTCTTGGATGGGCTTCCTTTTTTGCAATTGACCGTTGGGGATTATGGGATTACGTCACCTCGAGAAAGAAACAACAAAGGAACCCTGAATAAGTAAAAAAGGAAAAAGGGCCGAAAAAGGGTTGCCTGCGGAGGAGGCTATAATTATCGATAAGATGGGGAGGGGAGAGGGGAAGCTTTGCGTTTTGTTAATACATCCTTCCTAACAAACATCTGCCATCTATAAGATGTCTTTTTCAAACTCCCATTCCTTGAGATTTAACTGTACTGCAGATCCCCAAAAAGTTTTAAAATTCAATCCAAATTATTTAAGTTGTTTTTTGTTTGTGCCTGTATATGATTGACTCAAGTTTTGGACTGTAAGTGATTGTGATTCCCTACCTCCTCGTCAGCCTTCAGGACATCAATTACAGCACTGTGGGGGCTCGTGATGAATTTAGGCCTAGAATAGGCACTTCGTGGTACTGAATAATGTCCTTGTCTAGGCGACCCCAACTGATGTGTATCGTTGTCTTGCTGACTTGGTAAATATTTGCGCAAGTCTTGCTTACCTGTTGATTGAACAAGTCTTTGTCAAATCAGTTATATTTCAACTGAGTGGCATCATAGTTTGGGTGTTAGAGAAGTGAGTCTCCAAAACCATGTCCTATGTACTAAACTATGGCGCAAAATACGTACAGATTAACTGCCTTATCCAATAGAGGTCTACTTGGGATCCTTGCCCCGCCGCGGGGAATGGCAACCATCGGCATTCTAAGGTGATATAAGAATATTTGTCACAAAAAGTCATCGAAACTAAGGCGGGAACAAGGCAATCTAAGGGGAACTAAGTGAAGTACAATACAGTACAAACACATAAATAAACAAATATATAGAAATAATTTATCACTTGGTGATTAGTTGTTGTGTTCCAAATATCTAAATTGATGCTCTTGGTGTTTGCAATTAATATACCATACTTGAACATCAACAGAAACCAGAAGGCGGAACAAAGTGAGCTTAGTTGGACTAATGCAAGCTAAAGCAATTTAAGGCGGGGTAAGGACCCAGAGAAGACCTAAATAGAGCTATACTTAGAATGACAAAAATTGTCTAGTATGTTTAACGACCAAATTGAAGTTGTTTATAGCATCTGCAGGAAATTATATAGAGCTGGTACACCAAATGCCTGGTACCCATTTATATACATAGGTGTTAGAGTTAGGTGTCCAAAGGACACAACGAACTTTAGCGACCTTCATACAAAACACTTGTACGAACTAGCTTTATCATAATGAGTCATGATTGGTTAGTTTTCATTCGGAAGGTTTTCGAATAGCAATCTTATCGGTGGTTTGATTGACGGGAGAACTGCAGGAACAACTAATTAAGCCACCACGTCTCTCTTTGCATTTATAATTGCATGTAATTAGTGTAAAATCGGTATTTTGGTGGCACACGCATGGAAATTAAAGTTTATACTTACAGAGCTTGCCTGGCGTCCCAGTGGATGGAGATTTCGTGTTATTTCCAAGCCCTGTGTTAGACGGCAGGATAGTTAAAAGCTGTTGGAAAGGAAAGACTGGCTGAAATTGGCCATTACATTTGCCCACAGTTGCAAGAGGTGATCCACCGCTTCGCCCTACTTGTGTCATAGCTTCTGTATGCTTCACATGTAATCACTTCAAGGTTTTCCCTGTTGTGCAAATTATTAATAGCTACCGCTCTATTAGTTCGTTTTCGTAGTTCGTTTTAACGATGGATGTCAGTAAGTGTTGCAATGGATTGAATGAATAGAAATGTCCAGCGATGTGATTTTCCTATAAAACAAAATAAATGCTGACTTGACGAAAACATAAAATCAGATATGAAACTGCTGTGAATGAAACTGGAAAAATATCTAATATAAATATGAATAAATTGCTAGGGGTTTCCACTATTTGTTTCGGCATAAAAATACATTATAATGAGAACTGTCCACAACTTTACAATAATTCACAAAATGAGATATCAGTGAATAGTATAGAAAGCTTTGTGCAACATATAGTTAATGGATCAAATTTGGGATTTACTTCTCTTTTTCAGTTGGTTCAAAAAGAAGGTTTAATTTTGAAGCAGCTTACTGAACTAACCTTTATATACAATCAATGTTCTAATCGTATTACTGTGTTTTTTTACTGCAGCGAGACTCGCAAATCAGTGATCAGTTGCACAAACGTTTTGCAGAAAATTTTGCTGTCTGAATCGCAGAATTCATCTGAGAGAGTACGTTCAAGAACTCCACTTGTTTTCTTTGTCATAATATCACGTGAGATGCTTCCAATCATTGATGTTACCATAGTGCTTTTGGTTGCTTGTGATGAATCGAAGCGCGCTCGCTTTCGTTGCATGCAAACGTTCGCGAACTTGCGCGCGTTTTGACACTCGAACCAAGGACTCAAACATTAATTTTTTTGGTGGGTTTTCTCTGTCTGGTCCTGTTGGCATGGTGCTAATTGCCCCTCTTGCACATTCATGCACACTCATTCAAATATAAATTTAGACTACATCGCATCGAAATTCATCCGACACTTATATTTTCAGACTGGACTGTTTCATAATGTACCTTAGTTTCAAAATTTTGTATCCCGTTAACAGCCAGTCGAAAAGCGAGCATCGAAAATGTGACGCGCGCAGAACACAAAGAATTAGTTGATATAATCTTTCCCTAACCAGCGCTTCGTCTAAAGCATGCAGCTGAATTCGGTACAGAAAAATTCTTTATTCTTCTGATTTTAGAGTTTGATATTCAAAAACAAAAACAATGTGTCAAAACAAAAACAAAATGTACGTAGTACTTAACATTGTGTCTTGTATTGATAGACTGATTTTATGTTTATATTTTCATATTCCTAAAATAGTATTTTTTGCTAAGGAAAGGGACACTGGAAGATATAATCCCAGTATAAGCGATTCTTATGTATATACCAATAAAACTATCTATCCATCTATCTATCTTCTTTCTCTTACCGTAATCTTCCTGCTCCTCCTCTAATTTCCGTCCACAGCCTGCCCCCATAGAGGTGCGGAGGACTATATAGATACACATAGCCGGTAGGGGGGACAAAAAAATCCAAACACGGTTTGGAAATTAAAAAAATAAAATACATACAACCAAAACTCGGCAGAAAAAAAAAAAAAAAAAACATACAAGCCCAACCATCCCAACCCAAAAATTAAAAATAATGGAATAAAAAAAATGGAAAAATGCCTTGACTCAAGTAAAAAAACTTGCATAATAGGCAAGTCGTATAATTTTTTTTTTGCAAAGCTGAAACTTCGTAGCGCGCGTATACGTACTATCCCAATTTTAGGCAATTATTTTATAATATTGAATCAAACATGCACTTGGGGTCCGGGTCGACACGACTAGAACTTCACTGATAAGTATTTATGGATTTATCTATTTATTTGTTTTTTTGTTTGTTTGTTGGTTTGTTTTTCAGTTAAGAATAGGCTGAGAAATGGAAGCTGCCTCGTATTAAAAAAAAAAAAAAAACACATTATGCCAATTATAAAAGCCGCTCTATTCTTGATCTCATGAAAGAAAATTCCCATTTTACGTGTATGAAAAATTTACACTAATTTTCACTTTGCGCACTTGTCGACTGCGTGGAATTGTCATGCTTTCTCTTGTAGATTTAGCCTGTTGTTTATTCTCTGTTTTTTTATTATTATTTTTTATTTGTCTATTTTTTATAACAATGACTAGTTGCGTGCTTGTAGATGTCTGTCCGTCTGTTTTTTTTCCGCCATAAGCAGCAGCCACTCAAGGTCACGTGATCGTGGCGAAATAACAGACGGTGAACCAATCACAAGCCAAGATTAGCAAATCTACCAAAACCTTCTGAACTTTTACTTCCAATGTCTGCAAAAACATAATATTTTCATCGCTAAAAAGGCTTCTAAAGCCTACGTTATCTCGCTCACTATGCTAAAGATGGCGAATAATGGTTTTGGGGATGCAGGATTTCGTAATTTTGACCTCCATCAAAGTAAGTTTGCCAGTGTTGTGTTGTGCTTCGTGAGAAACCTCTAAAGATTAGGCTATATTTATTAATAAACTTCGTTTATTTTTCGTCTGAAATATCAATTTTTCTCTTGTTCATTTCTAGCTAACCTAACCGAGGCTCAAGATGAAAAGGTTGGAATTGAGAATTTCGAACTTTTGAAAGTTCTCGGAACGGGAGGTAGGCAATAAGAATATTTTTATTTTGATTGCATGTCGAAGGCTTCATCGTTAGCTTGCGTTTTTAAATTTGATTTCATTTTCTGTCACTTACTTTTCTTTTTTTATATTTTATCTTGTAGCTTATGGCAAAGTCTTTCTAGTTCGTAAACGAGGAGGGCATTATTCTGGTCGATTGTTTGCTATGAAAGTCTTAAAGAAAGCCACAATTGTACAGAAAGCAAAAACGGCCGAGCACACAAGAACAGAACGACAAGTCCTCGAAGCTGTTCGACGATGCCCTTTCCTTGTCACTTTACACTGGGCTTTTCAAACAGAAGCAAAGCTTCATCTTATTATGGGTAATTAATCTTTAACTCCTCTACCTTTTTAACTTAAACGTTGCTATTTTTGACATAAAATGCTCGAGTATTTGAGCGATAGAAATTGCTGCTCAAATTAACGCATGCAATTGACAGCACAATATACCCAAGACTATACTGACCATTAAATCATCACAAAAACTACAACCTTACGACTTTTTCTTTTTGTTACAGATTACGTAAACGGCGGTGAACTTTTCACTCACTTATACCAAAGAGAAAAATTCAGCGAAGACGAAGTTCGAATTTACATTGGAGAAATCGTGATTGCATTGGAGCACTTGCATCGGGTACGTCGTAAGGGGCAATATGGAACTTATACACAAACTCTTTATATATGTCTTATAACTCACAATTATGAATTAACTAATTTTCGCGTGTGTATTCTTTCTTGAAAGAAATAAAAGTCGACGATAATTGCCTTAATTTGAGTTGCGCATTTTCCAATAATTTTAACTTTAATTTGTACCATTTTATTTTCGAACAATGATAATTGTACATCTACTTTCGCGTTGTTATTTTTAGTGAACTGCAGTTTTTATTGTATTTGTAAGGGTGTACTTTGAAAACAATTGACAGTACAATTTTGTCACTGTAAAATTTTTATTTTTAACAATTTATTAAAAGAATTAAGTGTTTAAATATTTCTACGATAATTCCAATCAACATTTCCATTGGTATTTTATTTAATATTTTACTGAATATAATTTACTTACTTTTTATGGCTATAAAAACTGGTTTTAGTTATTGTAATGAATGAGTTGTTGTTGTTTATATAAAAGAAATTTGCGTTCACAGATTACTAAATCTGACATACCCTAAATTTACATAGATTACAAACACATAAAAGTAATATAAATTTACATAGCAATTTGTTTTCTTAAAATATCAATTTGTACAGATACGTGCTTTTGCTTTTCATCTGAAACATGTATATTTAATTCATAACTTAGATAGTGCTGTATTTTGAGTTTAGAAATAATTTATTAGTTAGTATTAACTAGAAATATTTTTGAATGCCACTCACATTTTATTTTTGCTTTGTTCTTTTAGCTTGGTATTATTTACCGTGATATAAAACTGGAAAATATATTGCTAGACTCTGAAGGGCATGCAGTCTTGACAGACTTTGGTCTAAGTAAAGAATTCTCGAAACCCAACTCGGTATGCGATAATAATCATTATTCTCATTGAATCAAACTGTTTTCTTTTCTTTATTTTTTAATGCTTTCCTTCTACCAATTCTTTGAGGTGTCTCTTTTTCTTGTTCTTTCTGGATTCTTGACATGTTATGCAATTTCCTCATACAATGCCAAACAAAACATTTGGTATATATATATATATATTTTTTTGCAATATGGCTATTGCATGATTACAGCATTAGGGTAAACAAGCCTCCTCATTTTGCTGTTGGTATTGTTAGTAATGATTATATGATGGTTATGTCAAACATAATAGTAATCATGGTATATGACTGTTTCAGGGTGAGCGAGCCTACTCATTTTGTGGCACTATAGAATACATGGCACCTGAGGTCGTCAAAGGAGGAAGTAGAGGACATGACAATGTAAGTCAAAGCAAATGATACCTAAACAAGCTCTCTCTGTCATGGAGTACAAGAACTAGAGAAAAGTAGTGTTGATTAGTTGGTGTTTCTAATGAAACAGTTGAAATAGTTTGTAAATTGATACACCATCAAGTATAGTCTGGTGTATAGCCTATATGGTGTACCATTTAGTTGTATCCATTTACAACCTCCTCTCTGTCAAAGTTGCATATCTGCTTTTGCACGAATATATGGAACACTGGGGTGTATAACCCCAGCAAAGCTATTTGAAACTTTTTCCTTCCCTGATTTTGTAAACCTTTTGTTAAAGAATTTTGTTCATTGTCGGTTTTTTTCTGCAACACAAGATAACCACCGATGGATATTTGCCTGTTATGAGCACCCAACTGGCAGCACGAGCAGTTAAATCCCATTTGTGAGATACATGTGATGCACTCTTTTATGAGTTGTGGACTGATTTTATTATTTATGTTTTTTTGTTTAGATTATGTAAAACAAATTGTTTTTTTTTTTCATTGTAAAGAGCATTGAGATGTAAATGGTATGCGCTTTAAAGAAATAAATTATTATTATTATTATTATTTTCTCAAACCAAAGTCATAGTTTTTATTATAGGTTCAGTATTGTAAGTTGTAAGGCAGTGTGTATTTGTGAATGTAAAACTTTTTTTTTTATAGTCTGCAGGTCTCAATTTAAAGCAGCTCTCAGCTGAATTTGACTAACCTGTATGAATAAGGATTAAATAAATAAATAAATAAATAAATCATTCTTAAGTTAGAGAATCAAAGATTTGGTTATGAAATAGTTTTTCCCAAATGCGCTTTCCTGGACACCTTCTGTAGATAAAAGCACATCATATTTTGTACATGTCGATTGCAGGTTGTAGATTGGTGGAGTCTTGGTGTTTTGATGTACGAGCTGTTGACAGGAGCATCACCTTTTACAGTGGATGGAGAAAAGAATAACCAGTCTGAAATATCCAAGTAAGGCTGAGATCAACCAATGTAATATTGGAGCATGTATTGCAGTTCCATGCTCCAAAATATTATATATATATATATATGTAATTGGTCAATATTTGATAGTAACTTGGAGCTCATTTCAAAATTGAGTTTTCTGAAGAAAAAAAATTGCTTACTGTAGTTAATAAGGAAGTAGTTAATAATGAAAAAAATTGAATATTCGGAAACATGGAAACAAAGCAATTGCTGGTGTTACATGTTTCAATCCCCTTATGAATATTTTTCTGCATAAATTATAATATATTGCATCATACACAGTGCAAATAGAGAAAAAAACATGCACATTTGAAATTATTGCTGACAGAATGTTTTCTTACCCAATCAGAATTACTTTGCAGTTGGGGTTTAGTAAATGCAATCTGCCCTTTTAATACACTAGTGGTAATATTTCAACACTCTAATGTATCTAACTTGTTGTTTGTTTTATCAGGCGTATCTTACACAACAGTGCTCCAATGCCACAGGATCTTTCCTCAGAAGCTATTGACCTCATCAAAAAGCTGTTACAGAAAGATCCCAAAGCACGGCTTGGTGCCAAAGGAGCACATGAAATCAAAAAGCACCCATTCTTTAAGGTACAGCTGTACATATTTATCTGGTGGATAGTGCTATCAAGACTTCATACAATCGTCCCATTGTAGCAGTGCTTGCTTTTTGTGACAACTACTTATAAATAAATAGATCTAACCTTTTACAGGTGTACCATGATTGTTTTCAATATCAGGCATTGTAAGATTACTGTCCATTTACTGTGACTTGCAACATGTTCCATTTTCAGGAGCAATATTTTTGACAGGGGGACTGAGAGCCAAATTTTGTCCTGGGGGCTGAGGGGTTCTCCCTATTAGGTGGTATAAGGGACCTTGAATAAGTTGGCGGACTATACCCCTCCCCCAGTTCTCCAAGTTGCAACATCCATGAAACTTACTAGATGGATTTTTCAGATTGAAGTATGGTATGTGGAGAATAATTAACGTTTAAACTAGCTTTGTGAAGAATTCAGTTTATGAAAGTTTATTTTTCTCAACATATATATCATGCATCAATAATTATGGAACATGAAAGTCTCAAGACTACTAAATGTGAAACTGTTGATTGATCAATTCTCATTCTTGGAAATCCTTATTGTTTGATATTCGTTGTAGAAAATAAACTGGGATGACTTAGCAGCCAAGAAAACTCCTGCACCATTCAAGCCTAGAATCACCAATGAACTAGACACTAGTAACTTCTCTGAAGAGTTCACTGAGTTGGCTCCTCTCTACTCTCCAGCAGCTGTACCCAAAACTGCTGACAGAAAGGTGTTTAGAGTAAGTAGTTATATAGCAATATTCACTGTTTACAAACAAACACGTCATAAATGAATTGTTATGTTAATGTGCCAACCACAGCACAAAAGATTCTATTGAAATAAGAGCCAATCACTGACAGTCTGGTTGGCACATGAAAAACAAAGGCTTACATCAGCGTGAACATCGCTATTAATAATGGTGTTGGTTGATGTACATAATCATGGTGGTGATTATGATGATGATATTGATTTTGATGATGATGATGATAGGGATAATGATGATGATGGTGATTATGGTCACTGTTGGTGATTATGGTGGTGGTCATAATGATGATATTGATGATGATAGTGATGATAGTATTGGTGGTGACCTTGTAGATGGAATTGATGATGATGGTGATGATAGGGGGTTATGATGATGGTGTTGATGATGGTATTGGTGGTGACCTTGTAGATGGAATTGATGATGATATTAATGATGATGGTGATGATATGGGGTTATGATTATAATCCTGATAATATGGGGTTATGATTATAATGGTGATGATAGTATTGGTGGTGATTTAATTTGTGAATGGTATTGATGATGATATTGATGATGTTAATGATCATGGTGGTATTAGTGATATTGATGTTGCTGGTAGTAATGATGATAAAATTTTATTGTACTAATTCTGACAATAAATCAATTAAAATACATAGTAAATAATAATGGTTCAACTGACTTTTGACCATTTAGGGCTATTCCTTTGTTGCTCCATCCATAATCTTTGGAGATAATGAATTCAATGTTCCCTCTCAAGTAAATCGACCAGCTCAGGGATTGGTGGACTATGCCGCCATGTTTGAGGTACATTCCATTTTCACTTACATCTTTCTCGAAAATTATTATCAGAAATAATGATGACTTCTGAATGCTAATCAAAACACTAATGCCAAAGGAATAATGATATTAAAACTCCATTAAAATTAATGAGATATAGTTACTGTATCATTTCAACATAAGACTTGTACGTCTTGCTTTTGCTCCAAAATTACCATTTTTTTACCTTTAGTGGTAAATTGTAGAGTTACTGCGTGTGATATTGTCATTCAGCAACCTATGTTTTGCATTCTCTCAGAATCATTATAATCAGATATTTGAGATACTGTATGTGCTCTGATTGGCTGAGACACATATTCCATGAGATCACACTGCATCCACCCACACATTTCTTGTCATAAATATTTCAGAAAATCGACCTAAAATCATGATAAGTTTAGTAAAAGGAAGGAACATTGCAAGCAGTGCTTCTCAGTCATTCTTCTCCTAACAGTTTTCTCATCCTCCTAAAATACCTGCAGCCTTGTTTTCTTTTCCTTCGTTAGAAAAACGAGTGGCAGCACAGTCACTCTCAAACTTACTACCTCTCAAAAGCCTAAACAGTAAAAACATGTTTGAACTATAAGTAATCTCACTGATATTTGTTTTCTTTTTTCCATGTTTCAGGGTTCTCACTTTTTCCAAAACTACAGAGTAACAAGCGATGTTCTTGGTGATGGGAGTTTCTCCACTTGCAGGTGAGTAGCATATAACAACAAATGCTATTCAATTTTATTCTGAAATGACATTATATTACATTACTTTTTCAATCTGTAATTTGTTTCCCACAATAATATATATTAGTCTCTTATAAAAAGGTAAAATGAACCCTACAGAGGCAATCAGATGGCTTTTTCATTTCAATGCTAATGGCTTTCACACTTAAGCCAGGAACAGGGAGTACTCATTATCCCAAACTTTACATCAGCAGTTTGCCTGTAGCAATGTACACTCTACTGATTTTATGAATTAAAGTGTGGAGCACACTAAAATAATCCTCTGGGAATTTGAAAAAAAATTTAAGTTGGCAGAGTCTCAGCAGCACATATTCAAATTCACAGATGAATACTTATCGAGTGCCACACTTTGAAGAAATCCATAGTATGAACATCCTACGCAAGTTAAGAGGGCTGCACATTATAGTGGTTTTGAGGGCCTGGGTAGTCAAGCCCAGGCCATCTGCACCAGAATCTGATCCACTGGTTACCAGACCACCATGTCACCCATGGTAACTGGATAGTCATTAACCTCTCAATGTTCTGTATTATCCATGGTGATATTAATTTTATTACCAGTATTTATCATTAAATTGATTACATAATTATTCTATTTTTTTAGAAAATGTGTTCATCTAAGGACTGGATTAAATTATGCAGTTAAAATTATAAGCAGAAGGTAATATTGCTTGATTAGAACAAATTGATGAGAGTCTGACAGTGTTGTGTTGTGTTGTCACTTGTTGTTGTCTTCACTGGCATTGATTACAATCACCATCACATTATTATCATCGCCATCATCAACTTCTCAATCCCATCATATTCATCAACATCATTTATTTTCATCACCGCACCAATATCATCATCAACTTCCCAATGTCATCATTGTCATCAACATAGTTATCATCATTGTCATCATCCTGATTATCAACATTATCATCATAATCATTGTCATCATTACTGCTATCATGGTATTCTTATTGTCATCATTGTCATAATTACAGAACTTTTCTTGAATGTTAATTGTAATTTTCATTTCAAATTGATAGATGTGATCCTAGGAGAGAAATACAGTCATTAAAGATGTGCCAAGGACACCCCAATATAGTCGCATTATATGAAGTATATCAGGATGAGGTGAGTACTACATCTGCAATAAAACCAACTGACCAACAAACAAACCATGAACATTGGAAATGCACAAACCATGTCAACAAAGAGGCAAATACAAATGTACATTCCAGTGCTTTAGATCTATACAAATTACTGATCAGGCCCAAAAGTCCAAAACTGCTGTCCACGGTGGCAAAGTTGAAATGGCAAAAAGGTTTTTTGAGGTTAAGAACCAATGCACTTCTTCCACTATCGAGACTTATCAGCCCCCGGGTATCAGGCATATTGATGACTCACAACTTATTTTCTGCACATGCTCAATGTACATTTTTCATGAGGCAAACCCACATGGTTTATTGTCTTGATATTTCATTACACCATGAAACAGTTTACCTTCAAATGGTGTGGTTTTGAGATGACAACTATAGTTCTTTAAGTTTGAACAATACATTTTATGTGATAACATTATAGTAAAATGATAATTATTAAAAAAATGTAGAAATGATGTACGGTAATACTGCTGAAACGTGTGATAGAAATAATGAAAAGTTATAAAATAAGTTGTCTTTTTGGTTGCTAGTTTCATACCTACCTTGTACTGGAGTTGCTTTCTGGTGGAGAACTACTAGAGAAAATACGAAAAAAGAAAACATTTACAGAATCAACAGCCAGTGTAATTATGAAGCAACTAGTTCGTGCAGTAGAATATATGCACCAGAAAGGTGTTGTGCATAGAGATCTTAAACCTGAGGTAGGAGATTATTATTATTATTATTGTTTGTGTTCTCAACATTTTAACTTTGAAATTGTAAACACGTACCACAGGATTTACTACACTTACAAAATGTGCACATACTCTTGATCTCATGATCTTGATCTTGCAATCTTGATCTCAATCTCTTCCTCTCTAATTCTTTTTATATCTTTATCTTGATCACCTTCTATTGATCTCATTTCCTTGATCTCAGTCTCTTGATCTCATGCTCTTGATCTCATTCTCTTGATCTTATTCTCTTGATCTCAGTCTATTGATCTCAGTCTCTTGATCCCATTCTCTTAGTCTCATTCTCTTGATCTCATTTCCTTGATCTCATTTCCTTGATCTCATTTCCTTGATACCATTTCCTTGATCTCATTCTCTGGATCTCAGTCCCTTGATCTTATTCTCTTGGTCTCAGTCCCTTGATCTCAGTCCCTTCATCTCTTTCTCTTGATCTCAGTGTTGATCAATTTCTCTCTATCTCATTATCTTGATCTCAATCACAACAAGTTGTTCTGTCACAAACAGACATCCTTAAAGCAATTTAAAATGCTGTTAATAAGTTCCTTTTCTATTCTGTCAGACTGCTGTCTCAATCACTCTTTATTTTCATTGCCATTTACTTTCCCATTGGTTCTTGTATTGTGTGATTCATGTTACTGCTGAAACAACCCATCCATAATTTTTATTGTCCATTTCCTCTCAACAGAATGTTCTATTTGTGGATAACTCTGAAGATTCAGCAGTTAAGCTAGTAGACTTTGGTTTTGCATGTTTGAAGCCTGAAAACCAGCCAATGCAGACACCGTGTTTCACAGTCAGTTATGCAGCTCCTGAAGTGTTGGACCAGACTGTGGATAGAACTGGATATGATGAATCATGTGACTTATGGAGTTTAGGAGTTATATTGGTAAGTAGAATATTATTTTGTTTAGAATTGGTTGGTACATGATTGGGCTTTTGCATCCTTCTTATATATTGGTTTATTTGTAAAAACGTGTTCTTACATATTAAATGTAAATACAGAACAAATTGTAAACACATCCATTTTTGCCCTGAAGATGAGCAATTAGCACGAAAGCTCGGCTTTATAAATTAAAACCTGAAAAAAAACTGATTGACTATAGTGTAATATTATGGTTTACGGCCAACTTGCTTGCAAACCTGAATTGCCACTATGCCTAACCTACATACTAGCCACCACAAAAATAATTGTCTAGTACAAATTCGCCTCAGTCAATACAAAATGAAGGTCAGCCATTGCCTTCACGTATAAAATTGTGAGCATTGATTCAAACTGGTTATCATAGTAGAGTTCATTGTAATCATCTTCATATTCACAAACATTATTTTAATCTGGTGTGATCATCATTACCAAGCTATAAGTACCACCATCTGTCACTAACTCCATCAAATTTAGCAAATATCATCACCATGTACTACAATCTTGGACAAAACTTCTTGGTACATCAGGGTAATGCACCCTGCTTTTTAGATCGATTGTAAAAATCACTTTATACGTGTTTAAATAAACTTCCTCCCCCACCCCCCACGGTACAATGTTGTCATCCTCCATGTGTTGACCTGTGACAATCATGTTGTCATGAAATCAACATTGTTTCGGTGGGGAGGGGAGGAAAAACAAAAGAAAAACTAGCAATTGCACATAAAAAGGCCAAATGTACCAAGAGTTTTGTCCAAGATTGTAGCACCATTAACACCATCATTATTAAATAATACAATCTTTGTTTCGACTACGCAAAAATTACATTAATACCAAGCTTTCAGAGAATATCCTCCATTGTCAGGGTTTGAAAAAAAAATAAAATCAAGAGCGAGATATATTCAAACTTATAGAACACTGTAGATAAATTAAAACAACACTGAAAGTAAAACGGTTTAATATGAAACCTATGTACAACAATTTACTTGAAATTATCATCATAATTATGGTTGTCACTTTGAGTGACTATCAATTTTACCTATGATTTATTCCAGTACACTATGCTATCTGGACAAGTTCCTTTCCAAAGCAGTGGCAGCTGGTATCGTTCATCTGCTGGGTTTGTGATGCAGAGAATAACACAAGGTGATATTAGATTTGAAGGTCAACCATGGCAAGCCATATCACCACAGGCAAAAGATCTTATTCAGGGTAAGTTAAATGTTGTGCTCTGTGGTACTGTGCTTTATTATACCAGTGATAAATGTATTGATCAATAAAAAAGGGGGAAAGAATGTCTCTGTTTTACTTTCAGAGTCCTTTCAGCATCTGGAAAACAGTGCTGGTAAACCAGGGAGTGGATGATATATATTTTATAATTTTATAAACTATTCCTATGACTATATTTACCATGGTACCAATGCTGGTACCCATTTCCCTCCACTGGCTTTGTAGAGTGTAGAGTGGCACTGAGAGAGTAAAGTATCTTGTCACATGGTCTGGGAATCAAACCCAGGCCTGTGAACACAAACTCCAGTGCCTTAACCACTAGGCCAAACCACATCTTGAAAAACTGCTTGTCATGTATTCCAACCAGCAAACAGTGAATTTTTATGTGAACAAAATAGTTTCAAATCATGAGTGGAAATTATGATTATAATGATAGTTTTCAAGTCCATTAAGACCTTGGAAGAAAAGAGGTAAAGGATGAAGTCAAAAGATTCTGCCAAATGAATGAAGAATTGGGCTGCTTAGTGATGCCAAACAATTCTGTCAGCCTGAATGTAATCGTATTGAACCAATAATTGTCCTGAGTCGCAGATTCCTTAATATTTATTGAATGTTGTATTTCCAGGACTATTAACAGTAGATCCTCAACAAAGACTAACAGTGCAAGAAGCTTTACATCACAGTTGGTTAACAGGAGGCACACAACTACCTCACACACCACTCATGACACCAGGGGTGCTAGGTCGACCTCACAAACGAACTTACGTTGAATCAGCATTAAACGTTACATATGATGCTTTTAACAAGGCCAAACAGCAAGGCTTCACTCTGATGGATGTAGAGAACGCCCCACTTGCTAAGAGACGGAAGCTCAAGAAAACGACGTCTAGTGATAGTCAGTCAACAACAAGTACAGGTAGTGAGCAAAGTAACTGTGGAGGTCTTTCACCGGTACAGAATAATAGATGACAATGATATATTTTTATGGGATGTTTTGGGTTTAGCATAATTATGTATTTTATTGACAATGTTCAAATGGTCAGCAAAAAAGATCATATATTATTAATGGATTTTAAAGTATATTACAAGTTTCTACCTGATTCATGAGATTTGAGAATTTTGTAATTATTATTATTATTGAATGATAATAATAATAATTTATTGTAAGGATTGAGATTGTGAGGGTAGTCATGATGATGGTTAATGACCACTACTAAGGAATCCATTGAGAACTTAGTTATATCAGTTCAGAAACCAGGACCAGACAGAAATATTTCAGGAACGTTTCAATCACACACAGCACACCAATGAACTTTTACCACAAAGTAAAGGCCCAGAAATAAAAAGAGGAATGACTTTGGGAGATGAGGTCATGTTACCTTTTAGTACAAGTCGCTTATTACTCACAAGCCTTCAATCAATTAGCAAACCACTTATCATTCTGTTAAAACCTGAAATCAATCCAAAACATTATACTTCAATAGCGTACCAGACAAGTGTTCTAAAATATGCAAATTATTTTAGTGAGTATTTATTAATTTTAATTAGGTGCAAACAATATAGCTGTGAAACTTTAGCAATACATTTTAAATTTTCAAATTAAATATTGTTAGATTGTAGTGAAGACATTTTTTGTTCAAAGTAGACATTATAAATGTTTCATGGATTTATTGTTTGCACTATTGTATACATCTGGGCTTGTCGATCCGTGGTACTTTTAGGTGTATCAATATAATAATATTATAGTAAAAGTTGAATATAGAGCATGTTTAAAAGTAATGTTAGGGAAAAACGTTTCTTACAATTGCCTTCTGTTATGCATTCCTAAGTTTGTGGTCCTTACACATTTTGTTTTTCCAAGTACTCATTGAGTCAGATAGAAACACACCTGTGACACTCAGCCAAGGGATCATTGTTGACTTCAAAGCTCAACAAAGCTCAAAGGATACAGAAACTTAAAATACATCTAGAAAATAGAAACAAAGTTTTATTGAGCTGTATATACTTCATTGTTTTCCAAATGATCACCAGATCTAGAAGGAGATTCGGAATTCTTAATTCCAATGTAGGTAATATATTAAATAAATAGTTGTTACAGAGAAGTATGTGACATCATTTTTGATGAATTTTAGAAATCGCTTTGCATCCTTTATGAGGGATTTATGGCCTATCTGTCCCCATGGTCTTGAGCCTTTGACCTGCAAACTTTAACTCTGCGACATACAGTTCTGTGTCATATTTCATGTAATTGTAAGTGAAGGTTGAAACATGGCGAGTTAGTAGCTGCATAGAAGCCCAACAATGATT
This sequence comes from Diadumene lineata, assembly GCA_918843875.1. NCBI lineage: Eukaryota > Metazoa > Cnidaria > Anthozoa > Actiniaria > Diadumenidae > Diadumene > Diadumene lineata. The sequence continues at coordinate 11,534,861 of OU974074.1, read as the reverse complement.
CTGTTACAGAGTGTACACAATGATAATTTTGACAGTCTGATTAACAATAATTATTGAAAGATCTTGCATGACTGATCTGTCAAAATTCTTGGCTAATCTCCTGTATAATGGAATTGCCCTAGTTCATTATGACGTCATATCAAAACAATCTTCAAAAATGTATTGTTTAAACACAAAGAATCATGGTCATCAGAGGGGTTGAATAAAGACCAATTCACCCCAAATATTGTTTGGCAAATATAATCACACTATTATATTTCAAAACCTGGGTATTTTATATTAAACTGTTTCATTTTTTTCAAATTTTCTATTGAGTTTGGTGATTTTATTCTCCACGTAAACAAGAGTTGACGTCATAGTGAACCTGAGCAAATTAATGTTAAGCTCACAAGTGAGGTCATACAAGGGAGAAACAAAAGGAGTATAATTGTCTTTTGAAAAAGACTCACTATTGTGATGTCACTTGTGCAGCATAAATTATATTAGATAGGGGATAACCCAAATGCTTTTAGTCTATGTGCACGATTCTCTAATACTTGAATCCATATTTCAAATGCATAAAAAATTGTCATTACTAGGCTGCAAAACAGTCTTCACAAATGTTCCTGAAGACTATGGGTTTATTAAAAGGCCAAGAGATAAAATGGCACTAATTAAATTAAAGAATTATTCAGAACGGATCCTGCATACTTGATTGAAATTATGTCAGTGTTTGAGAATTTGTAAGTCTTGTGACCAACAATAAATTACAGGTTTATATATTATCATGTATGTTGGATCAGAGGCCAGCTAATAGAAAAGCCAAATTCACTCAATGGTCTTGGGTGATTGTAACTGAATGGAGCTTCTTCGTCTGAAATTTATTAAGAGGTTTTCATGTATATTCCAGCTTATTGTAAGTAGATTTTACAGATATTTTGAAGTAAGTAAACTTAGCTTTAAGGAGTCTCTTGCATTTTGGTTTATTTCACAAAAGACGTTTGTGACAAGATAAGACTAGCTGCAATGGATTCTTAATAGGCACAGGTACTTGCTTGGTTGAAAACTAGATGATTTTTTACTTTATCAAAATGAACAAGTTTTTGCCTTCAAAAGGCTCACTAAATTGCCCAAATTCGTTGTATGGAGCATCAGCGCAAAGACTGGAAAACCATGAAATCAAACAAACTAAATACTAACAGTTATTTAGTAACCATATTTCACTCAACCAGAATACCATACCCAGACAAAATAAATAGGAATATTCTGGCTGAGTGCTAGTGACAAATAGTTACTAGAAAATAATAGAAAATAGAAATAGAAAATAGAAACTATTTGCTGGTAATTTATTTACCATAGTTTTTTTTTATTTCCTGGTTTTCCTGAGTTTGCTCCTGAATAGCACTATCTGCCATTAGATACGTATTACTACAGAGTATGGTGGATAGCTGACCAGGTTTTGTACAACCAGCCCTGATAAAAGTTATCCATTCCATACATTTTGCATGAAATTTATCCATTCAAAAGAGATAGTGCTATTCAAGCAATGTCGTGCACAATGTCCAAGGCAGATAGCGATATTCAGTGTTCACACAACTGAACTTGGGTAAATTAATATAATGTATAGATTGTTATTAAGAATATTTGAATGAATTCACTGTAATCACTAGAGTCACAATTGTAAAAATAACTAAACAAGTTTATCAATTGGAATTAAAACAGACAACTGTACATGTTAGTGTAGTAATTTTAATTTGTATACACACTGAAAAAAAAATAAATGGGAAAGCAATGCCTTGCTTATTTTGCTTTCTCATTTATTAATTTTAAATAGCTCTCTAAAGGAAACTTGGAAACAAATCAAATTTTTGAATGAAAGATCAGACTAACCTTTTTTCTACTGTCACTGCACCAGTCGAAACAAACCCTAACCTCTCCCCTGTGACGTGTTGGCTTGTAAGGGTTTTTCTGGTTATGGCAATTGGAGTGTCAAAAAAACCCTTACAATATCACAGGAAAATGTAAACAAACATTAATGTATTGGTATAACCACTATGCTATTCTTTAAAAGACCATTAATATTAGAGTGCACGCACTAAAAGTGTGCAACAGTTGCCACTATGTAGTGGTAAATAGCACTAATTAAACAAAAGAACACAATAGAATTAGCATAAAATATCAATATTTAGTGGTATGTATGTTGCACACTTTAGTGAGTGCACTCTAGTGATCGAGATTAACTATGGATGGTTTTTTTAAACATTAAAATGGTTCATATGTAATTTACCATTAAAAATACCATAAATATATTTATTTATTTTACTTTTTTTCCTGCGTACGCATGCAAGTTTCCTATAGCTATTGTCACATCTTCTCATTTGTCTTCTCTAAAGATTTGAGAGCCTTACACTGTAATGCAAAAAAATGACTTCAGATGTTAATTAGATTACATGAAATACAATTGGAGTAAAAAGCTGTGGGACTCAATGATCTAGTTCATGATCATTGATGCACACAATTTGTAATGACTTTCTAGGTCTATCGATCTGTTTATCTGTCTGTAGTTCTGAAACAGCTTGCACGCTATCCACCGGATAACTCACTATCGAGCAGATAAATTCTAAAGAAATTCGTATAGAGTGGATAACTTTATCCAGTGGATAATTCTATTGTGGCTTCGTGCCACCGACCCCTGTCAGTTTGTTTGTCAAATTGTCTGTCTGCATGCCTGTCTAATTGTGTCCATCTTTTATTTGATGTTACTCGAATTTGACCAGGATTGGATCATGGCCAGTTTCTTTAACAAACTTCATAAAATCACTCGGTGCCATCCCCGTACTAGCAGTATTTACCATAGGATGAAAATAAACCATCTCATGTTTCGATGAATCAGTCAATTCCTCGTCTAATACAAGTTTAACTTCACTCTTTGTGTCGTTAAATATCGAGTAAGCCGTGGCACATCCTTGACCGACTCCCAGCTTGTCCAACATTATCGCTTCGTCTGCAAACCGTAACCCACCAGGAGCTCCAACTTTTTTAGCTAAATCACTTAAGTTGACTTCCCTTGTTGCCACAGCGCAGACAAGCCAAAGACCTTTCTTCTTTTTGTCCTTTAGAAAGAGATTTTTGCCAACGACTCCATTGGCTTCTCCGAGATGAGGCATCATGGCTTCTACCGTAAAAACCTCTGGATGCTCGATGGTGTGTGTCTTGATGTCAAGTTTTTGAAAAAGATCTTCGAGTTCCTTTCTTCCTCCAGCCATTGTAAGAGATATGTTACAGAAAATGTCGTCTGCTAGAGAGAAATATCTTGGTCAAAATACGACCTTGCATATATACTAGTAAACAGCACGTGGATAGAACACTGAAATAGTAAAAATACACAGGGAACCCAAACTCTCGTGTTTGTTTTAATTTTTTTTTTTTTTTTTTTTTTTTTTGAAAAAAACTACAGATTTAGATTTTGAACTTATAAGTCATCTTCTTCATTATTTCATTCATTTCTAATTTAATATTCGTCTATTTTCTCATCCATTTACTTATTCATTTGTTTAATTTTTTTCATCCATTCTTTACTATAGTAATACTCAAATGATGATCGAGCTATAGAAACTAATAAATAAAAATTACTATATCATGTATATCTTATTATATATATATTTTTTCATTTTTGAAAACTTGCTCAAATGTACGAAATGTACAAAAATAATCAGTCCCACCCTGCCCCCCAAGTGGGAACTTCTTGCAACGAGTCACGTGCATGTATAATCAGAGAGAAAGTTGTTTGGAATATGGCGTGCTTGACTGTGTCACGAGTGCTTGTGCCTCGAAGGGCTACAGCATTCCTGTGCAGAGGTGTTTCATCTTTCTTCAACAAAGAATACAATCCTCCAAAACTGAGCTACGTTTCACCTGAAAATGACGTTCAATATGATCATAGTTTGCGAGATCCAGAGACTTTTTGGGGTCAACTTGGTGCAACTCGCCTGCAATGGAAGAAGCCATTCGACCAAGTCATGGATTGCAATCTGCACGAAGGGCATCATAGGTGGTTTCTAGGTGGACAAATAAATGTGTCAGGTAATAATGTTAATATTCTCCATTAGTTGTCTTATTCTATCCGTGCATTAAACGTGTCTTATTTGGGGAAAATGTTTGCGTTTTCAATGTAAACACTGGTGTTGTTTGGAGAGTTCACCAACGTGTCCTATCTAAAATTGACTTTACAGAAAGATGTAGCTTTCAGATTATATTAATAAAAAAATTAATCCTCGGAATTTTAATATTTTTTGTTTACCATTGTATTTTATAAAATTGTGTTTCCATTAATTAAATTTTAATTATATTTGAAAACAGTTATTGACGCGCGTAAATTGAAACTATTGTTACAATACCGTCAAAACATCTTTCGCTCCTCGACAAACACAATAAACACCTTTGTTTATAGATTTTCCTTGACGTGTTTTCGTGAAAAAGAAAAGCTTGTAAAATTAGATTACATGTAACATATTACAATTTATTATTTTGCCATCATAACTTGGGATCGATCATATGAACAACCCGCGCTGCAGAAGTCTTTTGTAATTTTGTAAAGGAAGGAAGCGTGAGCTTTCGTGCTTTCATGTGCTTCCGGCGATGGTCACATGCAAGTTAAATTTAATGTGCGTGGCGTTCTTCCTGTAATGCAAAAATAAAATTTATACATCCACTTTTAATTATAAAATGTAACATTGCAATATACTATTTTATCCATCAGAAATCATTATTGGAATCGAGTGAAACTTGTTTACTTTTTGTCCAAATATACGATCATTTGACTTTCTTTGATGCATTGTACTCCCCCCCCCCCCCCCCCCCACTTGTAAGAATTTTCCCTAGGACCATGTTTTATTAATTAACAGTATATGATTGTTATTTTTATAGAGAATTGCGTTGACCGTCATATGAGGTCCAATCCTAACCGTACTGCCCTTATTTGGGAGAAAGATGAACCTGGCGATGTTGAACATGTTTCTTATATGTGAGTATCAACCCCAAAATAACTGATCAAAAGTAAAAATACTGCAAAAAAATTATTTATAAAAAAGGAGTCCCCCCAAAAAGGGGGCACTGCCCTAGATCCGCCCCATGAGACTGTGTCATAGTGCAATACAGCAATTACAACAAACATCAATGAATCCAATGCTATTTTCATATTTTCAGTCAGTTATATGAGATGGTTAATCGTATGGCAAACATGTTTAAGAGCTATGGTATCAAGAAAGGAGATATAGTATGCATCTATATGCCTGTGTCTCCTTTAGCAGTTGCCGCCATGTTAGCCTGTGCAAGAATTGGTGCTCCTCACAGGCAAGTGAAAATATCAATCATGAATTAATTTGGCAGATATATAATTATTAGTCATTTAGTTTAATAAAAACCAAGCTGCCATTTCTGATGAAAGTAGCTTTTTACATGCAAACAGGTATACACATACGTCAAACAACAGTATTGAAGTAAATGCCGACTGATCCCAGATGCTTGTTGTCAGATCGGTCACTTGTAAAAGTGCTATCAGTAGAGTGCTATCATATACCTATGAAATATCCAATAACTGTCAATGAAAGCTTGAATGTGTTTGTTATAAATGACTGCATCACAGTACACAAATGTAAAACAATGAAATACAAAAGAAAGTCAGGGACCATGGAGTATGTTGAAAAGTTGAGGGGCTGACAGCCAAATGATCATAACTTTTTGTCTTAGTTCACAAAAACAACACATCCACGGCATGCATCCATGTTCAAAAAGAATGATGATATTAAAAGGAAGAAAAAAATCTTTTAAGGATAATTATTATTTGGATTATTTGTATTTCTACTCTTTAGCGCTCTCTGTGGGTTCCCTGAAAGTGTTTGAAAGATTATTAAAAAAAACTATTTGATTTGTACTTCTAAAGATTAATCAAAGCTAGAATCAAAACTTGAGTATGATAAACAAGAGATGACCTATTTTGAGCCTCCAAAGTTAGCGTTAATTAGCATTAATTTGTTAGTTTAAGTTAACTATTTCATATTTGCACTGATGCAGAAACATTCTTCATTAAAATCTTTTTTTTTTTATAATTGTATATTTTAGTGTTGTATTTGCTGGATTTAGTGCTGACGCTTTAGCAAGTAGAATAAATGATGGTAAGATAAGGCTTTCTTGCTACTCTAAGTTAGCGTGGTATCAGTAGTAGTACGATACAACCTGTGATCATTATAGATGCAAATAATAATATTGCTTGCAAACACTGTTGTCATCAGTACTGGATGTAAACAAATTGTACATTATCACCACCATTGTCATCATTGCAATCATCAACATCTTCATTATTCACAACTGTTAAAGATGTGTGTAATTTTGAGCATCGTAAAGTGATGACATTACTCAGGGGCGGTGGAACAGCGGGGGGCTTGGGGGTGCACAGGCCCCGCACAAAATATTTGGGGCATTCCATAATACCCCATACATAGCCACCTTGAATATGTAGGAGCTGTTTTCCTGTGTTGTAAGGAAACACAAGATGACTGGGCTCTAGTTCTTGTGGTGGGGTGGGGCTAGGGTGATGGAGCGGAGTGGAGGATGGGGTGGGAAGGGATGGGGGATTATATCCCACCCCATAGCTGTTACTGTTCCTCTGTCCCTGTTACTGACATTTTGAATGTAGGTCCTTTATTCGAGTAAATATGTCAGAGTTTTAATCACAACCATTACAGCCAAATTCGTTGTATCGCGACCCGCAGTTTCAAAGCTTTGTTTTCATTTTTGTCTTTTCTGAACCCACCAATCAATTTCATAAGGCGGAGCTTGCCCTAACATGTTCTGTCATTGGTTAATTTTTGAAAATGATTGACTGTTCAGAAAAGACCAAATCAAAACAAAGTTTTAAAACAGCGGGTTGCAATACAACAAATTTGGCTGTAATTTCCACCAGTAATGTTCAGCATCAACATCAATAATCGTTATGATATCCCTACTACATACCATGAGTACTATGTGACATCAGTAATCATGACACAATCTCCACATGGAATATCATTATCTGACATAACAATTAACCAAATTGTAAAATGTTCTCTCAGCCCAAGCAGAGACTGTCATAACATCAGATCAGATAGTACGAGGTGGTAAGGTCTCAGAGCTCAAGAGAGTCGTCGATGATGCTGTTTCTAAGAGTTCTTGTGTAAAACGAGTGTTTGTCATGAAGCGTACTGGTGGCGATGTTCCTATGGGTAAGCTGGATGTTCCACTGGAAGAGGTAAAATATAATTGTCTTAAGCTAGTCTAGTGCTAGTCTTTATAGTTAGCTACACACATCAGTTTATATTATGCTGTTATGTTGAAATATGGAAGCACCATCTTGAGGATTGGATGCACCATTTTGAAAGCAATATGTTGTGAGAATAAAACAAGGACTTATCATCATCACAATTTTGGTATGGAGTATCATCATCACAATCTCTGCATGGAATATCATCATCACAATATGTTATGAGAATAAAACAAGTCACTTCAGGAGTACGTCTGTCTGTCTGTCTGTCTGTCTGTCTGTCTGTCTGTCTGTCCATATATTTGTCTGTCTTCCTGCGCACTGTTCAATTAGCTTAATTTCACATGATGTCATCTGTTTCAGGCAATGTCAGAACATTCAGTAGAGTGTGAACCAGAGTCATTAGATAGTGAAGACCCATTGTTTTTACTCTACACATCTGGTAGTACTGGTCAACCCAAGGGCATTCTACACACACAAGCTGGTTATTTACTTTATGCTAATCTTACTATGAAGGTATGGTTGACATGTTGACACCCATTGATTCAATTAGAAAGTTGGTGTAAGAATTACAATGTCAAGACTTCCATTCATTCATTCATTCATTTGCTCACTCACTTACACACTCATATCATCCATCCATACATCCATCCAATCATTCATTCATTCATTTGCTCACTCACTCACACACTCATCCATCCATCCATATGTCCATCCATTCATTCATTCATTCATTCATTCATTCATTCATTCATTCATTCATTCATTCAAATCTATTACCCAAAGCATTTTTTTATCAAAATGTCAATGGGCTGAAATAAACAGTGAATGAAATAGATGAAATACTTCTAATTCAAGAGATGATCACTGTTATAAGAATAAAGCTTCCTCTTTCCATTCATTTCTACAGTATTGCTTTGACTTCAAAGATGGCGATATATATGGCTGTGTTGCAGATATTGGCTGGATTACAGGACATTCCTATGTAGTGTACGGTCCTTTATCCAATGGGGCTACCAGTATTCTCTTTGAAAGCACCCCTACATATCCTGACCCAGGCAGGTACTGGGAAATGGTAGAAAGACTAAGACTGACACAGTTCTACGGATCACCCACTGCCATTAGATTGTTATTAAAGTCAGGTGACTCTTATGTCACCAAATATGATAGATCATCACTCAGAGTTTTGGGGACAGGTGAGGGCAAATCTATTGTTAATCATATCTTGGATAAACGTTGCAAGTCAGTACATACTCACTATTTTAATAGTTGTACCCTTAAGTAGTATAGCGATACTTCATGTTTACTTACAAACAAATTGTTATGCTAATGTGCTAACCAGAACAAAAAGCTCTATTGAAATAACGGTCAATCACTGTCTGGTTGGCACATGAATAACAAAGGCTTATGTCAGCTGAAGTATCGCTATAGGTGGCTGAATTGTGAGTGTGTCCTGGTCTTTCAGGCTGGGATGTTGAAGTGATATATATTTCTATTAATTAGGAGAGCTACAATTCAAATAGTATCCAAAGTAACCCTAGGGGTGCAAAAGGGATGTTGAAAATAATGGGGGCCTACCTAACTCCAACATCTCTGGCACCTCTGTGATCCAAGTTGACGTGAGGTCATTTGATGTGTTGTGCTCTCGTTTCACAAAGGTTTTTCCTTTCTCAGAGAAAATCAACTTGCTAGATGAGTATTGTGTACTGGTTGTTTTTCATAACTATCTATACTATCCATTCTTCTAGGCTGATTCTTCCTTGTTTTCTTATATACTCCGACGAAAGACCTCCGAAACGTCCGTTTCTTTCCATGCCTTTGCGGCGTCAAAATTACTTACTTAAGTTACTTCATTAACTATTGTGTATTGTGATTATGAAATGTTGGGTACCATATGCGAGGGTAATCTTTGGAATAACCACTTACTTGAAAGATATGAAGTTATTATTTATTTATTTGTTTGTTTGTGTTTATTTATGTTGCATGCATTGTTTTGTAGTTGGAGAACCAATTAACTTGGAAGCATGGCAGTGGTACAATGATGTCGTTGGAGAGAAGCGTTGTACTGTGGTTGATACGTGGTGGCAAACAGGTCAGTTGTTGACATTCTTTCTAACAAAGCACAAATAGTGGAAACATTTCATTGCACCGCAAATGCTGAAAGTCTTCATCAAATAGCATCAAAAAGAATCCAAAATAGCTTGCAACATATCTAATCTTAGAGATACAATAAATGGAACTAACATACTGGCCTACATGCAAAAAGCCATATCAATGATGACAGCATGCAGAGGCGTATTTCAGGCACTGGTTTAGGGGTGCGAGAGTCCCTCCATTGAGAACACAAGAATCTTTGTGTTTTTTTTCATTATATAAAAAATATCTCTGAAATTTCTTGCTAATTTGATACACATCGATAGACCGCCTCTCAAGTAAAGCGCAAAGTGCCCTAGTATCAAAATGACATTTGTTCAAGCTTTATATCGTTTCTTCGCAGAAACTGGCGGTATCTTGATATCTCCCAGGCCATCAGCGTATAAAGAACCTGTTAAACCTGAATTCCCAATGAGACCATTCTTTGGTGTTGAACCTGTCTTGGTCGATGAAAAGGTCGGTGAAAACTTATACATCTTTTTGTTGTTGTTCCTGCGATATTCTCACACACGACCCTAATCACACGCTTATTACAGATTATAGCTCGAGTTCCAACCGTTCCAACGGTTCCAACGATGTCAGTTAGAAAGTGCACATTAAACAGTAGGAAGGATGGATGAAAGAATAAGAGGAAAATATCCTTGACGGGACTCGAAACCACTTCTTCTGTATTTCTAGTCCAACGTGTTAACCACGTCCCACACCACAAGGGCAAGCACGCTTGAAACGCAGCGTAATTGTGTATGGCAACTGTGAGCATCACAGTGCGATATTTTTCTCTATGAATAAGTTGAATACTAAAACTGTACGCAAACAGTGGACGTGGTAAAGTAGTAATTTATAAGTACTTTCGGTGTGGTGAAAAAGATTAAGAGAAAAATATCATATGCCAATGGTGGGACTCGGACCGAAGGATGAATTGAATTTCAAGAATGAATGGAAGACCAAATGGAAGAACAAATTGTATATTTAGAATGCATGGAATGACAAAAGTGAGAAAAGAAGGAGTTCGAGAACTCAGCTGGTGCGTCGCGCGTAGGACGTGCGATGATAATCAACAATATTTTGGTACGCGAGAGTTGGAAAAGCAACAAAAGAAAGAAAATAACATGACAGTAAAAAATAAAAACAAAAATTTGGTATGAACGATAAGCCGGGTTTTTTTTTAACAGATTTGCTCAAATGTGCAGCTTCTTGAAAAGAGATACAATGATCAAGAACGGAAAATAATGAAATAAACTAAGATAAAGGAAAAAGAACACCGTTAGATGTTTGAGGAAGGAGATCACCACAATAGAAAAATGGTTTCATGTCAAAAATTGCAACACACCAACACCAACCCCTGGAAAATCTAATGATCCGCTTGCCCTATTAACCAGACAGAATCAAAGCGCTTGTAGCCTGTCTCTACTATTACATATAAACTGCCTGGAGAGATATCAGTGGTATAGTAGTTACTTGCAACGAAGTTTAGGTGTGCAGATGAAAATGTGATAAAGGTCTTTGGATTTATGCTAATTTTTGTAATTGTGTGTTTGCCAGGGTAAAGAATTGATTGGTAATAACGTCAAAGGTGCTTTATGCTTCCGATCATCCGTTCCTGGAATGTGTAGAACTATTTATGGTCATCATGAAAGGTACCTGGACACGTACTACAGACCCTACCCTGGTGAGTAATCATAAACATACTTACCCTCACTCCTCCCTCCCCAAAAGTGTGTGTGGCGCAAGACACTGTCGGTTAGTGCGCATTCTCGTTGCACCAAAAAAAAAAAAAAAAAAAAAAATTGCCGAGACATCCTCGCTCCCTAAGGAATAGGTTAGAGTTCTTTTTGCGACATTTTTTTTTCGCTCCGTGTAACTTTCAAAATGGAGAATTGAGAGAAATGTGGTTTGATAACGTAAACATACAAACAGTCTCTAATTTAAGTTGAATTATTAGGAAATATAAACTATTGGGGATGCTGAGTGGCATCTAACATTTGCCGACTATCGCCAACCTTAACAACATACTACTAATTATTTAATCATTTTTCTTCATTTTAGGATTCTATTTCACTGGTGATGGCGCTTTACGAGATAAAGATGGACACTACAGAATCACGGGAAGGATGGATGACGTCATTAATATCAGTGGAAAGAGACTGGGAACAGCTGAAGTCGAGGATGCCATGGTAACGTGAACCTGTTTTGTTTTTCACTGAACATTGTGTTGAAAGCAGCTTTTGTTTCGTTAGGCGTGTCACCCGGACAAAGTATGAGTAAATCGGCACTCAATTTACATATCCTTAGAAACTTCAAGTCCTTCAACCTCTTGATGTGAATCCAACCTGCAACTTGAATTATTTTACCCATAGCTCTGTTCGGGTTCGTCGCGTATAACCAAAGTAATTACAACTCGAAATTCAATCAAATGATTTTCTATACGGTGGTACAGTTATAAGTTGTAATTGTGTTACCGCCAGAGTTACGTTTAGATGTATCATCTACTCAGTTCAGGACAATCACAAAGGGAAAAAAAGCCAAAGAGCAAAGTAGTTACAACTCGAAATTCAATCGAGTGATTTTATTTACGGTGGTACAGTTATAAGTTGTAATTGTCTCACTACCAGGGTAACGTATAGATCAATGTATCATCTATTTATTTCAGGACAATCACGAAGCTGTGGCAGAAACTGCGGTAGTTGGTTTTCCACATCCAGTAAAAGGAGAAGGTGAGATCACAATAGCGGTGGAACATGGAAATCACTGGGGGAGGGAGTTCATTTGCGACCTGAGTAATACCGTTTGTTTGTATAAGAAAAGATTGAGATAAAGTACAATTTATTATAAGTTATGTTTTTGTCACATAATTGTAAAAAAGACCATGTTTCCACTTGAAATGTTTGGAATCCTGGGCTTTCACTGGTATGGGACAAACAGCTATTTATGGGACCCTACCTCAAAGGTATTTTGTGGTCAGGGAGCTTTGGACGTAGTTAGTAAGGAGCAATTCTTATCTCGGTTACTGTGTATTTTCTACAGGGATCTACGCGTATGCAACTCTCAAGGACAATGCTGACATCGCACCAGAACAGTTGAGATCAGAGCTGAAACAAATTGTACGAACTAAAATAGGAGCATTTGCCGTACCTGAAATCATCCAGGTGGGCTAATGAATCTGTCTTTCTGACAGTCTACTTGTTGGTATGGAAGTCAGTAATCATAACTGCATGTAATTTTGTTTTTCATATCTGTCTATGCCAAAACACGTGCTCGACCATATATTATGTTTTGCAATCCTGTGGTCCTGATCAAGTGTTCGTAATCAATTCCGTCTGTCTGTCTGCTTGCCGTCGGATTTATTTTTATTGATAATGTAATGCATACAAACAGTTTACATCTTCTGTCTGTCTTTGGCAGTCTTCCTGTTTATGTATGTTTGTCTGACTATCAAATGACTATTCACTTTACACGGTACGATTAGTCGCATGCGATTTGTAGTATACGACTAGTCGTGAGGTTCAAAACGTTCTAAAACTAGTCGTAGGACATTCTAAAACACGTTTTATAGCGCGGGCGACTAGAAGTTACGACTAGTCGTATACTACAAATCGCACCGTGTAAATCGGGCTTTAGAGTGACCTGTGATAGATATTTGATAAAACATGCACAATGAATGTGATTCAGGGACGGATCAAGAAGGTTGGAGGGGGAGGGGTACAAAAAAATACAGATAATCAATCAAAAATTAAAATAATTTTTAATAATAATAAATAAACAACCCCCCCCCCCCCCCCCCTGGATCCGCCTCTGCGATTGTCAAACAAAAAACTTGACAATAATGCTTGCCTTTTCCAAAAAAAAAAAAAAAAAAAAAAAACTAAAGAGAGAATTTGTCCTATATCACAGATCTTGTTAATACTGGTACTCACTAGCGCATATTAAGATTAACCAGAGAAAAAAATACTTCGAGATAAGAGGGGGTCTAGAAAATGTCTTTCTTTAATTTGTTGTCCGTAGTTTGGCAATTGTGTTTTGATTTAATTCAGTTGTTATGATTTATAATGTTTTTGCAATTCCAGGTCGTCCCTGGTCTACCAAAGACACGGTCTGGTAAAATCATGCGTCGAATTCTACGTAAAGTAGCCCAAGACAAGCCAGATGAACTGGGAGACGTGTCGACTCTAGCTGACCCATCAGTTGTAGAAATCATAGTACGACAGCATACAGAAGTCATGGAACGAGTTAGAAAGAACCAGAAGTGATTGACACCAGTCAATCAAACTATGACGTCAAATAATGACATCTCTAATAGTTTATAGTCACGTGTGCTATCGTTTGCAGAGCACGATTGATACACGAGAGGGAAATGGGTACTAGGAACTTCTAAAACGATGGTCGTATCTAGTTTAGTATCTCATTTGATACGTACTTTTGATATACCTTTTTCTAAAAACTTTGTCAGTGAAAAATAAAGGCATACCAGAATTCGGATGTAGATTTCACGACCGAAAGGTACTGTGTGCTTCCAATAATGATAAGAAATAAGCAGTAATTGTATTGAAATCAACGTCATTTCCTCAAGTTAAAGATCTCTGATGTTCGACAAAAAAAACATTACCCATAGCCGTTTTCTGTCGTGTAATGAACATCCGCAATCCGTAATCCGTCATTCTCACCGACAGTGTTTTTTTTAAATAAGTTGTATATCTCACATTGAACTGTACTATGGTTTTACGTATTTTGCCACACAAAGGCTACCCGTAGTATAATCTCGTTTCAAAAAAAATTTGGAGAAAATGCCGAATGCTGAATACGATTTACCCCTCTAAACTCTACTAGTAAATGTAACAAAAGATAAGTACAATTCAAAATCACTTTTCAAACTATCTTTGTATTATAATTCCGTAGAAATAAAACTAGCCACACAATTTTGATGAAACTTTCTACACTAAAACATTTTGAGTTTTCATCAAAACTACAAAATAAAAAAATGTGGTCATGCACCGTATTGGATTTCGCGAGAAACATTTTAAAGCATATCCACGTTTGTCAGTTTATTAGCGTCTAGCATTCGAAAATGGACATGATCATAATTCACTAAAAGTGTCTCTTTACTGAGCTTTATCAACACCAAGTGTTTTATATGTGCTTAAGTTAGTCCTTATATATTGCGCTACCAAACTCGACAACGAAAAGAAGTAAAGCAAAATGTTAGACTTTTTACGGATCTCACCGATGCTTTGTCATATAATTTTTGATATTAAGTTTACTTGGATACAAAAATATAAGCGGGAGTTGAATTTTGCAATCTATATTTTTAGCGGAATCTGATAAAAATCGCCATAAAATAAAGAGTAAAAAAATATCAAAAATCGCTCACACGATTTTGTAGTCAGCTATGTGATGATTGACACTGTACAAAAATCTAAGCAATCCTTTCGAATGTTCGCTTACATTGACATTAACAACATTGTCATATTCTTCAGTTATTCAGCTTTATTCAAATAGCAAAATATCTGACGCGCTGGCGATTTTTGTACGAAGAGCTCTCGTGAACCTTTGATGTAACATTAACTTTACCATTCGATCCGCATGGTCAATTTATTTCACATCGATCACAGATCATTTTGTATGACAAGCGTTCGTTCCCACGCAGATAGCAACATTGCCTCTCACACATCGATGGTGCACACAGATTTTAGAGACTCAAAATATCTCGTAAAAAGTCTCTGAACAGAGTCTTTTCCCTAGCAGGGCTCCCCGTCCACGCCCAGAGTCCCTGTTAAGTTGATTGTGCAAAAACTTCGTGTATCACCAGTAACCAACATATCATGCAGACGGTAGTTGATTTTAAACGACATTTTAATGTGATTACAAATGCAATTCTAATCAACAGGGTACGTGTATAAAATATTGCATGCAATTTGCTCATTGGTTCTAGGAATTTAAATTTCATGCTTTACAAAAAGAGCTCCTTGATGTCAAACATTTTCACTAAATTACGTATATATAGGAGATATAAGTACTCGCGGCCATTGCAGCCTCTCTCTAAAACAAAAACAAAAAACTATTTACACTATAGACACGAAAAAATAGTATGAATGAAAATATTCATAAAATATATCAATATTCATTTGATGTAAAAAACCCAAAATGCTATTTTTTAGCGGTTGGAATTTGAAAACTAAACAAATCTTTTTATTCATAAGCAATAATAAGGTGGTGTCGTGCCTAGTATAAATATTTTTTTAATATCAAGCTACTTTGCACGTATTTTTTTTCATTTTTTTCAATTATCAGCCATTAAAATGTGAAAACGTTTATCAAGCTACTTTGCACGTATTTTTTTTCTTTTTTTTCAATTATCAGCCATTAAAATGTGAAAACGTTTATCATGAACTAACAGGCTACCTGCGTGTTAATGTACATTCATTTGAGCATGCGTGAATATCATGTGCCAAACTGAAATTGTTACCAACGTAAACTAAATTGAATAAACAATAGTATTTTCCCTTAAAGCGAAAATTGAAATGCCTGAGCGAGCTGCGTGTTCAATATTTCAACATGTTATTCTCAATGTTATCGGTCCATTGTATATAATCCAGCATTACCTAAAATATTCATGATATTATAATAGCTAACGTATTAAAAATCATCACAGTTTCAGGGACGGTGGAACAGTTGCTTAATTGGAGGGCCTAAGCTCAATTTCTTATCCACCCACCCCTATCATTTATCTAAAAAAAAAATATGAAAAACATCAATCAATTTAAGATTTTTTTTTTTTTTTTTTTTTGGGGGGGGGGGCGATAACCCCCCTAGCCGTCCCTGAGTTTAATGGTAAAATGTGTCACTAAACCTCTAGTCGGCCTTGAGTGGTCCTGCATCTAATGACAGTAATCGTAAAACTTACACAGAAGAGAATGTTTCTTTCAACATTTCCAAAGCTTTTTCGGCTGACCCTTTCAATTTTTTCATAAACGTCTTCCATGATTGATCGTCTTTGATAGTTGAGAGCACCTGTGCTTGTTGACGAACATCTTGCAAAGCATCGAGTCGCCTTAAGAAACCTTCTGCGGCTTCCATTTGCTCTGATTGGATCAGAAGGTCGATGTACTCCAGCTCAGAGAGTGGGTTAGGCCTCAATGCAATCTCGTCTAAGCGTTGAAGGCATTTCTTGGTTTCCAAAATGTTGTAAAACACACCTTTATGCAGCGTCTCTATGTCTTGTTTAAGCCCAAACATTATGACCTCTTTCTGTGACTTTCTTCCTTTGGCTTCTTCGTAGCGTTTCTTCAGTTCTTGAGAAGACTTGATCACATTTACTCTGTACAGCTCAAATTTGTATGGTTTGTTCTTGTGCTGTGTCCAGCTACATTTTCCTGGACAAACTGTGCAAACCCCCAAACAATTCATTGCACAGCAATTTGCTTTGTCATCATCATTAGCAAACGCGCAATTATCATGGCAAGTGAAGTTACATTGC
This sequence comes from Diadumene lineata, assembly GCA_918843875.1. Lineage (NCBI taxonomy): Eukaryota > Metazoa > Cnidaria > Anthozoa > Actiniaria > Diadumenidae > Diadumene > Diadumene lineata. The sequence goes on along the minus strand of OU974074.1, from coordinate 11,517,960 downwards.
AGACAGTTTGTCACGTGTATTCCTTGCCCTGATATGTCTATTGTCTGTATTCTTAACTCGTCAACTGTGTAGGTGAAATCTTTGTTGGTTTCGATGTCTTTCTCATGTTCTTTAAGGATACTTTCTTCTTGGCGCAGTAGATCAATTTTGGACAAACCAGCTCTTATTTGGACCTGCAGACCTTCGACAAGGCATTCTAGCCTGTCTCGTTCTCCTAGAACTTCTCTTGTCAACTGAAGACTTACAGCTTGGGCTCTTCCAAAAGAGACGAAGAAATTCTGGAAACTTTTAACTCCCATATTCCATAACAATTCATTAAAATCATCATAATCATATTCATCGTCACCGTTGGCTGCATTTTCCTCATCTGCTAAAAGTGCTGTGTTGTTGAACTTGAACATTTGCTGATACTCGACTCCTTGTTGTTTTATCGCATTTAAGACTTGTGGTTTTTGTCCATCAGCAAATGTTACCATTAAGAAAATGTTCTTGCTGATGTCATTGCCAAAGATGCTGAGGATGGAGTCAAATATGTACTTTTGTGTGGGAGTGAGCCTTGGTCTTAATGCTTCGACGACAAACCCAATACCATTAAGATGATCAATGCCGTTTTCACCCTTGAGAGAAAAGAATTCCTTGATTTGTTTAGTGATTTCCTTGTCTCTTGCAATTCCGTCGCCATAACCAGGGGTGTCAATAATAGTAAGTGAGAAGGGAAGTCTGGATAGGCGTTGTTGTCTAATCTTTGGGAAGTTGTAGGCCGTTATGGACTTTGTCTGACTTTGTGCTTGGGACCGTTTTCCTTCATTACCAATCAATTGATAGCGATAATAATCCTTGTACTGTACTCCATAAATGTAGTTGACAAAGCCATTTATCAGTGTACTCTTTCCTGATCCAGTAGCACCGACCAGTATTAACACCTTTTCGTGGTTCATATGACGCTGTTTAGGTTCCACTGAACCAACCGTGATCTTACGAATGTTTAGCTTTTCATCTTCAAATGTTTTGGCTGTTGGGAGATATTTTATTCTTCGAATGACCCCTGACATGGTGCTGTTCAAGTAATCTATTGTAAAAACAAGAACAGGTATAGATAATCATGATTATAAATGAGACATTCATTAATTGAAGACTTAAATTGAAGGAGACAGTGTTTCGTCAATAAAAAGAATACTTAAATAGTATAGTATATTACATAAATAGTAAATAAAAAGTTGTGCGATAAATCTATATGAATTCATTGAAATGTTTGTGAGAAGCAAATTAACCAACAGAATTTATCAATTTATCTCTACCCAATACCTCATAGTAAACAAATTTCCTGGATATTACTGATAAAAACATTCAGAATTAGCAGCATTGCACCCTCAAACTTTCTTTTTAACGTCAACATATAAGAATCTTAAGAAAATTAGCAAAAAAAACATGCATGTAATCACGATAATCTTTGATTTGCAGCACAACATGAATAAATATTAGGAATATGTCTATATTCTGGTTTGGCCTATTTTAAAATATCAAGTCATCTGATTACTTTCTATTCGCCCACCCCCCCCCCCCTCCCCTCACCCCACTTTTTAACTTGAAAAACCTTTCAATTTTATTATATTACTGAAGGTGGTCAATGGGGTTATTGATATACGATAACTATAATAGCGGAGCTCCGATTTAATGAAATGTATTATTAATTCAACCATTCAACCATTTATTCATTCATTTATTCATTCACTGCCAATTATCAAAATTGTTCATCAATAAATTTATTAATCAAAAATGACTATAATAAAAAAAGCAAACAAAAAAAAATGAATTACTGATTTAATAAATCCATTTCATTAATCATGAACAGAAATTAACATAGTACAAAAATGATAAGGGATAATTTTCTCATTGTTTTGCGGTTTTTTCTTTCCATGATCAAATAATCCATTCAAATATTCAAATCTTTATGGATGAGACAACATTTAATTATACTCAAGAAATATGCACAAAAATGCGAAAAATACCCGACCGATTTTATTAGTAACAGTCAACTGGTTTCCTTTATGTTGTTGTGAATGGTAAAAATCGCACTTGTCAATAAAACATTTATTGTCCAATGAAAAGTTAGAAAAGCACTAATATGGCTTCTTTGAGTTGTAAACAAATCCCCACGCTATTCGCTCGCTTTATTGCTCTCTTCTTAGACTGATTCCATAAGTCGGTCCCAGTTCGCTCTCTGCAGAACTGGGACCGACTTATGGAATCGACTTATCAAATTTACTATATAAAAGTGTGCAAATGAAAACTAGACAGATGGACCATTGTAAATTTCAATGTGACGCAGTTAAATTACGACAAAATAAAATAAACTTACAAAGTGTTTTACTCTTTTTATTGGCTTAATTCAACAATAAAAACACAAATTACAAAGTCATAAAGGGGTTGAAAGAGTTAAATAACAACGACTTGGAAAAATTTGCAAAGAGATGTTCAAATCAACGTACCAACGCAGGGATCGGTTGTTTCAAACTCACACAAAAATTACTTTAATTACGGGAGAGGTTAAGAATATATACTAGCATTGCTTCTTAACAATCAAAGGGAAATGCGAAGGTTTCAAGAACAAGCGCCTTCAACTAGTAATATTAAATTTGTAACTTCGCATTCCGATGGACAAATCATTGTGAATCTCTTTTTTTAATACAATTCACTCACATTTTTTAAATTGTTTGCTTCGGTTATCTCCAAATTAGCAGTCTCTCGAATTACGTTTTTTTGGTGCCTCCTCAATACAGCAAACTGTTAGTCTTCATCGATACGGGGTCAAACTTTTCAGCAAAATTGTGACATCACAGTTGAGTTCGATACCGACTCAACGGAAGTCATTTTCCAGACATTTCAAGCTAGTACGTTACCGGTGATTGATCAATGTTCTGTGAAGAATATAACAAGCGCTACAATTGGTCCATTCCCATTTTTCAGAATGCGGATCAGTTTGACATAGTAAATTTGATAAGTCGGACACCGATAGCGAAATACTTTTCAACAGAGAGCGAACTGGGGCCGACTTATGTAATCAGTCTAACTGACGAATACAAACGTTTTATTGCAATCCAGTAACAAATCTAAGAATTACAAAACTCAAATTAAAAACAACAAAAAAAAAACCACATAAAGATCTCAGCGATGGAGAAATATCTTACAAACAGAAGTAAATAGTTTGTAGGAATCATTGCAAACTGCTTATATGTTGGTGGTAAAAAAGAAATTGATTTATAAAGTAAGATCGCCAAAAAATGTAAACATACCGGCGCCACGTTTCTTGTCCTATTCTGTCACTTTTTCACTGAAATGTTCTTCCTTCGTTCTGATTTCAATAAGATTGTTCAAGTTTTCAGAATTTTAAAAGTGAAAAAAACATTTCCACTGCCTCTAAAAGCTTTACACAGTTCAACAGAACGGCCGGCGTAGTATGGCTAGTTGGAGTTGCTCGACCACACATTGTGCTAAATTTGCATTTCCATCCACTCCCTTAACTGGCAGTTCTACTTTTATACATCGTCTATGAAAAGTTATTTTTTTGTTTTGAATAGTTGATAAATCTGCGCGCATTGATCCTAAAGCTCTCCGTGTTTATAGATTGCCCGTAAAAATTGATGAATGAACAGAGTGAAGTCATCTTAGTGAATGCGTGTTCATTTTGCTTTTCACATCTTTTGAATAGTGCAAATGCACGTTTTTTATGAACTTTTGGTCGCCTTCGATTTTACTTTTAAGAGTAGACTAGTCGATGAGTAATGATTGAAAAACCGCCACGAAGAATCCACGATGCAAACTGGCCAAATAAACTCTTCCAGAACATATAACTTTTAACTGAAATCTCCATCTCTGAATGACTTTTAAGCACCAAAGAAAATTTTAACAGCTCTACATGACTTCACATTAAGTTTGACCAGTTAAAAATATCGGCACGGGACTTGTCAGGGTAAATATTTTAAAGCTTTTCTTCGTTGAATCGTAGTTCTTTTTCTTTTTGCAAATTCGGCGTACGAGTCTTCTCAGTCAAAACTCTTTTAGCCGGCAGCTTAGTTTGACTATTTTCTTTCTTTTTTTCTTTTTTCTTTTTGTCCATTTAAAAAAATACAGTTGGTAGAAAGTTTCAGTCAATAAACTATAAAAATTGATTGTGAATTGTGATGTGTGGAGATTAGTAAATTTTTTTAAAGTTTTGGCGCCCACTAAAAATGGTCAGCGACCTCGCGCTTATGGGCACGGACGCCGGACGGACGGACGTATTACGGACGCGCGGGCTTCCTGTGTCGGTCGACAAAAATTCAGCTCGATGGTTTACCATATTTTCTTAATTATGGTGCTCCGCTTGCGCCGCTAATATATAGAATACTTGCTAGCAACTGTGGTTTTTATGTTTCTCACGGCTTTGGGTTTCCTGTTTATCCCTGGATCACGTGATGTAGCGCAGCCCGAGATGGACACGTGACTGGGGATATACGTTTTGTGCCGTCCCCATAGTTACTGTGGCACCTTGTCATTCTCAATCCACTAAACAAGCATTGACTATGCAATTTTCCCACCACCTCCCCAGTCACCTATCCACTTGCTTACAATTTTCATAATTACTACCATTTTCGAGCTAGCATGACCGCCTAACATTTTGACGCTTTTGGTAAGGCGTGTAGCTTGTCACTTTGATGGGTACAACGGCCGACTCGGTCGCGACTCTAATTCACGTTGTCGCGATGATCTTGATAAGTTTTACTGCTCAAAACTAGATGTTTTGAACGCGTAAAGACGAGTTTTCAAACTGTTTGACTTAATGTAGTATCGAAATAAAATAAAGCTTAAATCAAGAAAAAAATATGTAAATATTAGTAAGAAATGTAGCGATGACTTTGAAATTGTCACATTTTCGTTTCATTATTTCATTTACATAATTATTGACACTAGTTATGAATAAATAGCGCGGGAACGACCGCTGCCAAACGGCTAATGCCAGTGTTTGACATCATTTGCTTTTCAAATCACACTCGTAACTCGGTAGTAGGTAGTAAAAAGAACACAGTAACGATGACGGCTTTAATTCAAGTGAAAGTCTCGTATCAACATTAAACAAGTAATAAAACTACACCAATCTTTCTTGCAGAGAAAAATTTATATCGCATGAATTTTTATCAATTCAAAACCAAAATATTTGAGGAAGTGTCATTTTTACAAAAGTCAGAAACAGACTTTCGACTTACCGTGAAAGATCAAGGACGTGAAGTGGACTTCCACCCTATCCATTTTCAGCATCAATTAAAGGGTATCTTAGAAATTGAAAAATCTCTTGAAGTGAAGGTCTTCGTATTTGAATCACCAATAACACCACCCCCAAGAAAGAAGACCTCCGTATCAACAACTTGTGATCGGCACTCAAGTCCGCCATTATCGAAAAAAGCCTAGCGTTTACATCACCTGTCTCGTCGCCTGCACTGGAGTTTAGTAAACCAAGTCCATCGGAAAAACAAGATACTTGCAGCACTCATTTTGAGAGATATGTTGCAAAGACAGAACATGATATTGAGAAAAAGAAACATGAACTTTTTAAACTTGAACATGAAGACCAAGAAATCTGATAGAACAATGTGCCGAAACTGCCATCTGAGATTAGGACACACATCTCGTAATTGTAGTTACGGAAAGTGCCTCTCTGTGTATCATTGTGGGGAAGAAAAAACTACATCCAAGAGAACTGCAAAACAGAGAAAGAAGGGTTGCCATAAACAAACTGAAATCTGACATTCTTAAGATAGAAAGAGAATTAGAACTTTAAAAACAGGCCTCACAAAACAGAAATGAATCTTTATCTTGCCAAATAGAAAAACGCATTTTGAAGGAAAATGCGCAATCATACACATCTCACGGTGGTCAGAACTGGTCACTTCTGCGTAAACACGTAGCTATCATTGAAAATTATTGCAAGATAAAATATGGAGGTAAAATACCTCCAAGACACAATCTTTTTACAATCTTGAGTGAAGCAATGCATCAAAACACAACTCTGACTCAGGATACACTTAAAGAAGCCAAGGCAAGAAAAAATCCCACGGAGAGTCTTCTTCAAAATCACGGGATTGTGTTCCCACAGGATCCACGTGTGTCCGAGGCGCAAATGTTACAACGTCAGAGGAATACTTACGATAATAATCATCTTTTTCGCTGCGCACCATTCACAAAAGAAGAGAAAGAGCAACAACTTGATGTGGTGTTAAAGCAAAGCTTAATGGACAGCCCAGTTGGGTTCTCAAACTCTCCTCTAGGATTTTATTCCTCTGGGTGGGGTGCAACCCAAGGGCCGGCAATGCCGCAAACAAATACAGTTAAGCACAACAGCATGTATTATCAACCTACTACTCCGCAAAACAAAACGCAGCAGTATCAGGCAACAATTACAATTACTAATCACCAGTACCAAAGGCAAAGCGCTGCTTGTTCTACCCCTATGGTCAATAATGAAGATGTGGAAACAGCAAATTTATTACTAGCACTAAACAGAGGAGACAGTTGATACTGATAAAACAATCTGACTTGGCAAAAAACTCTCTCTTACTTACGATATGCTGGTATAATGTTGACATACTAAAAAATATCAACTGTGATACATTGTATTGACTCTCACTTTAAATTTACAATTTAAAAGTAATAGTCTTTGCTTACAATTGAAGTTATGCATGCTGTCTGTTAGGGTTAATTTGTTTACTGCTAGTCCCAACAGGACTATAATATTTCGGTGTTGATAAATACAGACCGCAGAATATAAATTTTCGTGGTATCGAACACGAAAGTGAGAATATAATAGTCAAGTACAAACAAAACATAAAGTGATATTCATTTATTATGCTAGCTTTTATTTACCAGTTTAAGCATGAAAATCACTCTATTTCTAATTACAATAACACTGCTTTACTGGATTGATATTTATATATGGTTTATAATAGAATTATTTTGTTCGGACTGTTTTGTCATACTATCCATGTTTAAATTACTAACTACATATCTGGAAACAAATATGATGTTGAACATAAAAATCTTTTAGAATCTGAACTTGATATGTCTTCTACAGCCTCCATCACTGCTAGTTTTAAATTGTTCTCTACACTGTCAGCTAGTCTTCCATTCAGCAAAGCTTTCACTTTATTGAAACAAAATTCAACTGGATTCAAATCTGGCGAGTAGCTTGGGGTGTAAATAAGTTCTATACCCATCTCAGCAAGGTATTCCTCCAAAACTTGTCCCCCTCGTAATGGTGGACCGCTAAGTTATCCATCACAATAATATCTCCTACTTCTAAAGCTGGTCTTCCTGTCACTACGTTCCCAGCATTGGCTGCTTCTTCAAAAAAATTCCAGAACTCTAATGTGTTAGAGGCTCCGTTTATAATGTTGTAGTGTTCTGGTCCATTGAGAGAAATCAATAAATTGAGGGTTTGATTTGGAGATTGCACTTTTCTAGAAACTTCTACGCAGCGTTGCCCAACCGGTGAATTGCCGTAAAGGCGGGTACCGACATCGGGTGTCTTCACGCCAGCCTCGTCAAAGAATTTTATATGTTGTGGATTTTTAGCAGAAAGATAATCTATAAATAGCTGTGTATAGATCATATTGTCGTACGTGAACCGCTCCTTTGCCACATGCGTTATTTTTTTCCTTGAGTATTTCTGCCCTAACTTGCAGGGGCCGCGGAGCATATTAAAAAAGGGGTGGGGCCGCCATTAAGAAAAAAATCAAGTCATTGAAAAACGAAAAATACTAAAATAAAACCGTGTTATTTGACTTGCTTATGTTATAATGTGATTTTACAAACTTCATTCATTTGTTGTACTATATTTTACACTTGTACTTTACATTTGTCTTGTAGAACATGACCATTTTACACAATGATATGAACATGACCGTTTTACACAATGATATGAACATGACCGTTTTACACATGATATCAACATGACCGTTTTACACAATGATATTAACATGACCGTTTTACACAATGATATTAACATGACCTTTTTACACAATGATATTAACATGACCGTTTTACACAATGATATTAACATGACCGTTTTACACAATGATATTAACATGACCGTTTTACACAATGATATTAACATGACCGTTTTACACAATGATATTAACATGATCGTTTTACACAATGATATTAACATGACCGTTTTACACAATGATATTGAACAACTGTCTCTGTTCTCACTCACTCAGTTCCTCTTCATTTTACTGTAATTTAATAATTATTCAAAGATCGGCATTGGTGAACAATCCAAAATTCCTCTGTCTATTGTCACTGCATCCCACAAAGGTATTAGCTATGTCGATAACGTTCAGATGTTCTGTTTCTTTTTCGTGGCAGTTCAGTAGTGTGAGATTGCTGAATCGTTGTTGCGTCATACTTGACCTCAGCCATGTTTTTACACGTCTTGCTGCTAAAAATGATCTTCCACAGGATGCGCTCGTGGCAGGGTTAACGGCCAACAACTTACAAAGCGTCACAGCCTCATTCAGCTTCTTTCTGCTTTGGAGAATTTCTTTCCTTCGCTGAAGATGTCATCAAACCACTCCGTTGTATCCTTATCCTTCAGTATTTGTCGCAGGACTTGAAGCTGTGTCTTTAAAGTTTCCAAGTTGAGGTCGTCATTGTATGATCTCATGTATTCGAGCTCTTCTGTGCAGGGTTCTCCTCTCAGACCTTTGATAAATAGGGACTCCATTTTTTCATACGCTGCAAAGCTTGGTTGACTAAAACGATAATCTATGGCATTCACCATCAGGTCTAGAGCTTCGAAGTAGATGCATGCAAAGATAGTGGTCTTGTGGTCTTTCAGTTAATGCCGGTGGTCCACTTCCAATCTCTAACCTAGCAGGTGCTCGACGCTTTCTTGGAAGAACTGGCTCAGAAATGCCTTTGTCGTTGCTTTTGCGAACGACTACTGAATAGAATGCCGAAAAGCTGTCGTCATTTCGGATGCTTTCAAGTACTGACTTCGTAAGTTGTGCTAACCGTTGACCACTAACTGCAGACATCTTCTTTGACTACAAGGTTTTAGAAAGGTCGTCGGAATGAGAAAATATCAGCTCTCCTAGACTTACATCTGGCTGCAGCTTTTCAGATAGGGATTCCCTCCATGCTTCCATTAACGGCGTGTAGTTGTCAAGAATGCGCCGAAAACAGGTTGCTCTTACTGTCCATCGGGTTGGACACAGTGATACGATGCTACCAGCATCTACGGGACTACTTTCGTCTTCATACTCCAAATTGTCCTTTATTTGTCCCAGACTGCATTCGCGCTTTGGAGAATACTTTATGAGGGTTGTAATCTCTTTAGCTGTGTTCATGGTGCTTGATAGAATCTTCGACTTTTTGGTGGGGTCTTTAATATCTAGACTCAGAGAGTGCCCATGGCAGTGAGTGAGATGGGCTTTAGACTGAATCTTTAAGATCTTAGTTGCCACGCCAGATGTACGTCCAAACATGTTGCTTGCACCATCGTAACATTCCACCTCGCAGGTGGTTAAACGATAAAGTAAGCCTTATAAACAGGTCTTTAATAACCGCTACTATAGTATTGGCACGAATATTAGGGATGTTTACAAACCCTAAAAAATCTTCGTGTGCCTCAAGCTCGTCGTCAATCCATCTAATGCAGAGACTCAGTAGTTCTTTATTACTAATATCTGTGTACTCGTCGCAAAGGATTGAAAAGAAGGTGTCATTCAAATGAGAAACTATTTGTCTTGTTACCAAATTTGCAATAAATGAAACTAATTCGTCTTGTATATCGTGAGAAACGTATTTATCGTTTTTGCGGCGAAGCCAATCATGTAGAAGTGGCACATCATTTGCTCTCAGCGACTCAGCAAGGATGGTGAATCGAACAACGTAGTACACACGCCTTTCACAAAGTTCCCGCCAAAAACAAAGGAAACCCGCTTGCAACAACAATGATTTTAAAAGGTTTTAAAATATTTAAGATATTCACAGTGTATGCCTGAGAACTGAAATCATCAAATTTTGAAAAAAAAAATATATTTTCACATTCATCTCATTAATAATATTTTTGGCATAAAAAGTTGGGGGGCCCTGATTTGGATTTCACAGCTTTGGAAATTGCCGCATACAACTCTCGAAGCGATGTGGACCCTCCAGAGGAAGCCCAGACAATGTTTTAGTTAAGTTTGATCACCCCTCCCCTCCCATTCAATTGTGCCGCCATTTTGAATGTTTCGTAGCCGTTAGTAGGTTTTAGTAATGTCATTCATTGTACAAAGAATAGAATAAAATTTAAAACTTTGTCTTGATAGATGTGTTTTCTATTTACTTATTGTCAAGCAGGGCAAATTTCAGGTGGTTTTGTGGAGTTCTAGAGCATTTTTTTTTCACTCTTCGAAAATCTCTCTCACTCCTGTTATATATAATTAGGAAAGGTTGCACACTTCGCCGAAGCCCAAACTCGACCGCTCTCGGAAATAATTTTTTTTCTTCCCCTAAAACTTCTTCTTTTGCTTTAAAACTCCAGGGCTGGGTTGCTCAAAGCCCGATTAGCACTAATCCAGGGTTAACTCTTAAGAAAACCTATAGAGTTAACCCTGGATTAGCACTAATCGAGCTTTGAGCAACCGGCCCCAGGATAACAAAGCCAGATAAATTCACTTTCCAAATGTCGAAAGAGATCGACAAAAAACTGCGTTTATGATAATAAAAATCCAGCGAGAATTTGAAGCGAACGCTCGTTTTTAAAATATCTTATGCGTGGCCGAAAAAGTTGGCCACCCTAGCAAGCGTGAGGACTGGAACGAGACAAATTTCTGCTGAGGGAGTCCCAGTGTGTAAAAAATGTAACGCTAAACAAAATTGTTGTTTGACTGCCGTGGGTACCTACAAAATTCAAAAGTTTCACTGTTGTATAATATCTACTTCAGGAAATTAAAATATTACTATAAATTTGCTAATTTAAGCTATTTCCTTGCAATTTTATTGAGCAAAACAATAAGAAGATAAACGAAATTGATTAAAAGAAGAGTTTAAAATTGGTTTATTTATAGTTAATATTTCAATTTCTTGCAAAAAGATAATAAATTGATGAAAGAAAGGAAGAAAAAAATTATTTCCGAGAGCGGTCGAGTTTGGGCTTCGGCGAAGTGTGCAACCTTTCCTAATTATATATAACAGGAGTGAGAGAGATTTTCGAAGAGTGGAAAAAAAGGCTCTAGAACTCCACAAAACCACCTGAAATTTCCCCTGCTTGACAATAAGTAAATAGAAAACACATTTATTAAGACAAAGTTTTAAATCTTATTCTATTCTTTGTACAATGAATGACATTACTAAAACCTACTAACGGCTACGAAATATTCAAAGTAGCGGCACAATTGAATGGGAGGGGAGGGGTGATCAAGCTTTACTAAAACATTGTCTGGGCTACCTGTGGACCCTCTAGTTGATTTTAGCACCTCTATCAATTCTAGGTCTTCCACAGAAAGTTTGCTACAGTAATCGCCACCCCGAGATTTTGGATTTAATGTACGATCTAAGCAGAACTTATTCAAATTTTTCTTACAGTGTTCTTTGTAAATCCTATTTTACATTGCAACTGTTTGGCTAGAGACAGGTAAAAAGTTGTACAATGGATCACCTCCGTGATCCAAGCATTTTGATATAATTAACGATCGGAGGTGTCGTCGCCAAGTGGCTTTCCGAGCACGTAAGGTCGTCCTGATTTGTTGATATTCATTAGGCGTATTTATAAACATTAAGTTTGAGATTAAAAACCGATGTTAAAGCTTTCAAAACGAAATAAATTTGATTCAATGTGAAAAGCGAACGAAGACAAACACTGGTACTAGCCGTTTGGCAGCGGTCGTTCCCGCGCTATTTATTCATCACCATTGTCAATAATTATGTAAATGAAATAATGAAACGAAAATGTGACAATTTCAAAGTCATCGCTATATTTCTTACTAATATTTACATATTTTTTCTTGATTTAAGCTTTATTTTATTTCGATACTACATTAAGTCAAACCGTTTGAAAACTCGTCTTTACGCGTTCAAAACATCTAGTTTTGAGCAGTAAAACTTGTCAAGATCATCGCGACAACGTGAATTAGAGTCGCGAACAAGTCGGCCGTTGTACCCATCAAAGTGACAAGTTACACGCCTACACAAACGCTTCAAAATGTTAGGTGGTCACGCTAGCTCGAAAATGGTAGTAAACAGCTGTCTCCTTGAGAATCAGCCCGTGGATTTTGGGTCGGAAATTAGATTTCCCTCATTTTTTTCTTTGGAGAAATATGTGATGAACAAATTAAATACCAGGATAATTTTTGTCAAAACTCTTTTTTTAATTTTTTTGAAGCACTTTTTCGAATGGACTCAACTTTGCAAAAGTTGAGCTTTTTTTCACGACAAATTTTAGTAAAAGTTGAAGCTTCGTCATACCGCGCACATTTAGTTTGACAAATTCCAATTCACACCTTTTATTGATATATATTTCCAAATTGATCACAAAGTATAAGTTTTTATTTTGGTCACGCATATAAAACAAGTTATCAATTATTTTGTGACCCCTACTAACAGCCCTCTGATTACAAGATGACCTACTTAGGCAAACTAAACCTCCATTTTCTCAAAAGTGGCACCTGGTTAGCAAACCGTTCTACCATAGTTACTTACTACTAGCATTAAAGTCCACAAATATGGAAAAACATTTGTGTGCACTCTTTATTTTTTTGATAAATATAAAGCTAATTAACAATAATTTCTAGACACTCCATCTGCAAATAGCATGAGTACTAATCTAGGCAGATTGAGTGTCCCTGTATGTTTATATATATAATTACACCTCTTTCTATGTTTTAAGGAATCTGATTATTTACAAAATTGTTGTTCTAGCGCCACTATAGTGAGAAAATAATAATAAATATAATAGACTAAGTAATCATCATAATAGTAGACTTAGATAAAGCAAAAAAGAAAAAAAGATGAAAAAAAGAAAGAAAGAAAGATAGACATCAAGAAAAAGCATCTACTAGCTTTTCAGACTCTTGGTACGTTCCATTTTTATTTACATATAACAAAAGTTGATTTTTTACTTTCTTTTTAAATGTTTTCTTTGATAGTGATTTGATATCTTGTGGAATGGCATTCCACAGCCTTACGCCAAATCGAGAGAATAATTTGTATTGAATATTTAGTCTAGAATGTTGACAATACATGTTTTTATTTCTTGCAGCTCTTGTGTTATAGGAATGTTGATCAGCGACATAACTAAACAGATCACAAATGTTAATTGGGGCCTTTTTTACATGCGTCATACATCAAGCCTGCAATAGTTTCAGTAAAGAGGACATTTATTGGTGAAATATTTGATGAATAAAACAATGGAATTGCACTATCCCGAAAATCAGCGAAGTAAATAAATCTGAGAGCACGTTTTTGTAATTTGAGTACCTTGTCGAGATGGCATTTTGCAGCCTGTCCCCAAGCACTCAAACCATATGAAATATACGGTAATATCAAGGAGTTGTAAAGTGTTAGTAGAATCTTGCGTGGTACATAATGTCTTAATTTAGCTATAATTCCAACAGTCTTACTAATTTTTGAACAAATAAGATTAATATGAAATTTCCATGAAAGATGTTCATAGAAGTAAATTCCAAGATATTTTACGCAGGATTTATGTTCTAGTGGAACAAAGGCATTAAATTTATTGTCAAAAAACTTAATAGATATGTTACGGGAAAGTCGTTTCTGATATGGTCTAAAAATAAGATAGTTAGACTTTTTGGTATTAAGCGTTAATTTATTTACAGTAAGCCAGTCATAAAGCTTAACTAACTCATTATTTACTGTGAGTTCAAGAGTTTTTAAGTTTTTGTGTGGATATAATAAATTAGTATCATCAGCGAATAAAGTCACTTTAAATTCTTTCTATACTTTATAAATATCGTTCATATATAATAAAAAAAGTAAAGGGCCAAGAACAGAGCCCTGAGGCACTCCTATTCCACATTCTATACGGTCCGAAATAAAATTGCCAATTTTAGTCGATTGCATTCTATTATAAAGATAAGACTTAAACCAATCATGAACAATCCCTCTGATACCATATATGTATAGTTTATCCAGCAATATGTTATGGTCAACAGTGTCAAAAGCTTTCATTAAATCGATAAATATCGCGCAAGTAAATTGCTTACGATCCATATTCAATTGTATTGTGCTCAAGATATCTTGTATCGCGTGTTCGGTTGAATGGGAGGAACGAAAACCATATTGGCCATGATAAAGCAAATCCTCTTTTTCTATGAATTCAATCAACCTTTTATACACCAGTTTTTCAAAAATACGATTAAAAACAGATAGTAATGAGATGTGTCTGTAATTTGTTGGATCTGTGTCATCGTCAGATTTAAAAATTGCTGTAATCTTTGATATTTTCAATTTTGACGGATATTTAGCATCAGTAAATGATCGATTAATTACATGTGCTAGCGGAATACTAAGCGAATAATTTGCAGATTTTAATATTTTTATTGGCACTGAATACAAACCATAGCTCTTTTTGCAAGATAAACTATTAATTTCTTCTTCGATTTCTGCTGGAGTCACAGGTCTAAGAAAGAACGAATTACAAACCGATACATCATTTAGATAATATTTGGGAGAGATGTTACTAAGGGGTACTTTGTTAGCAAGATTCATACCAACAGTTGAAAAATGTCTGTTCATAATGTTAGGTAGTTTTTTGGGGTCATTCACAACAGTTCCTCGATTTGAATAATCCTTTAGGGCAGATATTTGTTTGCGTCCTTTACGTTTATTAATGAGTAAATTGATCTGATCCCATGTTTTTGTCATGTTATTTCTATTATTATCGAAATACCTTTGTAGATAGTCTCTTTTACTGATACGTATAAGTCGAGTTATAGAGTTCCGATATTGCTTATACTTATTTTTATTTCCATTAATTAGAAATTTATTTTTTATCTTGATAGATTTTCTAATTCCTCGAGTAATCCAAGGCTTAGAAAACTGTTTGTTTTTCTTTTTAGATATAGTTTTCAATGGTACATGTTTATCAATTAGCTTGTTTAGTTTCCTGTAAAAGCATGAAAATTCTTGATCTATATCGCGATCATCCCCTATTACAATGGTGGTTTGGACAGCTTCGTTAAAGCTGCTTGATGAAAATGTTGAGTAATCTCTAATTTTTGTTTTCTTTGACTGAATGTTGGGCTTAATGGAAGACGTGATGCAAAATTGTGTAAAGTGATCACTCACGTCGCTGACCACATTTCCACTACAAATAACATTCTCAGGATTGTTAAGTAATATATTATCAATAAGTGTTGCTGATGTATTGTAAACTCTAGTTGGTTTATCTATTGTTGGAGTAAAAAAATAACTTTGAAGCGATGTCAGAAGTTCATATGCAAAGTCACAAGTTTCAGAATTCAGGAGATTTTTATTAAAATCGCCTAGAATATATATTGGAAGATTTCGGCGTTGTGTAATCTTATCTAATGTTTCGTTAAAATATTCTAGAAAACTCTCAGGAGAGTTGTGCTGACGGTAAATAATACCGCAAATTAAATTTTTCTTTTTAGGTAAATGAATTTCTATCCAAAGAGCCTGAAAAGCACGTGAAGATTTTTGTTCTAAAATAGAATACTGAAGATTATCTTTTATGTATAGACACACCCCTCCGGATGACAATGGGGTGGTAACAAATTCAAAATTATACCCATTCAAATGAACATTGAGTAAGGGCTCATTTGCATTTGTTATTTTTGTTTCCGAAATTCCAATCAAATCAAACTCAAAGTCAAGTTCATTCAATAAATGAGTTTGAAAATCTTCAAAATTTCGTTGCAAACTACGTAGATTGTTATGAACTACCGAGAAAGTACATTTTGGATTTTCTATCTTGTGTTTGACTCGACTAAAACTATGTGGAGAGTAGTAGTTTGAACGAATTAAATTGAAATCAAGATTAGCATTAGGATTTATGCTGTTGTTTTGAGCAGTATTTAATGCAAATAAATTCAAATCGCACAAACTAGGAAGATTTTGTTTGTCTCTGTACCGAAGCGTTCAATTTCCATAAAAAATGCTTTACGCTCAAAAACAGCGATATTGTATAGCTAACTAGACACTCAGAGAGTGCTTACATTGAAAAATCTTTCGTATAATAGCGTCTTAGCGTCATTGAACATTCGTGGCAACTATTGTGGGAAATATTTTCGGGGGTAGTTTATAATTTTTATATTGTGCACGTACTGATTTGAAGGTAAAATGTTGGAGTATATTTTTTTCTTGTATTTCTGCTTTGGAAGCGCAAAATTCACATGGATTGGAAATACACAAAGCATGCAGAGAAAGATATGTATGTTTACTAGATCAGCTGAAGAAGTTATTGCATGCCGGTGTTTGATATACACTACATCCCTACTTAAGTAAACTTACAATAATTATTTTTATGATTGAGATTTTTGTAAGTATGAGATATATGTGTGAAAGTTTTCAAAACATCTTTTGAATTTGATTTCAATGACTTACACTTCCTTGTTCTAAGATTTTGCATTTTATATTTTGCTGATCGATGTACATTTTGGATTACCAACCCCTTCTTTTTGAATTTCAAATGCCATAAATAACACTTAATTATAGGACAGTGTTTGACTTCGTCATGA
This sequence comes from Diadumene lineata, assembly GCA_918843875.1. Classification (NCBI taxonomy): domain Eukaryota; kingdom Metazoa; phylum Cnidaria; class Anthozoa; order Actiniaria; family Diadumenidae; genus Diadumene; species Diadumene lineata. The sequence goes on along the minus strand of OU974074.1, from coordinate 11,501,218 downwards.
ATAAAATTACATTTATTGACATAACAATGAATCTTAGATTACATTGGTATATTATTACTCGGACTTCCAAGGGAAGGTCCGAGGTATAAATTCGCAGGGTTTTTTTTCCTGTCTGTCACAAAATTAAATTTCCCGGTTCTTGCGTGATTGGTTGCATTTCTTCCGTTTAAATCTTATGATTGGTTTAATTGATCACGTGCCATGTTAAACGTCATGGCCTTGCCGATGGTTTGCCGAGTTTCGTTTCGATTCAAGCTACTTTCTGGGATTTCAACGTTATAAATAGCTGTAAATTCTGTCTCTGTTACGCTCAAATCATGAACAAACGCACACTTCTTCGCGGTAGAACCACAGTAAAAGATGTTGAGCGTTTTCAAAACGGATCAGTCTGTAAATTTATCAAGAGAGTCACTCACTTTATGAGTGAATTTATCGAGAGAGTCGCTCTGCACTTTACGAGTGGATTTATCGAGATACTTAACGAGAACTTTATCGAGAACTATACGCTATCTAATGAACTATAATATAGCTATTCAAACCACGCACATTGTCTGTCAATCTGTAAGGATTTGACTGGTGAATCTTCCGACTACAATCAAAGAAGCGAAGAATGTCGAAATCTGTTGCCCGTCAACAAGTCACATACTGCATGTTGTTGTACAGCTCTGTACAGCCACTTTTCCAGGGGAAACCTCTATGAAAACGATCGTAAGTTTATAAGTTCTTTTATTCCTTGGTTTTGTACCAATTATTGAGTTCAATAACATTTGTTTTGCTGGTTTTATAGTTTAATGTGGAGTTTGCATTTTCATGGCTTATAGAATCTTGGACGTCCTTGTTGAGATGTACATTACTTGATTGTTAAATTATTGTGATGTACTAGATAAAACTTGACTGTACATGTATATAATGATGCACTAGTAACAATAAATATTGCCAAAAACACTAGATCTCGTTATTCTCAGTATGTTTATTACAATGATAGGAATGTTATTACAGTTACTCGCCTAAGACGTAATCGTGAGACTCGCAGATTACCAACACGAGCTCTAAAACGCCTTGCCACTAAAAGTAGAAAGTTTAGACGATTTGTTTTTGCAAAAATAGTACCCAGTGTACCTAAGTCGTCGAAGTTGCATAAAATTATATCACTAGCACAGTTCCAGGACGTCCATTTACTGTGACTAAAAGAAGGTTTACTACCCTGCGAGCAGAGTCTTCTTTAACCTTCCCCACGAGAGCGAGAAAGGAAAGTAGAACGTGCCTCTGTTACGTGATGAGAATAATTCGCCGAGCGACGAATTCATCAAACGACGTTCGAGTCCAGACTCTAGTAAAAGTAAAAAAAATCATGCCTGAGAGCAAATTTATTTGAGGGAACGCATACTAGTTATGACGCTGAACTTTCTGCCTGTATAGATGTGACGCCTTTGTAGCGACAAGAACAAGAATTCGAACGGTTTAATCAACTGAATTGGCTGCGCATATAAAAACCAGTTTATCCGGAAGCAAAACTTGTTCTGAGTAGCCCAGATTCTTGGGGTATCGGCACTTCAAAGAAACGACAGGGTTTCGGTAGAGTCTACTTTCCTTTCTCTCTCTCGTGGGGAAGGTAAAAGAAGACTCTGCTCGCAGGGTAAAGGTTTACAAGTTATGTAAACAAACCTTTAAATAGAGTGCTAACACTATGTCATGAAATAAAACCTAATTAGTTACTAACTAATAGTCTATTTAGGGACTATTTTCATGTTATCATTCAACCAGAACAGTAAAAGAAATGGAAAATACAAAGGAAACAAATACCTCGTTACAACTTACTTGTCTAAAAAAGTCACTAAATATGAACTAATATGTAGTAACTATTTAGATTTTATTTCATGTCTTCCACAGACATATTGTAAGCACTCTATATGTGTGACTACCAATTTGCATAAGTTATGTAACACTTTAGTCAGGTCACGTGATTCGCTCAGTGAGCACATGGTGTGTGTAAACTCGAGGAGTAACATTTCGTTTGTAATCCCGAATAGTCCGGTAGGTAGAAAATATTTGTCAACATTAACACTTGAGTAATTAACTGAGTAAATAGTCCGTTGTTGCTTTGTAGAAAACCACACCTTCAATTTAATACACCTACACGAACAACGCTGCGACTGATGTACAAAGAAGCGGATTGTATTCACTTTTAAGTGGAATAAAGTTGTTAAATTGAGACCTAGGCGTGTTTTCGCTATTCGTTTGTAACTAACCTACTTCTAAGTGAGAAGAAGTAACAATATGACTAGTCGTTACATATCATAATTGTTTTCTTCTTAAGTGACTTCTTTGTATAAAACCCAAACACATCTAGCCAATATCAAAGCAAGCCAATAACAGAACCATATAGTCAATTCAATGTTGCTATATTTGGACAAAATGCTGGACAACAATGTGTTGCAGTGAGTTTACATTCTCTGATTTATAATAACAAATATGGTATCAATTCATCTAATGATTTCGTGTCTATAATAAATACTGGAAACCAGTTGTATTCAAGGTTGTCGCAATCTGCGAGACAGATTTTAATGCAAACAGAACTACCAACAGTGTTGAATGTGTTGGAGAGTGACTATCAGTTAGACTACATTGAGAGTTTCAGTAGAGGTAATTTACATAAAGAAACTGCAAATTGAAGGATACGCATACTCCAATTCTTTACAAACAGCATTTCAATTATAATATAAAAATTAGGTAAACCTAATAGCGGAGCTCCAATTTAATGAAATGAATTATTCATTCAATCATTCATTTGTTCATTCACAACCAATTATCAAATTGTTGATCAATCAATCAATCAATCAATCAAAAATGACTATAGATAAAAAAGTAAACGATTAAATAAATTAATGAATGAATGAATCAATTCAAATAATCATGAAAAGAAAATGACATAGCAAAAAAAAAAAAGTGAGAAGTGCGGGATAATTTTCTCTCTCTCTCTTTTTTATTTATTTTGCTATGTTTGCTTTTTATGATCAAATAATCATATAATCAATTGAAATATTCAAATCTTTATGCATGCGACAACATTTTATTATACCCAAGAAATATGCACAAAAATGCGAAAAATATCCGACCGAATTTTTGGCTTCCAGTTGTTGTTATGCATGTTAAAAATAGCACTTGTCAATTAAAATTGATTGTCCAATGAGAAGTTAGTAAAGCACTGACATGGCTTCTTTGAGTTGTAAACAAATCCCCGCGCGCTTCTCGCTTTACGCTCTTTTACGTTTAAAAAAATGTTATAAAGATCGACAAAAATTTCACTTTTCTGGTGAAATGTGTAATGAATTACTTATTGGTAATCTAGCTATCTAAAACTGTTGTGCATTTTTAATTATCAAATGTGAATACTGCGTAACTCGTTACAAAATAGCTAGTATGAACTTTTGAATTTTAACTTGCAGATGAGTGTAATGACGACGAATTTGCAATACAATTACAAATCAAAAAAAATACAACATTTATTATCCATGATTACAACAATTAAATTAAAAACACATACATAAAGATCTCAACGATGGAGAAATATCTTACGAAAAGAAATAAATATAATTATTGCAAACTGCTTTCATGTGGATGGTATAAAAAAGAAATTCATTAAAGATCGCCAAAAAAGGTAAACATACCGGCGCCACGTTTCTTGTTCTGAACTGTCACTTTTCCACTGAACTTTTCGTCCTCAGTTCTGATTGCAATAAGCTTGTTCATGTTTTTAGAATTTCAAAAGTAGTAATAACCATTTTCACCGCCTTTAAAAAGTTTACACAGTTCAACTGAACGGCGATGGCAAGCTCGTGTTGCTCGATCATACATTGTACTAAATTTGCATTTCCATCCACTGCATGAATTGGCAGTCCTACTTTGTTGACAAAAATCTTGTATGAAAAGTTTTTTGTTGTGAATAGTTGATAAATTTGTATTGATCCTAAAGCTCTCCGTGTTATGCATTGCTTGTAAAAAATTGATGAATGAACAGAGTGAAGTTATCTTCGTGAGTCTTCTTCGTCTTGCTTTTCACCTGTTTTGAATTGCTGCAAATGCAGCGCATACTTTTTTTTCATGAACGTTTTGTCGCCGTTGATTTTACTTTTAAAAGTAGATTAGTCCATCAGTAATGATTGAAAAACGCAAAAATCAAATTAAAAAAACCCACACACATAAAGATTTCAACGATGGATCTTACAAAAACAAGTGAATATAATTATTGCAAACTGCTTTCATGTGGATGGTAAAAAAAAATTCATTAAAGATCGTCAAAAAATGTAAACATACCGATGTCACGTTTCTTGTCCTGTACTGTCACTTTTCACCGCCTCTAAAAAGTTTACACAGTTCAACCGAACGGCGTTGGCAAGCTCGTGTTGCTCGATCACACATTGTACTAAATTTGCATTTCCATCCGGCACTCCATGAATTGGGAGTCCTACTTTGTTGACAAACATCTTGTGTGAAAAGTTTTTTTGTCGTGAATAGTTGATAAATCTGCATTGATCCTAAAGCTCTCCGTGGTATGAATATTCCGTAAAAATTGATGAATGAACAGAGTGAAATTATATATCTTCGTGAGTCGTGTTCGTCTTGCTGTTCACCTCTTTTGAATTGCTGCAAACTTGAATGCAGCGCATATTTATTTTGTTTTTGTTTTTATGAAAATTTGTCGCCGTCGATTTTACTTTTAAAAGTAGATTAGTCGATAAGTAATGACTGAAAAACGCCACGAAGAATCCATGAAGAATACGGCCTTTTTTACCATCTGACAAAGTTGTCAAATAAACTCTTCCAGAAAATCTCCAGCTTTGAATGACTATTGAATGAATTATGACAGCTCGGCATGACTGCACATTTGGATGGTTAAAAACAGCTCCATCGGGCGACTTTTACTTATTTTGTCAGTGAAAATATTTTGAAGTAGCTTTTCATCGTTGAATAGTAGTTATCTTTCTTTTTTCACGCCGCGGTCTTTGTTTCTCTTTCTCAGTCAAATCTCTTCAAGCTGTCAGCTTAGCTTTACCATTTTCATGCTCTTTTTAATTGTCAAGTGTAGAAATACCTGACATTTTGTAGAAAAATTTTAGTGAACTGCATCAAACTGCAAAAATAATGATTGTTTTGGCGCCCACTAAAACTGGTCAGCAAATTTGCGCGTGAGTGTACACGGACGAACGACGTACGGACGGACGTTGTACGTATTTTCGAAATACGGGCTTCCTGTGGTCGATTTCAAATGAGCTCGATGGTTTACCATATTTTCTTAATTATGGTGTTCCGCTTGCGCGGGCCTTCGGCCCGCGCGGAGCTCCGCTATTAACAATAGGGTTTAGTGCTGTTGCTATATATTGTCATAGTAACAATACATTCAAAGTTTTTGATTCTCATGCAAGTGATTTATGTCGTAGAGGCTATTCACAGAGTACCTGTGTACTTCTTGAATTATCTTCTCTAAGTTACTTAGTTCACTACTTTCAAAGTATACATTACAATGCATTGTTTCAATTAAAGGGAGTACAAGTAAATGATTATTATATTTAACTTTCCGCGTTATACTGTTGCCCAGTATTCACTATTCTAATGAAACTGTGTGGCTATTGGAATTGAAAAACCTTGTCCACTTTAGTGAATAACCAATAATGGCACCCATTTTTGTAATAATATAAATTTAAATAAGTACATAACAGCAGATCAATTACCAAAAACAGTTAATGTGTGTAATAATTTGATTTAACTTTGTGTAACAATACAAGTAATGGCAAGATCATTCTCAAAGAACTTATTATAAACAATCTTGAAAATACTGGATTTGTGATGTCATTGCTATTGGTTGAAACTAAATCACATTAACCTCAACTGACATTACAAAAATATTAATGGTGTTTCAAATTGTCTGACTCCCCCTTAGTCAAGTTTTGTCATTGTACAGGAACACCGAGAGCAGAAAAAGCAGTAGATTGTGTTACATGTAGTGACAAAGATATGCCCGTCAAGGAAAAGACATATTAAGTAATTATAATAATGGGTGAATGCGGTATTGCATACGCAAATCTCAGTATCGTTAACTAGAGTCACTTCATACATGAACACATTTTCAAGAATTTATTTGATTGTTTAAATAGAAAATGTGATATTCGAAATATTAAACTGTTTTGAATGTTCAACATCAAAACAGAAGAATCTTTTATAAAAAAAAGCGTAATAGCAAGCATGATTTTATCATTTTTGTTTTTATTTCCTAGTTTTAGCGCTTACAAACGCTCAGCAAAACAAACAGATAAATCACATAGGCCAAAGAGAAGTCCGAGTTCACGCAATATGCGTCTAGTTTACAATATATTTACGCATTCTTTTCCTTATTTTTCTGCTTTTATTCATTATACGGGTTATTTGTTTGACTTGAATTCTACTTGGTTCTCGATCACGGTGCAGTGCTCGAAGTTTGATGTGTGTTCCATCAACTATAGAAATAAACTTGGCATAACGTGACCTTAATTCCAATCTGGACGTGCAATATTTATTATAAACTAGCAGTTTTCTTCGGAAATGAAATGCTGCGAGATGTTTTTACACAGCTAAAATATTGGTTTGTCTGGTAATTTGATACATTGAAATGTGAATACAGTAATTAAGAAATGTAGATGATATAGGTACACCAATGGCTCAAGGGATGGATGGCTTGCAAATAGTGTAACAGCTATAATTGATAAAAATGATATGCAAAGTATTGTAGTGCTAAGAGTGATACTTATTGAATCTGTAATAGAAATGCTACAATTTTTTACAATTTGTACAAAGTATAGCAGGCTGGACAATAGAAAGCAAAGTCAATAAGTATATTCTATGTTGGAATGAATGTACACATCTGATAATTGTAAAACTTTTTTCTTTTTAATATATATACAATAATTTAAACAGTAATGACAATACTTGTCATCAACAAATTATTTTTGAATGAGTTAAAATTTATGTAAACTATCAAGTTAAAAACCGTTGAAAAAGAGAGACCATGAGAGATTGCAACAAAATGTTTATGAATGTGATAAAATGTCAAGTATTTTGTGTTTTTGCATGAGGTTGTAAATTCAGGGCACTTTTGGATACATAATGGGCAAGTTGAAATTCTGCCACTACAGTTCTGCATTAAATGTGATTAAGAAAAGTCTAATATTTATCGTTATAGCCAAATTCATTGTATTGTGACCGGCCTTTTCATACGTTTGTTTGATTTTAGCCTGTTCGATGTGACACAGGTTGTTTAGTTGCACCGTTTATTACACGAAATAACCTAAAAATTACAATATTGATGACTAAAAATGCCATAAAAATAACAAAACAGTAATCGATCAGTCTTCGTACAAACTTACCCTGACGGTCAACGGTTGTATTTCTCAGAACTATTACATTTCTAGCGGGAAATTAGTATGACATTCATTGACAACAATCACAATGGCGAACTCGTGGGCGGACTAAGCGCCAGGCCCCACGGTACGACACAGGCTGCCCGATCCTACTATTAGATCTGAACCATTAATCAAGTTAAGGGGTGTAGTATATTTGAAATAATAGCAGAACGTGTTGCAGTAAGCTTCGCAACATTAAGATATAAAAGGAATAAAAGAACTTATAAACTTACGATCGTTTTCATAGAGGTTTCCCCTGGAAAAGTGGCTGTACAGAGCTGTACAATAACATGCGGTATGTGAATTGTTGACGGGCAACAGATTTCGACATTCTTCGCTTCTTTGATTGTAGTCGGAAGATTCAGCAGTCAAATCCTTACAGATTGACAGACAATGTGCGTGGTTTGAATAGTTATATTATAGTTCATTAGATAGCGTATAGTTCTCGATAAAGTTCTCGTTAAGTATCTCGATAAATCCACTCGTAAAGTGCAGAGCGACTCTCTCGATAAATTCACTCAAGTGAGGGATTAAGTCTCCTGTGTCACGGATTCTCGTCACGCCAATTCTTCACGAAGAAATGGTTTATATATCAATTCTTAATTTATTTATTTATTTAATATTGATTTGACATACATTTTACAAACCACTTTACTTCGGAGTAAAGTGCATTGTCCAGTTTATCGATTAGCGTGACACAAGAGACTTAATCCTTAAATTCCACTATTGTTATACACTACAATAGGACAGATTCAAAACATTTGTACGCTTTTCGAGTCATTTGTGACATGAAGAATTCAACAAAAATTAACCAATTTTGTTAATTTTTCCTTGCGCGTCCTAGAGTATCTAGAATAATAAAACCTAGCACATTTGCACCGCAATGGATTCAATATTTTATGCAGAAATTTTTAGAAAAATTGATGGAGTCAATTTTGTGAAAAGTGGCTCTGAATCGGATTGGGTATTGTTCCGCGTTATGTGGTAAAAACATACTTCTTATCTCTAGCCCCTTTCTTTGTGAAAAACGCGATTATTGCCAAATCGTATATAGAACTGGCTTAATCATATCTTAAACAATTTCTGACCTGAAATCGGTGATCATTAAAAAAATCTGTGACGGCAAATATCATTTTCATGGAAGTGATTGCTAATTATAACCAAAAATTGTGTTCAAAGTTAACGGCTTTATAACTTCAAATTTCTCAATTGAAATTTCTTTAAAATCACTTTGCAGTTAGGGAGTATGTTGAATATTACGCTTCTGAATTTTGACATGATTCTATAGCAAATTTTTGAAAATAAATTAAAAAAACTGTTTTCCAAGATTTCCTCATAATTTGCATAAATCAATACTGATCGCCACAAAAGTCTCAAGATATCCTCCAGAACTATTAAACAACTGTGTATCAAAATATTGTTAAGAAATAAGAAAAGCAAGATGGATTTTGCCGTTGTTTTCTTAGGTCGGTAGGCCTTTTGAGAAACTGTCTCCAAATACCTTAAAGTGATTAACAGTTCAGAAAAACCCAAAAATCAATTGAAACCAATTTTTGAAATTGGCTGTAAATTCTACAGTATAACTAGACCCTGAATTCAGGGTTTACTCGTGCCCAAGAACGGAGGTTCTTAAAAACCGAAAACAAAACAAAACAAAAAACAAGAAACAAAACGACACAAAATATGCAATACGGTTTCTTTGCGACATCTCGAACTTGCCTTTATGCAGCCCAAGCAATCTACTCGCTTCGCTCGCAGCAACTAAAAGGCAGGAAACTATCATCCATACCACCTCTTCTTTAACGGCAAAAAAATACTCCAAAATCAACAAGAATTACACAAAAACTACATCAGCATAAAAGCTCAATAAACAAGATTTCAATAAATTGCACTTTACTTCAATTTTTCACGAAAAATAATGCAAATTTTCGCTTTTTCTTTCAAAATTCGGCAGATTTTCCAATCAGTTGAAGAGTGGACCATAGCGAGTGGACATTATTCGTTGTTTGCCCTTTGTTATGTTTTCTCAATTTCGCAAAGTTCAGCCAAAAAAGAGATCCATTTAGACTTGAAAAGTGACCAAATAGTCTCCTTTGGGTAAGATACCAAAAGATCCTTTTGAAATATTTGTCTTTTTTCGCTTTTGTTAATACACATCGCTAAACAATCGTTCTTCAAGTCGAGTGAGCGAACTTCGATATGTATACGTCTACAAGCTCGAAAATTCTCACTTTCGCAATGAATTTGTTGCTACTTTTTGATCTTTTCACTTCTAATAATTCTTATTAACAATTCCACGAATTGTTTTTCCTTAAATTAAGTTTTATTTAGCTGTTTTGATGCGACATGGAAGCATTCGTTTTAATTCGTTTACCGATTAACAGGTTAGCTCAGTTGGTAGAGCGTTGGCTGTTAACCGGGAGGCTGCGGGTTCGAACCCTCAACCGGACCATCACTCAGGGTCTTTAAATAATTGAGGAGAATGTGCTTCGATTTATAATTGTAAGGGTTCGCGTCTTCTCGGATAAGGACGATAAACTGGAGGTCCCGTCTCGCCACACTACACATTAACCATTAACGGGGGGACGTAAAAGAACGACTGAGGACGCAGGTAACGACCATCCTCGGTGATAGGCCTACACTAATACATACTAATTACTAATCAACCTCATGCTTGTAAATCCGGATTACATACTATAAATATTAAAGATTGTAAAGCGCATTGAGACATTGGGTGAAAATGCGCTATATAAGCACTACATTACATTACATTAATTATTTGTTTAGCTGTTTTGATGCGACAGGGAAGCATTCGTTTTAATTATTAAACAAATTGTTTATTAAAAAATAACTGAATATAAAATTGCAAAATAAAGATTACTTAAGAATAAGAAAAAAGAATATCAAAAAAAAAAGAACCAAAAAAGAGATTGGCCGTTCGGAGACTTGAACTCGTACTACTTATATATAGCTTAATGGATCTCACAAACATCATGTTTGGCGCGATGGCAAGTCGGGTAAGGCGCAGCCTGACAATCCAAAGGTCGCAGGTTCGAGCCCGTGGTCCGTCCATAGAAATTTCTTTCTTTGTTAGTTAAATTAATCAGACCTGATGGAGCGTGTCTGAACTTGTCTAAACTTCTAACAGCGAAAAAAAAGGAAAAAAACAAGAAACTCGCAGCAGTCTAATACTCGTGCCAGAGGCCTGGGCACGAGTAATTAGGTAAAATGTGAACAGTCATGTTTCATTGTTGACCTCCCGGCTTGGGATCAAATATGGACACACGAAAGCGAGGCATTTTCGTTGGTGTCCGCAAAGCAAGTACCGTACGTTGGTAGGTTGGATAACTTTGATGTTTTCACCAAAATATATCGAGAAATATTTGTTGCTTGAGGTTGAAATTTTAGCACAAGTAAGAATGACTATTGATCGATAAATAGACCGAGCATAGTGTCGATTGGAGAAATAGAAAAATTAGGTAAACCTAATAGCGGAGCTCCAATTTAATGAAATGAATTATTCATTCAATCATTCATTTGTTCATTCACAACCAATTATCAAATTGTTGATCAATCAATCAATCAATCAATCAAAAATGACTATAGATAAAAAAGTAAACAATTAAATAAATTAATGAATGAATGAATCAATTCAAATAATCATGAAAAGAAAATGACATAGCAAAAAAAAAAAGTGAGAAGTGCGGGATAATTTTCTCTCTCTCTCTTTTTTATTTATTTTGCTATGTTTGCTTTTTATGATCAAATAATCATATAATCAATTGAAATATTCAAATCTTTATGCATGCGACAACATTTTATTATACGCAAGAAATATGTACAAAAATGCGAAAAATATCCGACCCTATATATATTTTTGGCTTCCTTTATGTTGTTATGCAAGGTAAAAATAGCACCTGTCAATTAAAATTGATTGTCCAATGAGAAGTTAGAAGAGCATTAACATGGCTTCTTTGAGTTGTAAACAAATCCCTGCGCGCTTCTCGCTTTACGCTCTTTCCCGTTTGCAAAATCAACAAAACTTTCACTTTTCTGGTGAAATGTGTAATGAATTACTTATTGGTAATCTAGCTATTTAAAACGGTTGTGCATTTTTAATTATCAAATGTGAATACTACGCAACTCTTTAAAAAATAGCTAGTATGAACTTTTAAAATTTTAACTTACAGATGAGTACAATGACGAATTTACACAAGCGTTTTATTGCATTCAATAACAAATCAACGAATTACAAGAATCAAATAAAAAAAAAAAAAAAAAAAACACACACATAAACAACTCAACGATGGAGAAATATTTTACAAAAAGAAGTAAATATAAATATTGCAATACTGCTTTCATGTGGATGGTAAAAAAGAAATTCATTAAAGATCGTCAAAAAATGTAGACATACCGGCGCCACGTTTCTTGTCCTCTACTGTCACTTTTCCACTGAACTTTTTGTCCTCAGTTCTGATTACAATAAGCTTGTTCATGTTTTTAGAATTTTAAAAGTGGCAAAAAACATTTGCACGGCATCTAAAAAATTTACAAAGCTCGACTGAACGGCGATGGCAAGCTGGTGTTGCTCGATCACACATTGTGCTAAATTTGCATTTCCATCCACTCCCTGAACTGGCAGTCCTACTTTGTTGACAAACATCTTGTATGAAAATTATTTTGTCGTGAATAGTTGATAAATCTGCATTGATCCTAAAGCTCTCCGTGTTATGAATATCCCGTAAAAATTGATGAATGAACAGAGTGAAATTATCTTCGTGTGTCGTGTTCGTCTTGCTGTACACCTCTTTAGAATTGCTGCAAATGCAGAGCATATTTGTTTTGTTTTTGTTTTTATGAAAGTTTTGTCGCCGTCGATTTTACTTTTACAAGTAGATTAGTTGATAAGTAATGACTGGCAAACGCCACGAAGAATCCATGGAGAATACGGCCTTGTTTACCATCTGACAAACTTGTGAAATAAACTCTTCCAGAAAATACGACTTGTAAAATCTCCAGCTTTGAATGACTATTGAATGAATTATGACAGCTCTGCATGACTGCACATTTGGATGGTTAAAAACAGCCCCATGAGCGACTTTTACCCATTTTGTCAGTGAAAATATTTTGAAGTAGCTTTTCATCGTTGAATCGTAGTTATTTTTCTTTTTCGCCGCGGTCTTTGTTTCTCTTTCTCAGTCAAATCTCTTCAAGCCGTCAGCTTAGCTTTACCATTTTCATGCTCTTTATCCAGTGTAGAAATACATTTTGTACAAAAAATTCAGTGAACTACAGTCAAACTGCAAAAATAATGAATGTGAGTGTACACGTACGTACGTATGTATGTACGTACGTTGTACGAATTTCTCTCGTCCGACGTGTTTCCGTATGGACCTCCTTTTGACGGATGGTATAGAGCGCTTACCCAAAAACTTCGAGTTGCAACCACCTGGGGGATATGGAGCAGAGATGGCTTATGGGAAATCATCCATTGCTAGAAAGTTGAAAACTGATCGAGTTTTAGAACAGCAATACAAAAGGCCCAGTGCTCGCACGGTCATTGAGTAAACAGCAAGCCCGTCAAGATTAGTGTTGCTGCTTCGCTCGCTCGCAGCAATAAAACATGAATCAACTGACAATTCTAAAGTTTTCTCAAAGACATCACAATCATTTTCTAAAGACGCGAAGAAATGGTTGAATGCATGGTAGTACCATTCATGCCAACATGGCGTAAAAGAAGGTTGGCAACTATCCCGGCGTACTTAATCGATAGCAATTGATCATTGAAAATCAATCAATAAATCGGTATTGATCGATAACAATTAGCTGATTGGTATCGATTGGTATCGGACAATTGATGATCAATCGATAGTCAGACGAAGCCAAGGTGTCGATTGGTATCGATTGGCTGAAAAAAAATATTTTAACGCAACTTTTCAGCTGTGATTGTGACTGTTCTGAAATCCAGTATTTCCTTTCAGTCTCTGCGTTACCAACTTCGATTTCATCAAATAAATGGAATATACTGGACATAAATGTAATTATTATCCTCAGTAAATTGCATGCTTATTCAGAAAACTATGTATACAATTATATAGTTTACCTAAACCGCCTCGATTGGCGTTATTGATATGCGCAAGCGTGCTAAATGGTAGCAATGTGAAATTAGTTGAAAATAAAATTTATAAATGTCAAATTGGAATGTTTAAAATCTTTTTTACAAGATTAATCTGTTTGTTTTGAAATAGCCGAAAACGCACGTTTTTTTCCGATTTGTTAAAATATCGAGAAGTTCGTCTTTGTGTGATATTTGAACTAAACCGACAACCGATGGCTATCAATCAATGATAATAGATGATCGACTGGTATTCGACGACTCTCAATCGATGATGATCGATGACTCAATCGATTAGGATCGACGATCGACTGGCAATCGATAAAAGGTCACATCAATGTTCCCTATCGATTGGTCATCGATTATCAAACATCAATCGATTAATTGATATCGATTGTTGTTGATTGGTATCGATTATCGAATTTATCGATTAAGCACGCCGGGATTTATTTATTAAAATATCTTTTGAAACAGAATGACGGAAAAATAATATGTGTGATAAAAAAAGTGATAGAACCGGAGCGTGAACGATGTATTATTGTAAACCATATCCGAGAATATTTCGGAAAATATTAACTACAATTATCTTAATCAAACACATAGTTACGCAAAAGAGCCTATTTTCTAAAAATTGTTTTGATTTACCCTAGGATATTCGAAATGTATCGCTTTTTATTGAATTTTTGCGCTTGTGAAATCTATTGTTTTGATCAGAGCCTCGTTTCCGTGCTAATGTCAGATTAGTCGTAAAAAACACTAAATTTCACCATCTTCCCCACCTGGGAGTTTTTGAGACTTTTAATATGTTTTCAAGCACAAAATTCTGAGTCAAAAACCGTTGAGAAAACTTCTGTTGCAATTAGTGGCAGGTTGTGGTACAATTCTCGTAGATTGACTAGACTTATAGATAGACTGAAGCCGAAACCTTAAATCGGGGCCCTTTGGGGGGTACCCCGAGTAATAATTGGTCGATCATTTGGTTGCAATCCAATCATATTTTTGCTGTCAGTACTTAAACTAATTGTAGTTTAAGGGAAATGAGTTGTTAGCTTTAAAAAATATCTCAAAGTGTGCATAAATGTCGTTAAATAGATTATTTTTAGCTGCATCAAAATATGCTAATTAGGTCTGACTACATTCTTTCTTTTGGACTCTAAAATAAGCCCTCACAACATCAAATGTGTTTTAAACCAGACTTTTAATTTTACTTGGCATATTGAGCTATTCTTGAGTTGTATTTTAGCTGTTTGGGATGTATTATCTTGCATTTGAATAATATAAAAATTAGGTAAACCTAATAGCGGAGCTCCGATTTGATGAAATGAATTATTCATTCAATCATTCATTCATTCATTTGTTCATTCACTACCAATTATCAAATTGTTGATCAATTAATCAATCAAAATGACTATCGATAAAAAAGTAAACAAATAAATGAATTAATCCATTCAAATAATCATGAAAAGAAAACAACATAGAAAAAAAAAGTGAGAATAATTTTCTCTTTTTTTTTTTTTTTTTTTTTTGCTATGTTATTTTCTTTTTATGATCAAATAATCATATAATCAATTGAAATATTCAAATCTTTATGCATGCGACAACATTTTATTATACGCAAGAAATATGTACAAAAATGCGAAAAATATCCGACCCTATATATATTTTTGGCTTCCTTTATGTTGTTATGCAAGGTAAAAATAGCACCTGTCAATTAAAATTGATTGTCCAATGAGAAGTTAGAAGAGCATTAACATGGCTTCTTTGAGTTGTAAACAAATCCCTGCGCGCTTCTCGCTTTACGCTCTTTCCCGTTTGCAAAAATGCTATCAAAATCAACAAAACTTTCACTTTTCTGGTGAAATGTGTAATGAATTACTTATTGGTAATCTAGCTATCTAAAACGGTTGTGCATTTTTAATTATCAAATGTGAATACCACACAACTCTTTAAGAAATAGCTGGTATGAACTTTTGAAATTTTAACTTGCAGATGAGTACAATGACGAATTCACACAAGCGTTTTATTGCATTCAATAACAAATCAAAGAATTACAAGAATCCAATAAAAAAACACACACACACACATAAACAACTCAACGATGGAGAAATATTTTACAAAAAGAAGGAAATATAAATATTGCAAACTGCTTTCATGTGGATGGTAAAAAAGAAATCCATTAAAGATCGTCAAAAAATGTAAACATACCGGCGCCACGTTTCTTGTCCTCTACTGTCACTTTTCCACTGAACTTTTTGTCCTCAGTTCTGATTACAATAAGCTTGTTCATGTTTTTAGAATTTTAAAAGTGACAAAAAAATTTTTGCACGGCCTCTAAAAAGTTTTCAATGTTCAATTGAACGGCGATTGCAAGCTCGTGTTGCTCGATCACACATTGTGCTAAATTTGCATTTCCATCCACTCCCTGAACTGGCAGTCCTACTTTTTTGACAAACATCTTGTATGAATATTATTTTGTCGTGAATAGTTGATAAATCTGCATTGATCCTAAAGCTCTCCGTGTTATGAATATCCCGTAAAAATTGATGAATGAACAGAGTGCATATCAAACTTTTGTTGTCGATTTTGGGCTTCCTGTGGTGACATACACTTCGTTTTTGTTTTAGGTTCAAAAGTTTCTTTTCGGCCAAAAACCAAATCGGCTAACTTGTTGTGCATGCTTTTACTAAAAAAAGCTGTAAAAAAATGAAGGATTTTGAGAGAAAAATCGCTTTTTTCGCATTGCTGATTTACTCCAATGCCCAAATATGGTGGCACAATCCTTATAAGGCAACACATGAGGCTTGACAGAAAACGACAACATTCTTAAGGGAAAAGCTTGATATGAAATTATCTTCGTGAGTCGTGTTCGTCTTGCTGTTCACCTCTTTTGAATTGCTGCAAATGCAGCGCGTATTTGTTTTTTTTTCTTTATGAAAGTTTTGTCGCCGTCGATTTTACTTTTACAAGTAGACTAGTTGATAAGTAATGACTGGCAAACGCCACGAAGAATCCATGGAGAATACGGCCTTTCTACCATCTGACAAACTTGTGAAATAAACTCTTCCATAAAATACGACTTGAAAAATCTCTTGCTTTGAATGACTTTTGAATGAATTATGACAGCTCTGCATGACTGCACATTTGGATGGTTAAAAACAGCGCCACGAGCGACTTTTACCCATTTTGTCAGTGAAAATATTTTGAAGTAGCTTTTCATCGTTGAATCGTAGTTATTTTTCTTTTTCACGCCGCGGTCTTTGTTTCTCTTTCTCAGTCAAATCTCTTCAAGCCGTCAGCTTAGCTTTACCATTTTCATGCTCTTTGTCCAGTGTAGAAATACATTTTGTAGAAAAATTTCAGTGAACTACATCAAACTGCAAAAATAATGAATGTTTTGGCGCCGACTAAAACTGGTCAGCAAATTTGCGCGTGAGTGTACACGGACGTACGTATGTATGTATGTATGTATGTACGTAAGTACGTTGTACGAATTTCTGGGCTTCCTGTAGTCGATTTCAAATGAGCTCGATGGTTTACCATATTTTCTTAATTATGGTGCTCCGCTTGCGCGGGCCTTCGGCCCGCGCGGAGCTCCGCTATAAGTTGTTTTGCACACGTTGCAACAACTCGTCGAAAAGTGTCTGTTTGAAACGTGAAATCTACAACGTACGATCGATTGTATTACGCGAAAGCAAAACTCTTTTTATCGGTTAAGGAATAAACTCTAGATGTTTGATACCGAATTTTTGACTGTTCGATATTCCTTTGAAAGAGGAATATTTTAGTTTTCGACTAATGGTTTGTCAGCGACAGCGGTTAATTATGATCTAGTAAAGTTCACTTAATTAATTTTACAAAAAATAAAAATTGAATTTATTAGTTCGGTATATAAAGACACTAACTGTCAACACGAAGGATTCCACCTCAAAAGTGTTTTTAGACAAAAAGTATAGGATTCGAAATTCACCACAGCAAACTCAATCTGATGCAGAATTGTCTCGTCGTTAGTTAATAAAAATAGCTTAGATGAATTCCTAATGAGGGTACCGAAATCTTAGTTGACTACTAATTTTTTGCCCAAATCTCAGTTAACTACTAATTTTCAAAATCAAAATTTTACCTTAGTTGGGCAGAAAATACAAAAATTCTTCAAAAGTTTATATAAATCTCAGTTCTCTGCTAATTTTTTGTGGTAATTCTCACGCGTTGCAGGGCCGTAACCAAGGGCAGGGCACAAGGTGCCCGTGTAGCCCCTCTCCCCCCCGAAAAGCGAAAGGTCCGCTCAAAACTATTATTTATTTATAAAAACCGTGTGAAAGACCACTGTGAAAAGACAATAACAAGGTGTAATGGGTTGCAATACGGTGTAATAATCACACCGAAAATACACTGACAAATAAAGTCATTATTCGAAAGGACTGTAAAGCGCAATAAATTGTAATACGGATTTTCAAGGCCTTTTCGAAAAGCACGCGACTTCGTGAAAATGATATGACAGCTAATAAAAAAAAGTCTACTAAAAACTCATCAATGGTCCAGGGTTTTTAATGTGCACCCCCCTGAAAACTGTCTGGTTACGCCCCTGCGTTAGCTACTAATATTTTGGCCGAATCTTAGTTAACTGTTAACCCCATTAGGACCATCTTAGGGTATTCTAAAAATGTTAAACTTTTATCAAGTCTATGTTAGAATAATCAAACTGATCTCAGTAGTTAAAAATATTTTTGAGAACAGCCACTAACGGGCCACCAATAACGTCAGTAATCTCACCATCACATTTTTTTAAATTTAAAAATGTGCAAAATCATTGTGAAAAACGTTTAGATTTGAAATAGTTTACTTAAAAAGGGCGAGTATGAGGGAAATAATCTGAACATGCATGAAATGATAAATAAAATAAGTTTCTAAAACTTGCATGAGCAATGAATGGCTTTCCAGTGCTCTTTGGACTATTAATAAAATGAAGTTCGATTTCCTTGGTTATCATTTACACAAGCCTTGCCATCAAGTACAAATATATGTTTTCGATGAAATAAATGTGAAAAATTATTTAAAATATCTTTATGGCAGTAGTAAATAGTTCATAACGATATTCAGACCTTGAGGGTAAAGTATTTATTTTTCGTTGCAGATTTGTGAAAGATTAGAAAAGATATTCGAATAGTTGGGGGGTTTTGTGAGGACATTTTGCTTTGATATTATTGTTTTAATACTAGCCGTTTCTTTCGAAAGTGAATTGCTGCGGCAAATTTTATATTTATTATCTGGATGGTGGCTTTCAGAGACAAAGATCACAGGCAGCCAAATGATAATATTATCGTTAATGAAAGTATTCATCAAAGCTGAAAGCAAAGACAAATATGGAGCCTCGTTTTAATGCGCAATTCTTCCCTGGTAAAAATCTTTGTAATAAATAGCTCACAATAAGCTATTTGTTGTTGTTTGTAGGTGATTGATTTGATTCGTTTGCCTCAACGGGCGATTCAATGAACGATTTGTTTGTCTCGACTGCCGATATGGTTTTGCATCAATTGTTATCGAAGGCCAACGTGCTTCATATGGCAAAGAAATTAGCGACAGTGTCTCTGTATCTAGTATTGTTTGCTCTTCAAAGGCCTTTACATACATAGCATCTCCTTCTACTAATATTCGATCGACTGTCTGTGTTGTTCATCGAGTTGAAACAGGGAACGAGTTTGCACATAACCGAGCTGAAAGACTCATAAAGCACATTGTATTCTTCGAGATACGTCGCTAAGGGGCAGCGCTACGCATAGTTTTTGGACATTCTGCCGCTATCCAGTGTAGTGCATATTCACAAAAACAGACATGACAAAGTCAACGAGATCGAGAGATGGCAAGGATATTAAGGGCCCAGACGTCCAAGGCCAGACGGACCACAGTAAGCCCGTCGAGAAAGCAGTCAAGATTAGTGTCAATTATTAGTGCAATTATTGTTCTAATATTTCACTTTCAAAGCATAAATGACAAGTACTTTTAAAATCTTAAAATATGCAGCGAAATCCGCGCGTTATTTTTTATCAATGAATCTGATTATCGTGCATGTTTTGTATGACATTTTAGTGGGCCTTCAGTATTTCATAAAATGAGAGGAATTGGACAAAGAAAACGAGCAAGGTCTTTTACTTTTCAGGTTGTTTACCTAAGCCAATTCACTTCATGCATTTTTTACACAAGAGTTTTGCATTTGCGTGACACGATACAAGCACGATCATTGTAGATTTCACCGTTACACAGACACTTGTCGACGAGTTGTTGCAACGTGTGCAAAACAACTTACATTCAAATGCAAAATAATACATCAAAAATAGCTCAATATGTAAAGTAAAATTAAAAGTCCGGTTCAAAACACATTTGATGTTGCGAGGGTTTATTTTTAGAGTCCAAAAGAAAGAATGTAATCAGACCTAATAAGCATATTTTGATGCAATTAAAAATAATCTATTTAACTAACGACATTTATTCACACTTTGAGATATTTTTTAAAGCTAACAACTATTTCCCTTAAACTATAATTAGTTTAAGTACTGACAGCAAAAATATGATTGGATTGCAACCAAATAATCGGCCAATTATTAGCTATACAATATCGCTGTTTTTGAGCGAAAAGCAATTTTTATGGAAATTGAACGCTTCGGTACAGAAACCAACCGCGAGTGCACACAAATGTTTTTACATATTTGTTTAGTTTCATGCTAGTAGTAACTAACTATGGTAGAACGGTTTGCTAACCAGGTTCCACTTTTGAGAAAATGGAGGTTTAGTCACAGGGAGCCCGGCTAGAGACCTTAAGCACCAAGACGCGAGAGCACGACGCGGACTTGAAGACCGAGAGAGGTCTTTCACTATGACGCGGTCATGCTGCAATTCTTATTTTCCTTAAGCTTGCTAGTGTGACGCGGTGTTAGACATAACAAAACAACAACTTTTGCGAAAAAAATGAGCTCATTTAAAGTGACTAGAGATGCATTACTTCTTGCTTTCGATGCTGGAAGTATTGATGAAGAAGAATTTCTACTTTTATACAATAAAAACACTTCGAAAAACCGAGCTTTTGGCTACGAAGAATATGACAGATTTGACCTGAATTCGATGGATTCTGCGATGTGTAAAGCTGACTTCAGAGTCGAAAAGAATGATCTTTTTTATGCTCAAGGAAGCATTGGACATTCCTGACAAGATAGTTTGCCATCGGAGATCCATTTGTGATGGGATTGAACGACTTTGCATGGTGCTAAAACGCCTTTCTTATCCTTGTCGATACAGTGACATGATCCCTCTCTTGGCTGGAACATGGCTCTGACGGCACAAACACTAGACTCATCTTTAAGAAAAAAATCGATGTAATAATTAGCCCCTTTTTCATTCAATATTGTTATAAAGATATTTAAAGACTCTTTAAATGACTGATTTACATGTTTACAAGCAAAACAGCACTCTTACAGCTAAAAAATTACACACGTTGTCGCACGACGTGAAACTTGTCTAACCCGCGTCAGAGAATTTCGATGATGCGAAGTTTGTTGCTTGACTGCCTTCATTGCGCATGACCGGAAACAAAAATTCACATCCGGTGTCGCGTCATCCTGCCTCGCGTCTTGGTGCTCAAGGTCCGACTCCAGTGATAGAGTCGGACTCTTATGTCAACAACTAGAGGTCACGCAGCGCGCAAACCAGCCGGCCGTTAATAATGAGATTGTTCCGTAAGCCAGTTGATACGAACTGTAATAAAACACCACTATTTACTTAACTAGTGTAACGTCACCCCATAAGGAGAGAAGAAGGAGAGAAGGACTGAAACGAAATTAGTGCATCTCGTAAATAGTCGATTTTCGTACAGTTGCTCGGACCATATTTAGCTTAAACGGAAGAGTATAGTTTAACCCAAATGACTCTGGTTTAGGTTTTTCGAATTCCCTGACCAGCTTTTAATCGACAAAATCGACGGTTTACGAAGAGCTTGTTTTAAAGTTATCTGTTCCAGCAGTTGATGGGACAGTTGATAATTAACCAGAGGGTATTGCAGTTACGAGTTCCAAAAATACGGCTTTGAAAATTTTAGATCGGCTGTTGTCATTACTTACCATGTAACTACATTTCTAAAACTCATGAATAATTAATGAGTGATTTTCAAAGCAAATCAATACCCGTGACGAGTTTTATAACTACTCATATAGAACTGTCCTAGCTAATTTGCATAAACTTAAAACTCTATTTTCTTCCGATAAAGTTGAAAAAGTCTCGATTTTTTTAATGAAAAATGTGAACTCACATTTGGAGTTTTAGAAGCAATTTACAAAATTCGAGTTCGTGTTTTATCGGCGCTATAGATACGCGGCTTCGCCTTGTATCTATATGTAAGGGATAAAGAATGAAAACGAGTGTTCTATGGGATATAGAGTCCCGAGCATAAGATAAAAGATCACAAGGGCGTAGCCCTCGTGGCCTTTTATCTTATCCGAGGGACTCTATATCCCATGGAACACGAGTTTTCATTTTTTATCTGCCGTAGAATATGATCATACTCACGAGGGAATGTTTGTTGTTTACTGTAGATGAGTTTTTTAATAAAGGTGGCTGAGTTTTAGGTTCTCTTTGTATTGCTTATATATCAATGATATCAACGATTTTTTAATCATGTCGGCAGTATGTTGATATCAATGTCATTTAACGCTTCGAGTTCTGTAAAGCAATGTCCCGGCAAAATGAAAATTTACGAAGCGAATAACATTGCAATATTAGCGAATACTAAGCCAGTGATTTGCATAACTAAAAAGGTTTGAGCTGTTTGTTTTCCGGATAAAAAAAATTGCATTAATATGTAACTAACTTAGAATATGATCACACTCACGAGTGGCATGATGTTTCTTTCAAAGAATTAGCTTATATAACAAGGAATTATTTTACCTGCGCATGCGCTGAACTGCTGAGCCAAACAATTGTATGGCGGGCTCCTCACAGGAATGACCCGCACAAAGCCTATATTATCAAAATGGCGCTTGTTGTGTAATATTGTTTTTACTATCGCTTGTTGTTCTTGCCTTCTTTTACAGATGTAAAAAAACAATGTGCAATATAAACGTTTATTTCATTTCTTTAATATTTAATTCATTGACATTAACAAATAAACAACCATAAAATATTTATTCCAGCGATTTGAATCAGTTGTCATTGAATCAGTAGGCCAGAATGTCAGTGACAGGTCAATTTGAAGACATGTTTTGGTCTCTTTGCCAAATTTTCCCAGTTGTTCTCACCTAATAACATAAAAGTGTACATAACATAGATAAGAGAACAAGTTATAACTCAGTGGTTGATGTTCGAGAATTCATGTTATGACACAAAATTAAATATTCATGAACAACAATATTCAAGGTGAATTTAAACTTCGGACCATTGTAATGTCAGATCACCGATTTTGCAAAGAAATAAATGGAATTGTAGCACACGAATTGGGAAGATAGAATTTAGAGCTGCAAGGCTATAATATTCTCTTGATTTGAAAATGGAACCGATATTCTGTCTGCCGCTAAAACCACCATCAATAATATTTCACTTGAAAACCCTAATTAGCCAAATTTTGCCAACAATAAGTTTCACATCACAATGATAAGGATGAACTTAGGGTCTCATCAGTAGAAATAACTCAGTGGTTGTTACCCTCCAATAAGAGAATTTTCCCGTTTGATATAAGCTATAATTACTCCAGTGCACAATATCGAGAGATTTCAAACCAAAGCAAAATCCAATTCGGATAATCCGATTTCAAAACACATAATGAAATAAAAACATATTTATCATACACTTACCTAAATTTATTGATTAGAACCATAACTTTTAGTAAAAGTGATGAAACAACAGCTCTTCTCAGGCAAAAACAAGCAACAAATGGCGAAGATTCTTCGCACATGTTCGCAGAATACTATTACTTTGACTCCGTTTAGCGAGGCATCATCAGTCTAAAGTTGAACGACTGGAACTTAAGCAATAACCTTAAAGTTATTTAAAACTATACTGGACTTTTCTATGCTCCAAAATGTTCTGAAGGTGGAAAAAAATCCATCGGCATACCAAGCAGTTATGAAAACCGACAGCGAACGCTATGAGGATGAGGTGTCTCAAAAGGCAATTTCGCGCATGCGCAGGTAAAATAATGCCTTGTTAGTTTATATTGTCTTGTGTTGTTCTTTCTTTCAATTTCTGCATGCGTTTTGGAATGATAATGGCAGTTTATTATGTCATTGTTTTAGTACGAATACCGTTGGAATGCTTTGTTTAGTCCGTGTTGTAATCGAAATCAGTACATGTTGTCATTTTGCAGAGCAATGGCGTTTATCGAAGCAAGTGAGATTTTTTACCGAAAATGCCGATTTACTTGAATTGGAAGACACGCTAGACTTCATAGAGGAAGGCCATTTAACTGCCAGATGTAAAGCTCTCACTACAGAGGAAGAAATACGAAACTGAGAAGAGATAATACTGCTAAAAACAAGACAAAATACGCAGTAGGCAGTGAACGTTAACAAAGCATGGACTGAACATCGAATGGTGAGACAAGTCTAACACGTTAAGTTTAATTCAATTTTTTTCTTTAAAGTATATAGTATATATCAGTTTGTTTAAGAAAGATATTTCTTGTAAGTTAGCTATTTGTCTTGTATTCAAGATTATTCGAAGCCATCGAGGGCGAAGCGTCCTATACGCATATACGCACGTGTGTACTTGAAGTTACCGAAAAGTTTGAAATTTTTACCAATTGTTTCTATTTTTAAAATTTTATTTGTACGCAACCAAGACTTTTGTGATGAAAAAAACACTTTGATTAAATTGCAAAATTGAATCTAAGCACGATAACAAGAACACAGTATTTCTGATCAGTTTACTTAGTGATTTTTTTAGATCATATGTACTTGTGCATACCATGAAAAAATGACCACGCTGCGCCCCGGCAATGAAATTTATAAAGTGATAATGTTAAATAAGTTATGAGAAGTGTAATTTTAATTTCTAGTATTTCTCCACAAAATTGTAATAAAATATCGAAATTGTTGAAGTTAGTTGTTGTATCTGCACCTCATGCGTAGAATTTTATATTTGATTGGTATGCTTTATATAGAGCATGCTAGTGAACTTTTAAAATAAAAGAATTCAAAAGAAATCATTAGTATGCTCTATATATAGAATACTAATTAGATATAAAATTCCATGCTTTCTTACCCCACAATTTCCCTGTGCTTCAAAGCCCACACCACTTGACACATTAAGTTGTTCTTTGGAATATAGAGAATCGAAATACTGAGCGTTGATTGGCCGAGTGGGTGTGATCATTTTCTAACTGCCGATAAAACACTCATAACTCACTCATTTTATAAATACTACTTAAAGAACCCCCAAACTGTTTGTTTTGGTTCTCTGGGCGAAAGCTTGCATCGTACATCATGCTGGTTTTAAGTGTCCCATCAACTGCTGGACCACATAACGATAAATCTACCCTTGTTTCAGCCTTCTCTTTTTTTCCTCTCTCTTATGCTTGCGTTACTAATAGCCGTTACACTATTTAAATAAATAGTGGTGTTTTATTACAGGTCATATCAACTGGCTTACGTAACAATCTCATTAACAACCGGCTGGTTTGCGCGCTGCGTGACCTCTAGTTGTTGACATAAGAGTCCAACTCTATCACTGGAGTCGGCAATATCTCGTAAGCCGGGCTCACTGTGGTTTAGTTTGGCTATGTAGGCCATGTTGTGATCAGAGCGCTGTAGTAGGGGTCACAAAATAATTGATAACTTGTTTTATATTTGACCAAAATAAAAACTTATACTTTGTGATCAATTTGGAAATATATATCAACAAGAGCCATACAGGCTTTACGCTCTGGCCTTTTGTAAAATTAAAGTTGCTCTAAGAGCGCATGTGGTTACTCCCAAAGTGAATAAGGTAGTTCACAACACCGTTTTGATTGTTTTGATTGTGAAATAAAAATAACCATTCAAGTTTTTTTAACCTGTTTTCAAGCTTTGTCTTTCCTGGTCTTTGCTCGCTCGAAAAGTTACCATCAATTGTTGCTTACATCAACTTTTGCAAATTTGAGTCCATTCGAAAAATTGCTTTAAAAAAAAATTGAAAAAAAGAGTTTTGACAAAAAATATCCTGCTATTTGTTCATTACATATGATAATAATTCTCCAGAGAAAAAAATAGGGAAATATATTTTCCGACCCAAAATCCACCGGCTGATTCTTAGGGAGACAGCCTTTACTGGGCAGTAATTCTATCACCATTTTATGTGGGTTGTTATCAATTCATGTAACTTTTTATTTATGCATTATTAAAGCTTTTACACCAAACATTGGCTCATTTATTTGTCTTAAGCTCAGTAAACATAGCTCGGAAACTGCAGCTCTGATAAGTTTCCTTATGTTGTGCAGTGGGAAGCATAAACAATGTTCTCACTGTATGAGATTCATAATGACTGAATTATCTATTTATTGAGTATTGATACCTGTTATTTTGTATGTACTTTCATTGTGTAATTTCTATATTTTATAATTATGAAGCTCTTTATAATATTTTATAGTTTCCAGTCAAAACACCTGAAGCGTACCCTTAAAAGGTTCATTAATGGTTTTAGTAATGGAATATTGAATGAAAAATGATTGTACTTTATTAACAATATCTCTCAATAAGTAAAATTGTAATATACAAATGAATAAAACTTCTAAAAACCTGTCAAGAGGTTAAAAAATATATACTATTTACAAAATTGAAATAAACTATTCGATTCGATAATTTTTTGACTATGTACATGTCCGCATTTTCAAAGTCATTGTTCTGTTTCTTAATGGTTCTCGATCCTATAAGACTTAATACTGCTGATCTGGTAAGATTGATTGACAGTTTGACTCTTATATAGCCGTGTAGGACTGTACTGTAATCTTAACTTGGTCCTTTTTCCTTGAAACTTTGATCGATAATTCGCTAATGAAACGTTCCGCTTCTCTTCCATTTACTCCATAGGGGATGAATACTAAAAGGGTGCGAAGGAACCATGTTCAATGTGTATGACGCGTTGATTGTATTGGCGTTTCTTGTCGTTCTCGCTGGTGGTGAATGTTGTTTCTAGTTTCTGGTGTAGGTGGCTCTTAGCAAATGGGTTGAACACCCTTACGTCAAAAAATGCTCGTTGCCCCCTTATTCAGAAGTTTCTTGCGCAGACATCAAGCCCCGGCATCAAGCCTGGCTTCATCTGATGAGTTGGCACTACTATGCAAAGCCTCGCCGGTTAGCGTTTCAAGTAGAGGCTCGATTTCAACATCGTGACATACATCGTTGAGTGGAATATTGAATTGATTATTCGATTTAAATATATAATCAAATTTGAAAGCAAATCCACAAAATTCAAAATAGCGTTAAAAAATACAAAATAAACAAAGCAGCATTTCTCTGTTGTCAAGAAATACTTTCGTGACAGTTCATAGACATTTTGATCTTTCAGTTTATTAAATTAAGATTTTCCTGTCTGTCACAAACGGCGAGTTTATGTTTCGAATGCGTTAGGTGTTGATTTTAAAATGTGACATTCAAATCGAATAATTAAATCAAATAATGAAATTAAATAGTAGCTTTTGGTGGGTACGCTTGAGGTGTTTATAATGTAAGCTGTATCAAAAGATTAATGTAAATTTGCTTGTAAACACTTTATTTTGAATTAATTTTCAATGTTTTTTGCTATTTAAAACGTCCCGAAAGCCGCAAATTCATCCTGTAACATTAAAATGAGTATTGCAAATTATTTTGAAACATTTTGTCCATGATATAGCACTTTACACCAGATATTTGTCGTCAAATTCCCGAATAACTGCATGCAACAGTGCATGTGTAGAGACTGAATCGATGTGGCGCGCATTATACCCAATACAGTTAAAACAGCTATCAAATGTTACCAGAATTTTCATGTTCGTCCACCATTGGCGATGATTTTGTTTGTGAAGAAAGAGTTAGCAAAAAAATCTGACCTGACACCGTTTTTGTGTAGATGCCGCAGAGCTGTATGTGGAGTGCATGTATAGGTAATCTCTAAATACAACGAAACTTTTGAAAGTGTACAGAAAGGTAACAATGTCTTTCACTATTAAACTTCTAAAAGAGAGCGAGTTTGCACTGAAACTAAATATCTAGCCAGATCATAAACATCAAAATCTCAATAAAAAACGATTAAAATTTACAGTCAATTTTGCAAAATGGCACAGCTAATTTTTAGAAGTAACTCGAACCGGATTTGAAGTATTGGCATTTGAATTTGAACTGTATTATTTGATTTTTTTTCATTAATAACGATTATAATAACTAAAATACATAGCGCTCAATCTGCAAGAGAATGAATCTCATACAAAGAAAATGACATGGATTCTTGCGTATGAATTTTGATGCAAAATAATACAATTCCATTACAGGTTGGTCTACCGAGCTCAGATAAGATATTAAAACTTTCACTTTCACTTTCATTTTTTTAACGTCATAAACTGATATCTTGATGAAAAACTACAGTACACTAATAAGATGAACCCAATAAACATAATAAAAATAAAAATAATTACCTTTTGGAATCTAGTACAACGTAATTTATCAGTCAATTGAACTCTTAGATCCTGAGATCTTTCGTTGGCAATGAGTGTGGTTACTGCTTTGTATAGGACTAGTCTTGAAAGAGATTGAGCAAACAGTAAGAACTCCCATAAAAAGGTCTTGGACCAATCATATTTTGAACATATAGAACAATTACTAGTGGCTTCATTGGGCAATTTGGTGACATTGACAAGTATGCATAAATTAAGGCTAGCTAAGCGCTATATAGAGCATCTGATTTATCACTTGACCTCATGTAACTTACAATTTGTGGTTAATGTAGACGCGAAAGATGTTAATCATATTGAGGAAACTCTTTAAGCTTTGCGAAGTGAATCACTTGGAAAGGCTAAGATACATCGACCTCTTCAGTGATTCAGTCATGAGATTCAGTCAGAGATGTAATTGCAATAAAATATTTTGCACCGATAAATGCGTCGTACTTATATGCAATATCAAGTGATTGCACATAAAATATCGTACCTAACTTCATTATAATATCACACCATGTGCAATATGCCGACTGCTAATGCGATATATTGTAGCGATATAGCCTTAAACGATTGTGAACAACAAATATATATTTTTTCTGCTGACAAAGTTGGGAAACGAGGCATGAACAAAGTCATTCTTCC
Organism: Diadumene lineata; assembly: GCA_918843875.1. Classification (NCBI taxonomy): domain Eukaryota; kingdom Metazoa; phylum Cnidaria; class Anthozoa; order Actiniaria; family Diadumenidae; genus Diadumene; species Diadumene lineata. The sequence goes on along the minus strand of OU974074.1, from coordinate 11,472,387 downwards.
GTGAATTCTTGTAATTTTTATGGTTTTCTGAATAAAAGATAAAGACTCACCAAATCCATGGCCGTGTTTGTTTTTGCTAGTTTTTATTTTCTAGAATTTAAAAATTCTTGAACTGGATAAATGTAATGTAAGTCGAGCTGTTGTGATGTGAAACGATTTGCAAGTGAAAGTATACGCCACTGCAGGATAAAAAAAAAAACAAAAGACGTCTAACTGAGTGTCAGATATGTGCACTCACTGTCCGTTAGAAACTAAGACGTAGTTACTAAAACAAGGAATGAGCTAAAATGACCTAATAAAATGTTCTAAAATGACCTAAAATGACCTAAAATGATCTAAAATGAGCTAAAATGAGCTAAAATGAGCTAAATTGAGCTAAAATGAGGTAAAATGAGATAAAATGATGTAAAATGATCTAAAGTTATCTAAAAGGATCTCATGATGTTCGACAAAATGAAATGTGTACCTGTTGTAGCTGTTCAATAAAAAAACATTACCCATAGCCCTTTTCAGTCGTGTAATGGACATTCGGAATCCGTCATTCTTAACAACAGTGTTTTTTTAAATAAGTTGTATATCTCAGATTGAGGCAAATCCATGTTTCCATTGCGCGTGAATACGGACAAACGTTGCCGACGTTATCCTGTCGCCATGGAGAAAGAACACAATCAAACACTACAATACTTTCCTTGGACGAGGTAAAGCGTCTTGTTTATAAAGAAAACTAATCAAATTTGTGCACCTGGTTCAATAATGCGTAAGTATAAGATTTTACGTTGGAATTGGACATGCCTATTGCACTAGTAACAGGACAGCGATGTCAAACTTGAGGTTGCTTGGACATATATTTCAGAATCACACATGAAATAAGTTCATAGTTATTTCAGTTTTTTATTATCTGTTCGCCCAAAATGCTTTGAAAGCTGAATCACTGCGGTGCGTGCGCATCTCATGTTAACCCTACTGTACTATTAATGATTTGATAGAACTATGTAAGGGATAAAGAATGAAAATTGTATTTTCTCTTGTTTTGGAAATTAGAGAGAAAATAATCTCTCGTCGGTATGTGAACCCCTCTGGGGAGTTTGGAGTATTTAAGGCCTTAAAGGAATGTTTTAATCATCTTCGCTTGGCTTCTGGAGATCAAGCTCACAAAATTAAATTTATCTATATTATATCTTGTTTGTCCGTACAACAGCTTAACGCAACTTTACTTTGTTTACTACATCTACAGTGCTGAAAGATTGGAAAAAACAAAACGCAGGCACAGGTGGACATAACACGTAGGGACGTTATGTGCCCACGTCTTAATATAGTTCATGGAACAGTTTCTATTCTGTGTGTCTTTATCTGGCATTTGCCGTATATATATTGTGTGTAGCAGTTGCGGAATCACTGAGAGATTCTCACACACACACACACACACACACACAAAAAAAGAGGGGGCAGAAGATCGAAGTAAGAGAGAAGAAGAACACGTAGGGACGTTATGTGCCCACGCCTTAATATAGTTCATGGAACAGTTACTATTCTGTGTGTCTTTATCTGGCATTTGCCGTATATATATTGTGTGTAGCAGTTGCAGAATCACTGAGAGATTCTCACACACAAAAAAGAGAGGAAGGAAGAACATGTAGGGACGTTATGTGCCCGCGTCTACATATGAGATAGACAATCATGTAGGGACGTTATGTGCCCACGCCTTTTTGGTTAGGCAACCCTGTAGGGTTGTGAGGTGCTCGGAGGAGTTCAATTTCTGTAAAAAAAAAAAAAAAAAAGAGGATAGTTGGAGAGAGGAAGGAAGAACATGTAGGAACGTTATGTGCCCGCGTCTACATATGAGATAGACAATCATGTAGGGACGTGATGTGCCCGGAAAGTTTTACAATTATTCAGTACGTGAAGTGCCTGCTGATGGGACGTGATGTGCCCGATGCTAGTTAATGGATACAAAAAAAAAAAAAAAAAAAATCTGAAGAGAGACTTTGGGACAGAGTTCCAGATCAGTTATGAATGGTTCTTTCGATTAAGAGAATTATATGTAAACGAATATTTAGACCTCGAGTGTCAAGTGAGTTGTGTTTTTTTGCATTCGTTCGATATATATGAACCATCAGTTTAAGTTCCGAATATAATGCTAACTTTGTTTTCCTAGTCTTCCCATTTTTCAACAGATGTGCTTAGATCCTCCTTGTGGCAGGAATTCGATTGGTCAATACCAGATCACCTCAAAGAGACAGCGGAGAGAGTGAAGACAACGATCATATCTTCAAAGGCTGATTCCACAGTAAAAACGTACTTAGCGGGATACAAGCGCTGGAAACAGTGGTGCAAGGTCAATCACTGCAGCCCTTTTCCGGTTGATCCCCCAGTCGTAGCGGTCTACCTACAATGTTTAAAAGACAAAGCCTCCTCCCCATCACCTATCCTAAATGCAGTTTATAGTATAGATTGGGCCCTTCAACTTGGAGGCCTAGGGAAAGTTTCTACCCACCCCTTGGTTTCGTCAATGGTGTCAGCCTGTCAAAGAACATTTGGCCGACCTAAGCTCAGGAAAGAACCAATTACAGCTGAGATGCTAAAGACTTTGGTGGACTCCAAATTGAAAGATAAGTGTCTATCCTTATCGGATTTACGAGCGCTTGCGTTATGCTTAGTGGGCTACGCGGGATTTTTTAGGTTTAGTGACCTGGCTAGGATAAGAGCATGTGATGTACATTTTTCTGCCTCGTTTTGCAGAATCTTCCTGGAATCTTCCAAGACAGATCAACTTAGAGAAGGCGAATGGGTCCTTATAGCACGCTCAGACCTCTTGACGTGTCCTGTCAAAGCGTTCGAGTGCTACATCAAAGCATCGGGTATTAACATGGATGAGTAGTTACCCCTATTCAGAGCTATCGTTTCTACCTCAAGTGTTGGAAAGCTTCGCAAGCAAGGGATTAGCTATACACGAGTCAGAGAGATAGTTAAGGATTCATTCAAAGACATTATAGACACTAGCAAAATTGGAGTTCATAGTTTATGCGCCGGTGGAGCGTCGGCAGCTGCGAATGCCGGTATTCCTGATAGGTTATTTAAGAGGCATGGACGTTGGTCCAGCGAAAACGCAAAAGATGGATATGTCAAAGATAAAATAGATAATATTCTCTCAGTGTCTAGAGCACTAGGTATTTAACTATAAAACTTTCAATGTTAGAACCGAGCCCAGCAGGTCGGGAGGAGTGTTCCATAGGGCTGGGGTTTTTCCCCTGACTATCGTTACGGACGCGAAGGGGTTTTTTCATCCTATGGATGTCCGGATACCCTCCCCTTAGATCATAAATCCATGTACTGATAAGATACCTAATAAATCGCTGTGTGGTCTCCAGCAAGCCCGCGACAAACAACAAATATGTTTGTGTAGTTCTGGTTTTATGGGTTACGGCGTGAAGGTTATTAAGGGTGGCCTTTTATCTTATGCGAGGGACTCTATATCCCATGCAACACGAGTTTTCATTCTTTATCTGCCTTAGAATATGATCATACTCACGAGGGAATGTTTGTTGTTTACTGTAGATGAGTTTTTTAATAAAGGTGGCTGAGTTTTAGGTTTTCTCTTTGTATTGCTTATATATCAATGATATCAACGATTTTTTAATCATGTCGGCAGTATATTGATTTCGATATCATTTAACGCTTCGAGTTCTGTAAAGCAATGTCCCGGCAGAATGAAAATTTACGAAGCGAATAACATTGCAATGCGAATACTAAGCCAGTGATTTGCATAACTAAAAAGGTTTGAGCTGTTTTGTAACTAACTTAGAATATGATCACACTCACGAGTGGCATGATGTTTCTTTCAAAGAATTAGCTTATATTGTCTTGTGTTGTTCTTTCTTTCAATTTCTGCATGCGTTTTGGAATGATAATGGCAGTTTATTTAAAAAATTAAACGAGACTTACCTGTAAGTTGAAGTTTGATTGTGATTCTACCAAATCCAGATGACGCGGTGAGGGTTAACATGAGATGTACACGTGCCGCCGTGGTTAGTCAGATTTAAAAAAAAAATAAATAAACTTGTGGACACGATTATAGATAAAAGGAAAAGGAAATAATAATAATAGTAGATAAATGCAGGGAAAGAGTAGATAATAACTCAAGGGTTGGGGTACGCATATTTAAGGGAGGGCATGTTAACCCTCACCGCGTCATCTGGATTTGGTAGAATCACAATCAAACTTCAATTTACAGGTAAGTCTCGTTTAATTTTTTAATTCTACCAAATCCAATGACGTCACTTCCGGTTAACATGAGATTTTAAAGCAATAATCGTGGACACAATAATTCATATACATCCATTTATTCCAAAACTGCTTTATCAAATCGTGTATCAGTACATATAGGTTTGTTATAGTACTTCTGAAAAGTAGATTCTTGAGACCAGCCTACATATTTAAGTATCTCACCTGTAGTGATAATTGTGCTCGCCTTTGAAACAGCGGCTGTTCTCGTGCTGTGAGGTTTGAATCTATTTATGTCTATTCCACTTGCACTTAAGACATTTTTGATCCAACGTCCAATGGTACTAGTGCCAATAGGATGGTGAGGTTTAACATATGATAACAGTAACTGTTCACGTCCAGTGTCACGAAATGATAATGTTCTATCAAGGTAATGTTCAAGGGTCTGTCCTGTTTCACATGTTTCTGTATATAGAATTTGTAGTAGTCAGGGGTCTTGATCATTATTGCAGTGTTCAAATAAGTCAACGTTTGACATCTCTGTCCTGATGTTAAGGCTAGCAACATCACTAACTTCCAAGTCAACTCTTTCAAAGATAGTTTGTCCACTGGAAATAGCAGTTCTATATACCTTAGTACCGGTGCAACATCCCATATTTCCTGATACCGCGGAGTTGGCTTACAGCAGTTAAACACACCTTTCAGATAACGGACTATAAATGGATGATTGCTTATAGTAAACTTGTCCGGGAATTCAAATCCCATCAAATAACTTGATAATGCTGAACGTACCGTATTAATTAATGAATATGAACAATTATTCATGTGAAAACCATGAAGAAACTTTAACACACTATTCACACTTGGTTGCAATGAATTAATTTTTTCTTGAACACAAAATGCTTGCCATTTTTTTATATAGACATTATATTGCTTGTGGGTTGCTGGTCTCCATGACAATGTTGGCAATGTCGCCTGGAATATTGTGTTTAGTGAGCTGTTCCCTGATACTTTGCATGCCAGAAGTTGTAACTGTGGGCTCAGTGGATGAGTGTTCCCTTTCACTGGATGTGATAATGTGTTCTTTCTCACTTGACATATCAATGGATGATCGATGAGTAGACTCAATAGCATTGTAAACCAGGGTTGTGTTGTCCAGGCTGGCACAACTAAGATTGTCGTGGCTTTCTCTGAGGCAATTTTCTGCAAGCACCTAGCAACCAAACAAAAGGGAGGGAAAGCATAGCTAAGTGAAAATTGATTCCAATTTACTGTAAAAGCATCTACATATGCTGCACATGGGTCTTGTTTCCATGATACATATATGTTAGTCTGGTGGTTAATTCTACTTGCAAATAAATCTATAATGGGAATTCCAAAGGACTGACATATATCATTAAACACCTCTTTACTAAGCTGCCATTCTATACCATCATTAAAGTGTCTCGATAATGAATCTGCAACTACATTCATATGTCCTGGTTGGTGTGCAGCTGATAACCAGTTTTCCCTCTCTATTGCCCATAGCCAAATACGTTTTGCAATGTCATTACAATCTCTGCTTTTGCAACCCCCCATGGCATTTAAATATGTAACTGTTGTAGTATTGTCCGACATGACTCTTATATGTTGTTTAACTGTGTTGTCAAGTAAAGATTTAAGTCCTAGTTCAACTGCAAGTAATTCAAGAACATTGATGTGTTTATCACTCTCATATTGTGCCCACAGTCCCTGGGTCTCATTTTCAGTGGTGGTTGCCCCCCAACCAATATGCGATGCATCTGTGGAGAGAGTTATTGTTGGGTTGCCATGATCAATCTCTCTAACTCCTGTAGAAACATTGCTAACCCACCATTTTAATTCCTCAATACTTTCCTTGGATAGTGACATTTTACGTTCATAATCACCTAACCCAACCTTCAGGGCTGAATCTTTGTCACTTTCTAAGTTTCTGTAATATAGAGGCCCATACTCAACCCCCGGGAAGGTGGCTACCAGTGTCCCAATTAATGATGCAACCTCACGTATTGAGAACTTCTGATCATTGAGAAACTTGGAACAAGTGTTGATAATTTTTTCCCCCTTTTTACTTGTCAGACATACGGTCATCGAGGTAGAAATCAGCTGAAAACCCAGAAATTCTAATGATTGTGTAGGGTTAAACACAGATTTTGTAGGATGAATTACAAACCCCAACCGTGTAAATAATTGAAGTGCATGTAAAGTAGCTTCTCTGCATGAACTCTCTGAATCCTCCGTGTAAAAAGAGTCATCAATGTATCCTAAACAGTTGTGGCCATAACGCATGCGGAGTGTAGCAAAAACTGGTTTCAAAACTTTTGTAAAGATACGGGGACTACTTGTGAGACCCATAGGTAAAACTCGAAATTGATAAAGTTGACCTCTCCAAATGAATTTCAAGTATTTTCTATAATTTGGTGATACTGGAATAGAGTAATAGGCATCACAGAGGTCTATTGAAGACATGTAACATTCTGGTTTCATTAACTTGATTGCTGCTTCAAGGGTATCCATCTTAAATTTGTGATAAGTTACTGATTGGTTAAGATATTTTAGGTTGAAAATTACCCTAAATTTCCCAGGCTCCTTTTTTGGTCTTACAAAAATTGTCGAAATGATTTGTCCATTTTCAAAGTCAGAGAGTTCAATTATCTGTTTATCAATAAAAGACTTTATCTCTGCATCAATAGTCTGTTGTTCTGTTATTGAGAATTTATGTTCTGGATGTATGTTTGTTGACATTAAATCAGAAGATTAAATTCCAGTTCATAATTAGTAATACATTGCAAGATAATTGGGTCTGAGGTGATCAGTTTCCACTCATCTAAGTGTTCCCTCAGTTGACCCGCTTTAAAGGGTCGATCTGATTCAATAATGTTGTAAATAGTATTTGTAAAACAAACCTGGGAAGTCAGTTCTGGGTCGTTTTGGTGAATGATGCTGTTTTCATGTTCGGCTTCCTGTAGTTGGCATTTCTGTCCCCTAAAAAATGACGAGGCTTTGAGAAATTTCTGCCATCGCTGCGGTTCTTGGACTGATAGGCATTTGCACTATTTCTGCCATAGGGTTGAGAACGAGAAATTCTCGTCCTTTTCGGTCCCGCTATCTTCTTGGCCAGCTTGTTCGCTTTAGTTACTTCATCGATTTGTTTACACACGTCATCTCCAAATAGCTCCATTGTGACGGGTGTAGACGCACTGCACAGTGCACTGTACTGGGAGTTAAGATCTGGTGTCATGATCTCCCTTCTTTTGAGATTCATCTCTCTGTTCGCTGACATTATTAGGACTATGGCATGGATTAAATGTGTCTTGGTTTCTCCGGTCGCCATTCTAAGCGCCTCTAGAATTGCATACGTTCCATTGAGGAATAATTTCTGGCATTTCTGCATTCCTGCGTCAAATTTCTTGGTCTGCTCTTTGAGCTGGTTCCACACTGCTTTGTTTGTTTTGGGCGCCACCAAGTTGATACAATTCTCAGGTCTTGCATATTTCTCAATAAGTTCTTCGAGTTTTGTTTTGGGGAGCTTATCGTTGATAAGTCCCTCAATCATTCTTGCCAAACCTTCATCGATTGGCTTGCTGGTTTTTTCATTTGTTGTGAACTGTTCTGTGAGTTCTTTGAAGTCCTCGGTAGTTTTATCAGCTTCTGTAACAGCGGTAAGTTCGTCAAGTTGACTTGCTATACCATGATCCTCCGACTCTCTGTCAACATCGCTTTCCTTTTCGCTTTCGCTCATATCGTCATTCACAGCGCTATGTACAACGTTCTCTACGTGTTGTTTCAATTCATCCTTCAGTTGCGCTAGCATTTCAGCAAGGGATTGTGAGGCGTCCGTCGATTGGCCTTCTCCTGTGTCGCTCATTGTTCTAAAACAAAGAGGATTATGACGCGTGACGAAGGGTTTTTGAAAATGCAAATTGCATAAATTGCATATATTATACGTTCACACTAAAAATAAAAGTTTTCATGTGGTTTATTTTCGATTTCCCATTGAAGTATTGGGAAACTATCACTTACTTTCCCTTGTTCAGTATTTGTAAGGCCCAATTCGGCCTAAAATCGTAGCGACTATTCAATGTTAGTGGGAAACTATCGCTTACTTTCCCTTGTACTCGAGTTTGGTCTGAAAAACCATTCTCATATTTGTCGCTGTAATTTTCTGAATGGGAAACTATCACTTACTTTCCAAATAATTTGCCTTTATCAGGGAATTATCACTTATTTCCCTGTGTTACCGTCGGTTAGCGGTTAAAAGCACTCATTGTGTGACTTTATGAACTTCGCCACCGGAATTTGCTTCAAAATATACATTCTAATACGACTTATAACTCAGATTAACTTGGCTCTTTCATTCTAGCTCCCTAAAATTATAAAAAATATTGATATAAATAACAATAATTACGTGAAATTACCTGAATTAAATATGAATTTCCAACAAGGACCAACAAGCTTCCAACCGCCACGTCGTTCACAAATGTACTGACTAACCACGGCGGCACGTGTACATCTCATGTTAACCGGAAGTGACGTCATTGGATTTGGTAGAATATGTCATTGTTTTAGTACGAATACCGTTGGAATGCTTTGTTTTGTCCGTGTTGTAATCGAAATCAGTACAGGTCGTCATTTTGCAGAGCAATGGCGTTTATCGAAGCTAGTGAGATTTTTACCGAAAATGCCGATTTACTTAAATTGGAAGACACGCTAGACTTCATAGAGGAAGGCCATTTAACTGGCAGATGTAAAGCTCCCACTACAGAGGAAGAAATACGAAACTGAAAAGAGATAATACTGCTAAAAACAAGACAAAATACGCAGTAGGCAGTGAACGTTAACAAAGCATGGACTGAACATCGAATGGTGAGACAAGTCTAACACGTTAAGTTTAATTCAATTTTTTATTTAAAGTATATAGTATATATCAGTTTGTTTAAGAAAGATTGGTTGGTTGTCATCTTTATTTAACTACACGGTAAAAACATCAGTATAATTATAGTTAAAATACAAATATAAATTATTATTGTAAAATTACAATTATTATAAAAAGTATTCGAACCTACTGTTTTTGATATAAAGCCAGATGTGAATACTACACTAACTATATTGAAGAACTATCTGGAAACCAAAAGAAACTGTTTATGGCTACTAAATCACTACTTTCTGCATCTGACACTGTTGTATTCCCGAATGATGTTGACCCAAATACACTTGCTAACAACTTTGGTGAATTCTTTTTCCGAAAGGTTGAGAATATCAGTAACAGCTTCCCTGTAATGGCAGACTCGTCAGATAGTGGCACAGATGAAAACTCATCGAACTTGACTTCATCACTAAAATCCTTCAAGCTGCTAACACATGACGATGTAAATGAGCTTATAGCAAAATCTGCAAAAAAGTACTGTGCATTGGACCCATTTCCTACATCTCTACTGGTTCAGCTCCGTGATGTTTTAACACCTGTGATCACAAACCTGATTAACATGTCTCTTTCGTCATCAGAGTTTGCATCAGAGTGGAAAGAAGCTATGGCACTTCCAACCATAAAGAAATCTGGTCTAGACGTCGAATATAAGAACTTTCGACCAGTTAGCAATCTACCTTATATATCAAAGCTGTTGGAAAAGGCGGTTGTTAACCAACTTATGGCGTACATGGATGAATATCACTTGCACTCAGTCTACCAATCAGCTTATAAATCCAACCACAGCACAGAAACAGCACTTCTCAAAGTAAAGAACGACATTCTACTTAACATGAACAGTCAACATGTGACCTTACTGATTTTACTGGACTTGAGCGCTGCCTTCGACACGATCAACCATGACATTCTCCTTAACCGGTTGGAATCAGAGCTTGGAATTAAAGATAATGCACTGGCCTGGTTCGATTCTTATTTACGTGATAGGTCATGGAAAGTTTCTGTAAATGGTGGTTTGTCTCGCTTGTTTCCACTTGTACATGGAATTGCTCAGGGCTCTTGTTTAGGACCAGTTCTGTTCACAATATACACCCGGAAACTCTTTACTATTGTCAGGGATCATCTACCTCAGGTACACTGTTATGCTGATGATACTCAACTATATGTATCATTTAGCCCTGATTCATCCGCCAATACTGATCTAGCTTTGAATATGATGACTGATTGTTTAACTGACATTAGAAACTGGATGCTTACAGATAAGCTAAAGCTAAACGATGACAAGACCGAGATCCTTCTAATAGGCACTAAGCAACAACAGAGTAAAGTGGACATTGGTAGCAATACTGTTGGCTCGTCTGATGTTGTACCTGTTTCATCTGTTCGCAACCTGGGAGCGTGGTTTGATTCGCAAATGTGCATGTCATAGCACATCAGCAAGATATGCGGCAGTGCATATTACTATCTACATAACATTTCTAGAATTCGAAAATACCTGTCTACTGATGTCACAAAACAACTAATAATGCTTTCATTACTAGTCGAGTTGATTATTGTAACTCTCTACTTTATGGCTTTCCTGACTGTCAGCTAAATAAACTACAAAGAGTAATGAACAGTGCTGCAAGACTTATTTACAAAGCTCCAAGATTCTGCCATGTCACACCGCTTCTCCGTGAACTGCATTGGCTACCTATTCGTTATCGTGTCAATTTCAAAATACTCATTATCACATTTAAAGCTATTCATGGGGACGGCCCCGAGTACATAAGAGACCTAATTAAAGTTAAAGAATCCCAGAGATATAACTTACGTTCCACCACATCATTATTACTATCAGTACCACCGATAAAATCAAAGGCTACCATTGGTGATAGATCTTTTATCATGGCAGCGCCTAAGTTGTGGAACACTCTTCCAAGAGCAATCAGAGAACTTAATTCAGTTCATGAATTTAAGCGACACTTAAAAACATATTATTTTAAGTTACATTACAATTCATAATATTATTCTTGAATAGGCTGTTTTACTATATATATTTTATACCATAAATAATTTCTTATTACTGTATATATGCATTGATTATCTATTTTAATTTTAAATTCACATGATATCTTATGAACAGTGACACTTTCTTTTTCATTATTATTTTATGCATTATATTATACTAGTGAAATATTTAATTGATTTTAATTTATAGCGCAAGTGATAATTTTTATTGAGCATGCGCTTTACAAATTAATAAATTATTATTATTATTATTATTATTATTACTGTTTTCCATGTTTGCCGTGGTAAGATATTTCTTGTAAGTTAGCTATTTGTCTTGTATTCAAGATTATTCGAAGCCATCGAGGGCGAAGCGTCCTATACGCATATACGCACGTCACGAGCGTTTAGTTTCCCATATGTCTTATACATTAAATGCCCGCGATAAAAACGGCGCGCGGTGTTTGCTTTCAGAAGCTTTGAAGCCGCTCCGCGTCTGTGAGAGCTAATGTTGACAATGTTGACTGAGTGTACTTCCAGGAGGGACTTCCAGTTAACATCTAAATTGCTGTTCAAAAAAGAAGACGATTTGCACAAAATGAATGCGAATGTGTTTTAAGGGTATCATGGAAAGTATATACGTGTGCATCAAGTATTTTGCACGTGAAGGATACAACATAATGCCCGGCATGTACTCACAATTTACAAGGAAAATTCAAGCAATTTGAGAGTTGGCCTCATCTTGAAATTGCTTCTTTTCTAGAGACTCTTGCTATCTTGGCACAAAAAGCAAAAACATAGACACAAAGCTGTTGTTTCAAGACATGCATTTTCACATCGAACTTGTGCCTTCGTCATGGCTTGACTGCACGACACAAATTTCCCTATTACTTCTTTGTTAATTGTTGGTGTGCTATTTTAAAAAATAAATAAATAAATAAATATCAAGTACAACATTCTAACAAGACTACCTAGCCGCAGGTATAAGGAAAATTAGTTATTTGCTGTTTCATGCTGGTTATGTGCACTCTAGTTTAAATAGTTTACTTGTCATGCTTCGCACGTTCTTGTCGATTATGCATCAGATAATGTCACATCAAAACGTATTAAATAGTAGGTTATCAAAGATTGGCCTCAAAAAAGTAATTATTGAAAACAATTTTTATCAGATATAAGTTTGTTTTTCAATTATTCTTATCATTGTAGTTGTTGTTCTACATAGTTTAATTTTAATATTTCTCCGTGCCCCTTTTGCATCGTGACCCTCACGAACATCCTTCTATTTCACCATAATATTAAAATGATTTTCTAAATAAAATATAAACAGGAGCATATGTTTCTGGTTATTGCGCCTTTTTAAAAAAAATCACATTTGTGAAAGAAGCATATTGTTGTTTCTACTTTTGGCAATGAAAAATATGTCATTTCTGATTATTACACCTGTCGAGGGACTAAATATCTTTTTGTTTCAATTTGTAATGTCGTATAAACACCAATCAGCGAGCAAATATACAATCAAATAAAATTAAAATAAACTACGATTAAATAAGCTCATGTTAAATAGGCTAAGACATACCTTTATGAATTACATGTTTGGTTAAGTATATTTTTGATTTGGACCTTGTTTAAAATTGAGCAACAGATGTCAGTACAAATTCAAAGCGAACGAGATGGTTGTTTTCATCACGGCTCGAGACTTTTTTATCAAAACAAGTTCTTGTGAGTTCAGTTAATTTTCTATATGTATTTTAAGTTCGATATTTTTTTCTTAACCAAAGGTTTTAAAGTAAAAAGTTTAAACATTTGCTTTCGCTTGTTTGCTTTCCACTGCACAAGACGCTGCATATTTTACCTGCATTATGAAAATTCGTGCTGAAACATGCCGCCAGCTCTTCTGCACTATTCCATTTGGCTATATAAGATCTACTGGTTAATCAAGGCGAATTTATAGCGCCATTTTCCCCAAAAACATGTCTTTAGAACGAAAAGAAAGTTTTGGTTATCGGTGCCTTGTTTACATTCCATACGATGCCGATACTAGAATAATTTAATTTTCGCGGTTGAGTGCTACTGCAATAGAAATGCCGCTTACTATTACAAAAATATCGCAGGCATTAAATTGGCCCTCTAAACGCTCGTTACGTGTGTACTTGAAGTTACCGAAAAGTTTGAAATTTTTACCAATTGTTTCTATTATATTTTTAAAATTTTATTTGTACGCAACCAAGACGATTGTGATGAAAAAAAAACACTTTGATTAAATTGCAAAATTGAATCTAAGCACGAAAACAAGAACACAGTATTTTTTTATCAGTTTACTTAGGATTTTTTAGATCATATGTACTTGTGCATACCTGAAAAAATGAGCACGCTGCGCCCCGGCAATGAAATTTATAAAATGATAATGTTAAATAAGTTATGAGAAGTGTAATTTTAATTTCTAGTATTTCTCCACAAAATAGTAATAAAATATCGAAATTGTTGAAGTTAGTTGTTGTATCTGTACCTCATGCGTGGAATTTTATATTTGATTGGTATGCTTTATATAGAGCATGCTAATGAACTTTTAAAATAAAAGAATTCAAAAGAAATCATTAGTATGCTCTATATATAGAATACTAATTAGATATAACATTTCATGCTTCCTTTACCCCACAATTTCCCTGTGCTTCAAAGCCCAGGGAAATTGACACCTTAAGTTACTCTATGGAATATAGAGCATCGAAATACTGAGCGTTGATTGGCCGAGTGGGTGTGATCATTTTCTAAGTATATATATACGCGAGCAGCAACACTAATCGTGACGGTGTTCCTGTGTTCGATTTGGCCGAAAGAGTCTGAGCTTTTTATATTCCGGTGCTTCAACCTCGTCCCCAGGGCCCCTCTTCTTCGCTATTGACAAGATGGCGGACGCTCGAAGAAAGACCCTTGCAAACAGTGGTTTGTCACGTGGTCAAATACTCCAAGATTTGTGGAGTATTTTATTGTCACGTAATTTTGGGCCAAAATGGCGGTGCAGTGTTTTGAAAATGTTCGTGAGAGACGACTGTGGAAAATTCATGTTGATATAATAGAGAACGGTAGAAACCCAGGTAACCATGTCAAAAACTGAAACAAAATGGTCAACAAAGTCGTGTTGACTAGCGATTACTTCGCTTGGATTATTTTTCAACGATGTTTTTAATCCGATTGAAAAAGAAAACAGTTGGCCACACAAGATATGATCGAGGGATACAAAAACATTTTAATGTAATCAGGTTTAATACAGTAGTACGAGTTATAGAATTATGTGCTTAAACGATTTAAATTACGATGTATAGATGTATATGCTAGAAAAGTTTCTTATATTTTTTCCTTCCGCCTGTGGGTAACTAACTGCGGACCGGACATACATATATCTATAAATCGAAAATGATAAAAACTTGTGATCAAAACTTGTAATAAAGAACATGATTGATTTATCTAGTGTTTTAAACGGTTTAATATATTTGAAATTACTTGTGCAATACCTCATCAACTGGTCATCGTCTGACAGCTGGAAAAATAACTATGAAAACTTAAATATGTTTATAGCGGAGCTCCACGCGGGCCGAAGGCCCGCGCAAGCGGTGCACCATAATTAAGAAAATATGGTAAACCATCGAGCTCATTTCAAATCGACCACAGGAAGCCCGGAACGTCCGTACAACGTACATACAACGTCCGTCCGTGTACATTCACGCAAAATTTGCTGACCAGTTTTATTGTGCGCCAAAACAATCATTTTTGCAGTTTGATGCATTTCACTGAAATTTTTCTACAAAATGTATTTCTACACTGGACAATTAAAAAGAGCATGAAAATGGTAAAGCTAAGCTGACAGCCTGAAGAGATTTGACTGAGAAAGAGAAAAAAAGACCGCGGTGTGAAAAAGAAAGATAACTACGATTCAACGTTGAAAAGCTACTTCAAATTATTTTCACTGACAACATGGGTAGAGGCCGGCACACACTAGGCGACAAGTCGCAGCGACTTGTTCACGCGATAGGTCGTAGCGACAATTTCCCCCCGTGTGTACTAGGTATTTTTGGCGGAAATTGTCGCAGCGACAAAATTAGATGTATTGGCGACAAATATTGAATCAATGCACACTGAGGCGACATGTCGTGACGACAAGTCGCTGCGACTTGTCGCCTAGTGTGTACCGGCCTAAAAAGTCGCTCATGGAGCTGTTTCTAACCGCCCACATGTGCAGTCATGTAGAGCTGTCATAATTCATCAATAGTCATTCAAAGCTGGAGATTTTCTGGAAGAGTTTATTTGACAAGTTTGTCAGATGGTAAAAAAGGCCGGATTCTTCGTGGATTCTTCGTGGCGTTTTTCAGCCATTACTTATCGACTAATCTACTTTTAAAAGTAAAATCGACGGCGACAAATTTTCATAAAAACAAAAAACAAAACAAATATGCGCTGCATTTGCAGCAATTCAAAAGAGGTGAACAGGAGACGATGAACACGACTCACGAAGATAATTTCACTCTGTTCATTCATCAATTTTTACGGAATATTCATACCACGGAGAGCTTTAGGATCAATGCAGATTTATCAACTATTCACGACAAAAAAACTTTTTACACAAGATTTTCTTTGTCAACAAAGAAGGACTGCCAATTCATGGGGTGGATGGAAATGCAAATTTAGTACAATGTGTGATCGAGCAACACGAGCTTGCCATCGCCGTTCAGTTGAACTGTGTAAACTTTTTAGAGGCGGTGAAAATGGTTTTTGCCACTTTTAAAATTCTAAAAACATGAACAACCTTATTGTAATCAGAACTGAGTTCAGTGGAAAAGTGACAGTACAGGACAAGAAACGTGGCGCCGGTATGTTTACATTTTTTGACGATCTTTAATGAATTTCTTTTTTACCATCCACATGAAAGCAGTTTGCAATAATTATATTTATTTGTTTTTGTAAGATATTTATCCATCGTTGATATCTTAATGTGTGTGTTTTTATTTAATTTGATTCTTGTAATTCTTTGATTTGTTATTGAAAATAAAACGCTTGTATGAATTCGTCAGTGTACTCATCTGCAAGTTAAAATCTCAAAACTTCATACTAGCTATTTTTTTATTACGCAGTATTCAAATTTGATAATTAAAAATTCACAACCGTTTTAGATAGCTAGATTACCAATAAGTAATTCATTACACATTCCACCAGAAAAGTGCAATTTTTGTCGATTGTTATAACATTTTTTTCAAACGTGACAGAGCGTGATCAAGCCAGAAGGGCCCGGGGATTTGTTTACAACTCAAAGAAGCCATGTCAGTGCTTTTCTAACTTCTCATTGGACAATCAATTTTAATTGACAAGTGCTATTTTTACCATGCATAACAACATATTTTTCGCATTTTTGCGTATAATAAAATATTGTCGCATGCATAAAGCTTTGTGTATTTCAATTGATTATATGATCAATATGATGAACATAGCAAAAAAAAAAATTGATCAAGAATTTGATAATTCGTAGTGAATGAACAAATGAAAGAATAAACGATCGAATAAATAATTCATTTCATTAAATCGCTATTAGCTCCGCTATTAGGTTTACCTAATTTTTATATTATGGTTATGATGTGTTCGTTAGTTTTTCATTGTCTACTTAAAATGGATTTTAATAAAATGCACTTTTGTTTATTTGTGAAACTCCCACTGCAAACTGTTTATTAATTATGTTTATTAATTATGTCTATTATTTTGTCCAATCAAAAGGCATGTAAGAACGAGCCAATCAGAATCCGTCATAAAGCACTGTTTGCCAGGGTCTTTCTAGACTCTTCCTCAGTCTCTCGCTCCGTCGCTACGCTCTCCGCATAGAGACTGTTACACCAGAATAGTAGTGAGTCTTTGATTGGCCGTTAGAATCTGATTCGTAGCTGAATTCCTATTGGTCGTATGCAAATCGCAAAATTTATCAGAACAATGACAACGTTGAGCAGTGGAATTCAACGATTGTCGCTGGCAGTATAACGGTCATTTTTTGGTTCATTTTTTAAATTATAGCTTCTTGGCTTACAAATGAACATGCATGGTATTTATTGAGATTCTCAAGAAGTATTTTTTGTGCTGTAAAGTCTGTTTCTTTGACTTTTAGAGCTCCAAACTTTGCTTACAAATGGAGCGCAAACTTCGAACCCGATCACTTGTAAAACACGTAGGTAAAACGTATCGAAAACAATCTTTATTTAACTATTGGTTGTGAATAAAATGCCTGTACATATTGAGCTTAATATTTCGTGAAATGTGTTGATTAAATTGTAATTCGAGCTTACACGACTGAAATCAAAGGAATTTTGACTTTGGCGGCTTGTACAATAGCCCGTGGGAACCTGACCTGGTCTGTGTTTTTGTTCTATGTGTTCTTGTTCAAACTTGTTACTAATGTTTCGCAAAGCATCCCGGGTCCCACATTTGTGGGACAACATAACAAAAGTAATGGGCCCCTCCCCTCTCCTCAGTGCTCTAGCTAGACCCACTAGACAGGCCTCATCAATGAAGAAACAGCTCGCAGCATTTCACTTTTCTACGAGAAAACCTCTAGTCTAACAGTAGTTATAGAACTCGTCACGGGTATTGATTTGCTTTGGACATCACCCATTGATTATTCATGAGGAAGTAAATAAGGATACATATTGTATATAAGTGCATGTATACATTTGAAAAGTCCTGGAAGTTATCAATACATATTATCGTATATATGTTGATTGGTAAAGATGACAATATTTATTCACATAAATCTAAATGTAACAAATATCTATCCATAACAAATGCATGATAACAATCGCTACGGAGTAGCGGTAATTTTTGTGGTCATCATTATTTGCGTATACTAACGTGTTATTAAAATAACAGATAATGAAACGAAAATCTGTTTTTCTGTATACGTGGTAAAACGGTTTTCCATGTGACCACTAGAATCTTTGCAAAATCAAAAAAGAAGAAAAAAACTCAGTTTTTTTTTCTTGATTTTCTACAACAAGCTTTGAGTTTAGTTGCGCTCGATCTCCGAGATATAATTTGATCCTAGCAATTAAAATCAATTTTTTGCCATCGTAGTGATAACATGGCAACTTAAGGTAATTCCACAGTTTTGCACTGCGCACGTCTTCTGCGCACGCTAACTGCAACACAAACTGTCAAACTATGAAATTTAAAATGGCGGTAATTTTCCGCGCGCGCTATTGCAATGAGAAAATATAACCAAACTAGACGCTAATATAGCGTGAAGTCGGGCTAGCAGGCGAAGGAAAAATTGCGAAATTCCTGTTTTTTTTCATTATACGTGTAAGTTGTTTAATTGGGATTCGGCTTGGTTCTCGATCACGTTGAAGTACAGCACGCGTGCTTTGTTTATAACACATTCTACTGCACATTCAGAAGCAAAAAACTTTGCATATCGAGACCTCAGACATTGTTTTGACATATAACTTTTATTAATTGTATTTACATCAACAGACAGTTGTACAGCTTTTTCAAACAAATTACAATTCTTTTCTAACCACATAAACAAATTGTTCAACGACTCCTGTATTCTTACATATACAAACCCGAGCAAGATAAGACTAGCGACTACAAACAGGCTAAATAAAATCGCCTTTTTATTTAACAGTATTAGGAAAATATTTCCATTCAATAGGCTAAATGAGCTTACAATAAGTAAAAGACAAGTAAATAAAAGAAAAAAGTTTGTTATTTTGGTGTCTTCATGACTTACATAATACCGTAGGTTGCTTTTTTCCAATATGGCGGACGTCTTCGAGGTCATTTCTTGTCTCAGTTCGACCTTGATCTCATCACATGATACCTTGCTACTTTCCACATCTTGTGAGGACTTCACTTCAGTATAGTTCGTTTTGTCACTGTCATTTGTATTGTCATTTGTGATATTTTTGCATAGATCATCAACGATCAGGTGTGAACGAGCTAGCTACTCGTCTTAGCATGACTAGTGTGACTAGGCAACGTGACATGGTTTATAAAAGCTTTATTTGGGTTCCCTGTGGTCGAGTTCCCAAAGCATTATGGGGGACTATACACGACGTTGCCAGATAGATAGATTGAAGAAAAGGTAGAACTAAAGTCGGGCAGCCTAGCCCGACTAAAAAGCCATTACTTATCAACTTAGGAATGATACCAGATGGTGCAAAAGATGTTCCAACCACTCTGTTTGGAGGAAAGTAAAAATTGAATCGTTTTCTCCCTGAAATCCTTTCGCTGAACGGCTGCTTTTTCGTGCTCGATGATTTACCGTAATGGCTTCCTGTGGTATATTTACACAGGTAGCCCAAAGTAAAAAGCCTAAAACTGCGTATTTGAACGAAAATAACTTCGTAACTAATTCGGTGACCCCCAGTTTTTATTTCAAAAATATTTTTGTAACAATAAATTCTACAACATATTTAGAAATCAAAAAAATTTACAGGTAGGATTTTGAATGATTCACAGTTTTAGGAGTTAGAAACGACCTCCAGAAGAGCTAAAATGGAATGTTTTAGAGGAGGAACACTTCGCTTACATGCCACACAAACTAAGATAATGTCTCGTGGACCACCAAAAAAATAGTAGGTGATAAGATTAAAGACTATTCCAAGTAGTGCTACTAAGTTTTTTAGTATTAGGAAAAGTAAACATGCTTTCTAGAATTAGACAAACCTGTAAATGATTTTGAAAAAATTGTGCGAATTTGCGCGCGTAATAGGCAAAAACACCTTGTGTTTGGAGGCAATTATCTCGAAAACGAAATCGGTGACCCCAACTTATTTTTTTTTAAAGATGATTATCAACTCAAAAACTGTAAAATATCAGAAAAACAGCGATTTTTACAGGTAGAATCTATTCCTGTGGAATTACCTTAAGGTAATAGAATATACAGTAAAAGTCGCCCAAAAACGTTGTAGAATGAAAATAAGAAAATATAACCTTTTTTCACTGTCTCTGAATTCTTTCACTTTTAAATTGTAACATTCGCAATCGTTGTTTTCAAACCACAATTTCATGGTTCTGGCATTTCAGGATCGGACAACCCATCTTGAACTCAGCTTGGCGCTGATAGATTGACTTTGTAATTATGCGGGCAAGGAAAAATCGTTTCTACCTTATAGTTTTCTATATTCTATTATATTATATTTTCATATTTCTGTTTTTTAGGTACTATTTTAGGCAATTAAGAGCCAATTTCTGTAATATTTGAGCATAATCGCACATACGCGGCAAGTCGAGTTTTGCCGATTTCCTTTATATTTTGCTCATAGATAGTATTTAGGGAGATAAGAACTCTGCTAAAAGTTTTTTTACAAATACATTTTTCTCGCTGAGATATAGCGATTTTTGATTTTCGATCAAAACCTTCAGATTTTTGCAAATATAATGTTTGAATTTTATCCGAAAAACTCGCTCTAAAAATGTACTAAAATCATTCCATATTTTATAAATAACCATGGAATCCCAAAGCCAAGACGTTGTTCTATCTATCTGAGCCAAAAGAACTTCGCAATATTAATTTTAGAGTATATTTTTGATTTTTCAAAAAGGAGGATTTTTTCCCATTTAAATCATTAAAAAATTATGCTCTCCGAAAAAAAATGTTTACGGTATGTGCCATTTAATCGATTTTCCTGAAAATTTGTAAATTACATGCCAAAAGGATGTTAATTAACATGTATAAAGGGTTTTCTTGGTTAATGCAATCTAACGGAGTTATGAGTGCCTGAACATGGCGGGAATTGGCAGATCACGTGACAATCTTGTTTTATTAAGTAATTGCCAATATGGCCAAAACATTGATTTTCTAGCTGTTTATTGAATATTTCATGCATTCTAATTGTTCATTTACAATTTGTTTTTATTTTTGCTACTTTTTAGCAATTTAAAAGTTCATCATTTTAACTATTAGACTGAAGAGTCCAGTTTCGAATTATCTTTTACACAGCCTTATCCTCAATTCTCTGCACAAAATATTCATTAGATAATCCAATTTTTTTTTTTTTTTTTTTTCAAAACAACATTTCAACGGGGTGCTACTAAATAAAATAAAATGTATTAAATGCCTGCGAAGGTAAAGTTGTGTAAAATAGAATGCTAAACTGGACTATTGTTTTTGCTTTGTGTGCCATATTTTGAAGGCCCCATGCGTTGATGAATAGTCCGTGGAAATATCACTGGTGTCTGTGTGAAAAAGAGAGTTGAATTAATGAATATGAAACCGGTTTAATTGATCCAAATAAGAACATTGATTTTCACGAAATAAATGACTGTTGTAATGTAAACGCATGATAAAGATATATCGAAAATCGTTTTGAAAAATGGATTAAAAATGCGGCATTGTTAAAAAAAAGATGGTGTAAACAGGACCTATAAAACTATAAAAATGCTAAAAATTGTAAAAAACTAAATTATTTTTTTTCTAGCATTATACCCTTTTCGACTTAAATGCGTATTCATTTATTTGAAAATGTTTTATTTTTTTTTGGATTGTCATCCCAAATTACTCCTTATATAATTATTTCAAAAGTTTTTGATTAATATTGGTTGACTCATAAAATCAGTTGATTCTTTGATTCGTACTCCATTTGGTTTATTTATTCATTTATTTTTTCCTTTTTCCTTGCTTTTTTCTTTCTTTCTTTTTGATTATCATTTTTTTTCTGCCTTTCTTCCTTACTGCATTCTTTTTTGTCTTTATTCCTTCCATTCTTTTGTTGTTCTTTGTTTTCTTTTGTCTTATTTCTCCTATTTATTTTATCTTCCCTTATCTTGCATTAAAAAAGCAAATGAAAGATAATGACAACACAGCATCCCATTATTTTAACTGCAAAATGCTCTTTTGATAAACTGTTGTTGGTCGTTTAAAGAAAATGATATTATGTTCTCGAGTTGTAAGAAAGATATTTCCGACCACACCGAACTCGCGATATCGATGTGGTAAATTGTACTTGGTTTAACATTGAAGTTGAACTAATTGTCATCCAAGTAAAGATGTTTATTCAAACCATCAGAAAACATATGGACTCCCATACACCGAAGGGCGAGGATGCTCGTGGTACCTTTTAGGGATCAGTATCGGAGATCTGGTACCTTTTAGGGTCTCTTAGATGTTTCTTAGATGACTCTCAGAGAATTACATTTGGTATCTTTTAGGGTATTCACGGATATTCAATAACAAGGTCTCCATGTAATGACCATTATATCCAATTATTTATCCAAGTATTTTAGATGGTACCTTTTAGGAATAAAAATCATGTATAGAACTTTGGCACCTTTTAGAGGTCATTTTCAAAATTTCCGACGAGTATAACTACCATATTCCGATCGGAGTCTCCCATCCCCGGGTCTGACCAAAGAGTATATCCTGATATTGGATAAAGATGA
Source organism: Diadumene lineata (assembly GCA_918843875.1). Taxonomy (NCBI): domain Eukaryota; kingdom Metazoa; phylum Cnidaria; class Anthozoa; order Actiniaria; family Diadumenidae; genus Diadumene; species Diadumene lineata. The sequence continues at coordinate 11,449,823 of OU974074.1, read as the reverse complement.
GAATCCATTTGCTGTGTAGTAAATATCTGTCCAGGAAATTTTGCGCTGATGTTATCGGGATTAGTGACAATTTTACCTGCCAATCTTTCGATGGGGAGTATTTCATTCAGCTTGTTGCAATTGGATCCGGTAAGTGGCGATGCACTGTTTCAACAAATTCAATTGTCATATATACATTCAAAAACTCGAGAGCAAGAGTAATTTCTAAGCTTCACTTAAATCCATTTTGTTTGAACTAGACTAGAAAATCCTAACAAACAACGTTTTTTAAATAAAAAACGTATTTTACAGATATTGTGCGCGGCAGTAAGTCGACAACAAATTATTACCGTGCCCAGCCGCAAGGCGGTGGCACGGTCAAGGTTTACATTTTCGGTCTGTGCTTAATGCATTGTTTTTGCTAGCGTCCATTCTTATCAAACATTGCCAAGGAGACCACAGGAAGCCCAGTCTCACCAACGTGGCCAAGACGTTAAATATTTAGCATTTTCAAGATTTATTGGAAAATGAGTTCAAAAAAGACTATCACCGACAAACACACACACCGTTCGCCGTTTGTAGACTCACACTAAAAGAAGACAAAGCCGAGTGTCTTCAATTTCGAATCGAGTCGTTCTGCGATCGCTCAACATATCAAACAATTGAATGCTGTTCGCGCGGGAACCCTGTGTTTTTTAAATTATGGGCTTTTTTCACAAAACCGAGGCTCCAAATTTGATCAAATATGACGGACATTTTGAGTTTTTGGATTCTCTACAATATCTGGCAGTTTTCTCCTAACTTTAAGCCTTTAACGCTTAGAAAAACGGCAAAAAGGAGTTCCAGCGTACTTCCAAATAAGGTAAAATTTACCAAATATGGTTAAACAAAATGGCCGATCGAACAGCATTTTCCCTATAGCAATTGTTTGATATGATGAAACACAAACAAATTCAAATGTTCAAATGATATGAACTCCAAACACTAGCAGAATTTTCGTACCCAGACACTTCTCAGTTAAACTGGACTCTGTAAGTTCTACGTAGTAGTTCTAGTTTGGATTAAAATGACAATGACAAGTGCATCGCTTAATTTCATGTGAAATGAAATAAGATAGGAGAAAAAAATAAGGGAGGGAAGATACAAAACAACAAAAAACAAAAACAAACCAAGACAACTGTTAGAAAGAAATAACAAATAAATAATACAATAAACAAAGCAAAAAAAATATTGAATCAGTCAATTTGTAGTTGTTATTAGGTTTTTAGTAGCATAAATTTTTGACATTGAACAAAATAGATATGTCACGCAATCCATAATAATAGTGCAGTAAACATTTAAATGGCTGAAACGTAATGAACGAACGAAATGAACTTTTGAACGCAATTTACAATGCATAAATACCTCCAAAAACAATAAGTAGTTTTATTCTCTATATTTTGGCCATATTGGCAATTACTTAATAAAACAAGATTGTCACGTGATCTGCCAATTTCAGCCATGTTTAGGCGCTCATAAATCCGTTAGATTGCATTAACCAAGAAAAACCATTGTACATGTTAATTAACATCCTTTTGGCATGTAATTTACAAATTTTCAGGAAAATCGATTAAATGGCACATACCGTAAACATTTTTTTTCGGAGAGCATAATTTTTTAATGATTTAAATGGGAAAAAATCCTCCTTTTCGAAAAATCAAAAATATACTCTAAAATTAATATTGCAAAGTTCTTTTGCCTCAGATAGATAGAACAACGTCTTGGCTTTGGGATTCCATGGTTATTTATAAAATATGGAATGATTTTAGTACATTTTTAGAGCGAGTTTTTCGGATAAAATTCAAACATTATATTTGCAAAAATCTGAAGGTTTTGATCGAAAATCAAAAATCGTCATATCTCAGCGAGAAAAATGTCATCATAAGAAAAACTTTAGCAGAGTTCTTATCTCCCTAAATACTATCCATGAACGAAATTTGAAAGAAATTGGTGAACCTTGACTTGCCACGCTGTGCTAAATATTTAGAGAAATCCGCTCTTAAGCTATAACGATGTACAGTGCTTACACTATGTCCATAAAAAGGGGTAAATAGTTTCTATCTAATAGTTCTAATTTACGAATTATTAGGTACTATTATTTTAGACTGAATAGAGCTCAGTAAGGAAGAATTGTTTCCTTTTTTCATTTGCCTGTTCTTTAACTTTCCTGGTTGAATGATAGCACCTTAACAGTCACTAAATAAGAACTATTAGGTAGTCACTATTTAGATTCTATTTCATGGACATACTGTAAGCACTCTAACTTCAAATGTTTACCACTGTGTATTGTATGTAAATTGTACACCAGTTTGTCGGTCTTCACTGAGTGCGCACTCTTGTGATCATGTGCTGGTATTAGTGACATCGGACCAGTGTCCTTTATTTGTTGACTCTTGATATTGAGTGTTTACAATAGTTTATCTATCATCACGTAAGTCAAGCGGTTTTACTTCGACCTTGATAAATATATCCTTGTTGTTCAAATATCCTTCATTTTTTATAGTTTCCAGCTTTGCAAACTGTGGATATCCCCGACCAGCGTTGAATTCAGTCTCGGGCCTTTGAAACAATTCCTCTCCTTGTGTAGAAAAACTCAACACAATGTCATTGTTCGCCTTTGTTTGATTTATTAAAGTAAACGTTACCTCACCAGAGAATGGCCATAGTAAGAGTGCATCAAACTCGCCTTTACAAATTTGGACATATATTTTTAGATATGATTCATTACCTTGTACAATACATCTCAACTTGTACCCGTTTATATGTGAGTAGAAAGGATCGCTATATATTCGGTTTGCAGTATCTGCTTGTAAAAATGATAGGCGTTGTTCATATTTATCAATACGCCATATCAGCATACCGTGACAATGGGACTGTTGTTTTTCAAAATTACAAAGTCCTTCTTTTACATCCTTCGTTTCTTTCAGTTGCTCATTTAGTCGTTTTTTCTCTTCTTTCAGTTGTCTTTCTTGTTCATTTAGTCGTTTGTTCACATCTTTCATTTCTTGCAGCTGTTTCTCTTGTTCATTTAGTCGTTTGTTCACATCTTTCATTTCTTGCAGCTGTTTGTCTTGTTCATTTAGTCGTTTTTTCACATCTTTCATTTCTTGCAGCTGTTTCTCTTGTTCATTTAGTCGTTTTTTCACATCTTTCATTTCTTGCAGCTGTTTCTCTTGTTCATTAAGTCGTTTTTTCATATCTTTCATTTCTTGTAGCTGTCTCTTCATTTCATTTCTCAGTTGTTCGATTTCCTGATCCATCTCTTGTTGACGTTCCAAGGTGACATCCAAGTGAGACTGGGTAGACTGGGCAAGATGCTCTTGTAGTTCACATCGTATTATCTACAAAAAAAAAAAAAAAAAAAAAAAAAAAAATCACATATGTAATAGTTGTTATTTCTTCACTTTTTTATTGAGATATATACTGTATTAGTTCTTGTATTTCATAAACATGACTCTTACGATAGGTGAGCCATCGAAACAAACAATCCAGCGGTAATGTTTTGATGAATTTCAATATATCTGTCAGATATTGAAATCGGTTGGCTTATTGGTAATAATTGCATCCGTGGTGATACGGCGTCCGCAACCATAAATATGAGTTGTTCACCCATCGCTTTTAAAAGCCTGAGAAAAAAAAAACTAATACTGCGTCCGGATTTCATCAGATGGCACTCAGTAAAATGTTCGTCTGCGAATTTGAATATACAAGACTTTTGTGACTTCAATGATCTCATCTACCACAACGTAACCACGTGCAAGTTTGCAGTCAAAGTTTCAGCTGATGTCCAACGCTACATGTTCAAGTTAGTTGCCAGACGAAATCACGTGGTCAAGTAAGCGGAGTCACAACGTCTGGTATTCAAATTAACACACTGAGTGTCACACTTCGACGTTAGCATGAACTGTTTGCAGTCCACTGATACCTTAGTAACTTTGCATCCTGTAGCACTGTAAGGACACTCAACAATGGTCAGCGGACACTCCTCATTAATGTGGACAGTCATCTACAAATAGATGATTAAATTGACCATATTGAATCTTTGTGTACAGTTATAATTTTCTTACACATCATCCTATCAACACAATAGTACAATGTATATTATCGACATGATCATTGACGATTGATTGACGTGCGACAAAATGGTGGCGGATGTACAAGTTCATTAAATACAAGACGCCAGGGGGGGGGGGGGGGGAGGGTGTCTCCCATGGCAACCAACATTTATTCATCGCTTCCACCGCACTCTTCACTGAGTTTTTCATATGGCGGCAACGAAGGCTTCCATATTTTGTTGCAATTTTTGCGATTTACTACACTTTCTTTACAGTTTTGGATGAAACATGTCTCGAAACTATCAAAGCACATACTTGTAATGGCGTATTTAATGTTTTTTGTTTGAATAACACATATGAACGTTGCTAAAAGTAATTTCTTGTGCCGGAGTGTTGATGGCGGCCGTCGATCTGACGACACAATTTTGCACAAGCAAATGGTCCTTACTATGGAACACAATGGTTTTGTTTGTTCAAAATAGGATGTTTTATAGCTAATATGTTTATCTATCTGAATGTAAAATTTGGATGGCGTTGGTCGCTCGGTTCGTCTCATCAATCTTTTTAAACACAAGATACGATATAACCTCGGCAGTCAATTCCAGCAAAAAGATATGCTTGCACAGGCTAATCACTAAAATGTGAATTATTTTAAATCATTTTTTAACATTTATTCATGTACTATAAATTTCGAAGTTTAAACAACTATAAATAATTATGGACCTCTTTGTTCATACTTGTAGTCGAAATGTCTATAAAAAATGTTGTCAAAGCTACAGTACTATAGCGATTTACAAACACAAGTGGGGCAAACTACATCATAGGAACATGAAAGACATACGTGCATAATTATGACATTTAGTGTATTAAGACTGATATAGTAAAAAATAATCCAAAGGAGAATGTTTTGACAGTTTGCATTACTTTGTTTACTATATACAATCAAGGGTCTCCATAATCATATACATAAACATACCGTTAACATTTTCCCCTCAAATTTCTTTTTCCCCTTTTCATTATATTGCATGTTAACGTTTTGCAGTTCTTTGGCTCAAAAATAATACAAAGCAAATAATGCAACAGCGTCAATAAGAATAAATCTAAAATTATCATGTTTAAAAAAAAAATAAACATGTTAAGAGGCTATGTCAGTAAAAACCAAACATACTCCAATATATCCTTGGCAACGGAGCTCTCGAGGGCTTTTTTCATATTTTGCCGGTTTGTACTCAATTATATGGCTATCAACGTGGTGTAGTTTTTTTGTGGAAGTTCGCTTTATTTTTCGAGAAATTTTGATTTTTGTCAACACTGGTCATTTTGCTTGTTTTCGGAAAAAATATTCACCAAATTTATTCGTCTCTAACAGCAATCTTTAATGACGTTTCGATATTTTTGATATTATCATCTAATTGCATGTTATTTTGGCTTTGTTATGTTTCAATTTGGAAGGGTTTTAAGAAATAGGAATTATTTTGTGAATTTTCAAGTAATGCACATTTTTTACTGTCCAAAAAGTACAAGTTAAAAACTCGTCATTTAAACGATGTGGGATATGACAAAATGTATCAAGCTTTAACGATTCACAAAGGCGAAACAATGGGCTTTATTTTGATATAAAATTTTGCTTGTGTATTTTTATTTTTGTACGAGAAAATTCAGGATAAAGTTGAGGAAAAATCACTTTTTGTGTGAAGTGAAATTGACATCGCTGTCTCGACAGTAAAACACATTTTAGATTCACCATCTAAAATAAAATATTATAATTGAATCATTCCCATTTACCTTGTAAATAACTGTTCTATGATAGATAGAAAGCTTTTTGCAAGGTTATTTTTTTGATTTTGACAATCTTGGAAACTTCTTTTGCGACGTAGTAAATAGGAACAAATGTTTGTTCTGATGTATTGTTTGCATGTGTCGTACAAACAAAAACAGACAACCAAATAAAATAAGAAACGAATTTAGTTTTTACTTTGTACGGTCTTTATGGTTCTGATTTTGATAATTGAACGGATTGAATGCGAGAAAGAAATTGAAAAATTGTTAACAAATTTTCATTTAGCTTTGAAGCGATACGATAATAAATTCATTCTAGTTTGATCACAGGGAACCCTATAGGTAGTGACATGATTTTCTCTATTGTTATTTTGAATACGCGGTAAGCTTTTGGAATGATTATTGCAAAATATAGTTTTCTGTATTTCAAATATACGATTATACCAATATTAACGAGGATTTTGTGAAAAATCACTTTTGGTGTGAAATGAAATCAATAGAGATCTCGATCCGTGTCTCGACAGTGAAACTAATTATTATATACCACTCACCTTGTAAATGATGACCAATATTCCTTATATGATTTATAAACAGCTGTTTGGAAGATTTTACGAGTTTTAATGTCTTCGATCATGATCCCATCACTGCTTGTTTTTGGAAACGACTAGCCGGCTTGCTATTTCAATTAATTTGCACGGGAAAATCAAAATTCCAGGAAAAATGTACGTATTGATGAACATAAGTATGGTCTGATGATTGAATTACACGTTATTATTCTCAAGATGAAGCAAATATTTCTTCAAACGTACTGACTGCTACAATAAAATATGCTCACATTTACGGTACAGCCGCTTATGTAGTGCACAAAACAGTTAAAATTCCTTCACATCGAAATGACTACTTGACAGCTTGTCTCGTGTATTGAAATTTGCAAGCCTCGACTGTGTGCCCAGCAAAATAGCAAACAAAAACAAGAAATTATAATCAAAACCAAACATTCTCAATACTGCTCTTTTTTTTTAAATTAATTTATCATTCAATCCATTTCATTCCTGCAGTCATTTATTTATTTATAGTTTTATTAATCCATTTACTCTTCTGCTTTTTCATGTTATCCATTCATTTGTTTTTCGTTTTTCTTTCATTTATTAATTTACCCATCCAACCACCAACTCATTCATTCACCTATTGACTGAACAGTGCCAACGGAACAAAACGCATACTAACGGAATCTTTTTCTTTTCCATTTTCAATATCATTATTTACTCATGTATTAATTTATCGATAAACACATTTTGATGTATAACTAAAAGAATTAATGATTTTTCTTATACTAATTTTTAAAAAAATCTTAAAACGTGTTCAATAAATTTTTTCCCAAGATCTCGTTCATTTATTATACATTCATCAAAAAAAAAAAAAAAAAAAACAACAACAACAACAACAAAAAACGCATGAGACAAAATAAGATAAAATAATTAAATATGTTTTAAATTAACCATTCTTTCCATCCCTTAATTCGTTCTTATCATTGTGGTAATGTAACTTTATCCATTTATGCATTCCACTTTCTCATTTGCTTATTCGTTAATTCACTGACTCGCATTTTAATTCATTAAATAATGTTTTTTTCAATATCATTAGTTATATAAATATTTACATTACCAGAATGATAAGAATGAATTAAGGGATGGAAAGAATGGTTAATTTAATACATAATTAATTATTTTATCTTATTTTGTCTCATTTTTTTTTTTTTTTTTTTTTTTAATGAATGTATAATAAATGAACGAGATCTTGGGAAAAAATTGATTGAACACGTTTTAAGATTTTTTTAAAAATTAGTATAAGAAAAATCAATAATTCTTTTAGTTATACATCAAAATGTGTTTATCGATAAATTAATACATGAGTAAATAATGATATTGAAAATGGAAAAGAAAAAGATTCCGTTAGTATGCGTTTTGTTCCGTTGGCACTGTTCAGTCAATAGGTGAATGAATGAGTTGGTGGTTGGATGGGTAAATTAATAAATGAAAGAAAAACGAAAAACAAATGAATGGATAACATGAAAAAGCAGAAGAGTAAATGGATTAATAAAACTATAAATAAATAAATGACTGCAGGAATGAAATGGATTGAATGATAAATTAATTTAAAAAAAAAGAGCAGTATTGAGAATGTTTGGTTTTGATTATAATTTCTTGTTTTTGTTTGCTATTTTGCTGGGCACACAGTCGAGGCTTGCAAATTTCAATACACGAGACAAGCTGTCAAGTAGTCATTTCGATGTGAAGGAATTTTAACTGTTTTGTGCACTACATAAGCGGCTGTACCGTAAATGTGAGCATATTTTATTGTAGCAGTCAGTACGTTTGAAGAAATATTTGCTTCATCTTGAGAATAATAACGTGTAATTCAATCATCAGACCATACTTATGTTCATCAATACGTACATTTTTCCTGGAATTTTGATTTTCCCGTGCAAATTGAAATAGCAAGCCGGCTAGTCGTTTCCAAAAACAAGCAGTGATGGGATCATGATCGAAGACATTAAAACTCGTAAAATCTTCCAAACAGCTGTTTATAAATCATATAAGGAATATTGGTCATCATTTACAAGGTGAGTGGTATATAATAATTAGTTTCACTGTCGAGACACGGATCGAGATCTCTATTGATTTCATTTCACACCAAAAGTGATTTTTCACAAAATCCTCGTTAATATTGGTATAATCGTATATTTGAAATACAGAAAACTATATTTTGCAATAATCATTCCAAAAGCTTACCGCGTATTCAAAATAACAATAGAGAAAATCATGTCACTACCTATAGGGTTTCCTGTGATCAAACTAGAATGAATTTATTATCGTATCGCTTCAAAGCTAAATGAAAATTTGTTAACAATTTTTTCAATTTCTTTCTCGCATTCAATCCGTTCAATTTTCAAAATCAGAACCATAAAGACCGTACAAAGTAAAAACTAAATTCGTTTCTTATTTTATTTGGTTGTCTGTTTTTGCTTGTACGACACATGCAAACAATACATCAGAACAAACATTTGTTCCTATTTACTACGTCGCAAAAGAAGTTTCCAAGATTGTCAAAATCAAAAAAATAATCTTGCAAACAGTTTTCTATCTATCATAGAACAGTTATTTACAAGGTAAATGGGAATGATACAATTATAATATTTTATTTTAGATGGTGACTCTAAAATGTGTTTCACTGTCGAGACAGCGATGTCAATTTCACTTCACACAAAAAGTGATTTTTCCTCAACTTTATCCTGAATTTTCTCGTACAAAAATAAAAATACACAAGCAAAATTTTATATCAAAATAAAGCCCATTGTTTCGCCTTTGTGAATCGTAAAAGCTTGATACATTTTATCATATCCCACATCGTTTAAATGACGAGTTTTTAACTTGTACTTTTTGGACAGTAAAAAATGTGCATTACTTGAAAATTCACAAAATAATTCCTATTTCTTAAAACCCTTCCAAATTGAAACATAACAAAGCTGAAATAACATGCAATTAGATGATAATATCAAAAATATCGAAACGTCATTAAAGATTGCTGTTAGAGACGAATAAATTTGGTGAATATTTTTTCCGAAAACAAGCAAAATGACCAGTGTTGACAAAAATCAAAATTTCTCGAAAAATAAAGCGAACTTCCACAAACAAACTACACCACGTTGATAGCCATATAATAGAGTACAAACCGGCAAAATATGAAAAAAGTCCTTGTTGTCATTCCATGTTTGATATTTTCCGACATACCCTCTTAAGTAGGCTGAAAATGAACTAACCGCAAATAAAAGGATTGATGAGAAGTACGAGACCATGTCAGTAGGTAAAATAATAGGTGAAATAACTCAATGGGTTGAAAAAACTGAATGGGGTGAGATAACTGAATGGGTTGAAATAACTGAATGGGGTGAAATAACTGAATGGGGTGAAATAACTGAATGGGGTGAAATAACTGAATGGGGTGAAATAACTGAATGGGGTGAGATAACTGAATGGGGTGAAATAACTGAATGGGGTGAAATAACTGAATGGGGTGAAATAACTGAATGGGGTGAAATAACTGAATGGGGTGAAATAACTGAATGGGGTGAAATAACTGAATGGGGTGAAATAACTTAATGGGGTGAAATAACTGAATAAGGTGAAATAACTGAATGGGTTGAAATAACTCAATGGGGTGAAATAACTGAATAAGTTGAAATAACTGAATGGGGTGAAATAACTGAATGGGGTGAAATAACTAAATGGGGTGAAATAACTGAATAAGTTGAAATAACTTAATGGGTTGAAATAATTGAATAGGTTGAAATAACTGAATGGGTTGAAATAACTGAATGGGTTGAAATAACTGAATAGGTTGAAATAACTGAATAAGTTGAAATAACTGAATGGGTCGAAATAACTGAATAGATGAAATAACTGAATGAGTTGAAATAACTGAATGGGGTGAAATAACTGAATGGGGTGAAATAACTGAATGGGGTGAAATAACTGAATAAGTTGAAATAAGTGAATGGGTTGAAATAACTGAATAAGTTGAAATAACTGAATGGGGTGAAATAACTTAATGGGCTGAAATAACTGAATGGGGCCAGGTAAAATAACTCGCTATTGGGCGAAGTAACTGGATGGGGTGAAATAACTCGGAAGAGAGTCAAATCATTGGATACATCATGGAAATATGTGTACAGAGTCAAATCATTGGATAGACTAAAATGACTGAATGGGGTGAAATATTATCTATTTTTAACCATAAATGACTAATGCAGTGAATTTTAAATGTGGACACTGATGTGTATTCAGGGAATTGTGTTGTTTATACACTGAGGTGACTGGCTAGAATAAACTATTCATACTGTCTGCAAGAGGGAGTTATTACTATGTAAAGAGCTTGACTTGCCATTTGTTTTGTTGTTCAATACATAAAGCTAAAAAGTTTGACTTGATCCAATCTGACATCATTTTCCTTTGCTGCTTTTCTAATGCTAGCTATGGGTAGAAAATTATAACATTGGATGAAAATGAAGATATTTCTAAGCCTATTCAAACTGGTATAAATATTTCACTGTGTTATTCTTCGCTTATTCATGCAGCTCTATATAACGATCGATTGAATGAAATGATCGTAAACATTTATTAGATATTTACATCACACTATTCCATTGAGTGTGTTGCGATACTTTATATAAAATATTTGATGACTCGTTATCGTTACACAATGTTTAAGACATGATATTATATTTGATGTGAGCCACGATCATGACAGCGTGTGACATAAATAGCTAGATCATCGCATTCTATGCATTTAATATCAGCGTGCAAGTCGCTTGCTTCAACAAAAGGGTTAATCATAGACGCTCTTATCGTTTTCTAGTTGTTGAAACTATAAGTATGTCTTCTTTGATGTGATGTTAGTTGAGATGGCGTTTTGTTGAACAACATTTCGTGTTGGTTTGTTGTAGTTTTATACAGGCTGTGTTGCAAGGTTTTGATTTCAGATTTCGCGTAATTTTCTAGCCACAATCGACGTGGACATAAACACAACGTTTACCACTGTGACTGATAAAAGTAGTTTTCGGCTTAACGGCTCGGAATAATATTTCATTTTCTAGGTAGTTCATTGATAAGCAAGCACGAAAATGAGCAACGCCAAGAAACAACCAAGCAAAACTAATGATTTGATTGGTGAAAAGAAAACAAAGGAACTATGTCGCGCTTCAGATGGTTTAGACTATAATCTAAGCCGGGTCCGACCCATAGATCTAAATTTAGATTTTTGGGTTGAACCCAGTTTAGATCATGCGAAGATGGTGAAATAAAGTATTCCTGAAGATATTTTGCGCGTCCCGAACAAAAACGTTTGATCCCGAGAACGTCCCGCGAAAGTAAAACAGACTAAAATCACAAGAAAAAGTTTGAATCGGAAAATAATTACACTCTACCAACACTAGAATATACAAAAAAAGACACAATCACAATAAATTAAACCACAATAGCTTCCTTGACCTCATTTTTGAGCTTTTTATGTAAAGGTAAAGCTGAGCGACGATGGCGACTACAAGATCATTTACTAGAAGCCAGTCAAGCGTAGCGTTGATTTGTTGCTGGTAGCGATTAGTCTGGAGAGCGGCTCATTTGCATACAATAGAGTCACCCCCTCCCTCCTGCAAGACGCTTATGAAGAAGAAAGCTGAGTTGGCAACGCGTGAACTGAGTACGCACTGAAATGATTGCTGCCCGAAAAAGTGTCCAGTGTTGCATGTCTAAAAATATGTAGGCAAACAATTAAGCCTGGACAATTGCCGGAGCTGGAATCAGCTGTGATCATTGTATGCTTTTTCACATGTTTGAAATAGACATTACAATTTTCAAGTATTTTCACTGAAACGTTAAATAGTTTTTACTTCGAATACATACACATTTTAATCTTTTGAGGGACACCTGAAACTCATAGGGGCGGCGGAACAGTAACAGCCGTGGGGGGCACTATAATCCCCCACCCCTTCCCGCCCCAAGAGAAAGTAATAACTAGAGCCCAGTCAACTCGCATTTCCTTACGACACAGGAAACCAGCCCCTGCATCCAAGACGGCTATGTTTTTTGGGTATTATGGCACGTAGCAGTGTCTCAATGGGGGTGTAGCTTTGACGGTTAAAAATCGTCATTTTGTCTGTTGACGACTAAAATTCTGGCGTTTTACGGAGAGAGTTTGATTATAGACTTACACTCAGTTTCATCGATATTAGCCTGAGTACCAGGCCTTCTTTGGGAGGGGAGGTGACCTCGCAACAGGTTGACAATCCGACATCACTGTCCGTATCATAAGAAACAGTTTCATATTCATCAATACTCATTTTAAAGATGAGATATCACTCGCGACGGGCAACGATTTATAGACTATTTATAGAGGGGGGACTTCGACCGAAATAGGGCAGTGTTGCTTGTCGGAATTTTTGAAAATGATCTTTAAGAAGTTCCAAAGTTCTATCCAGATGGGAGTGGTAATAGATGATTTTTACCCCTAAAAGGTACCAACTCAAAAACGGACAATTAGATAAAATGATCGTAAAATCGAAACCTTGTTTTTTGAATATCCGTGAATGCCCTAAAAGGTAAAATCTTCAATTCCGAGTGTAAGAAAACCTCTCAGAGACCCTGAAAGGTACCAGATCTCGCATTTTGACCCGGCCCCTTAAAGGTACGACGAGCATCCCCGCCCTCCAATATAAGGGAGTCCCACTCCCGATGTCATATGAACTGGTTGACCTTCTCAGTGCAATTGAACCAGGAATTTGCTGAAAGCGAAACCCGAGATGCATAAATTCATTTATGTAGTTGAATGACCTTTTATTGCCAGTTGTCACATCTATAACTAACAGATTAAAGATATAATGTCTTTGAATACTTGATACTAGTATACATGTATGGTTTGTCAAGTCAAAATATCAGCCTTTACGGTTAAATTTTTTGACGCTTAACGGTTAAAATTTCTTTCATTTGACGCTTGACGGGTAATATAAACTTAAGGCCGTTTGACGGTTGACGTTTAACCTCATTGAGACCCTCGTAGCATTTTGTATAAACTCTTGCATTAAGAGCGGATTTCTCTAAATATTTAGCATAGCGTGGCAAGTCAAGGTTCACCAATTTCTTTCAAATTTCGTTCATGGATAATATTTAGGGAGATAAGAACTCTGCTAAAGTTTTTCTTACCAGGACATTTTTCTCGCTGAGATATGATGATTTTAGATTTTCGATCAAAACCTTAAGATTTTTGCAAATATAATGTTTGAATTTTATCTAAAAAACTTGCTCTAAAATGCACTAAAATCATTCCATATTTTGAAAATAAGCATGGGAACCCAAAGCCGAGGCGTTGTTCTATCTATCTGAGCCAAAAGAACTCCGCACTATTAATTTTAGAGTGCATTTTTGATTTTTCAAAAAGATGGATTTTTTCCGATTTAAATCATTGAAAAACTATGCTCTCCGAAAAAGAATGTTTACGGTATGTGCCATTTAATCGATTTTCTTGACAATTTGTATATGACATCCAAAAAGGATGTTAATTAACATGTATAAAGCTTTTTTTTGGTTATTGCAATGTAAAGTTATGAGCGGCTGAATTTAGCGGAAATTCACAGATCACGTGACAATCTTGTTTTATTAAGTAACTGCCAATATGGGCGAAATAAAGAGAAAAAAACTACTTATTGTTTTTGGAGGTATTTATGCATCGTAAATGTTTACTGCACTATCATTATTATTATTTTTTGGACTGCGTGACATATCTATTTTTTCAATGTCAAACATTTATGGTACTAAAGACCTAATAACAACTACAAATTGACTGATTCAACATTTTTGCTTTGTTTATTGGATTATTTATTTGTTTTTTTTTTCTTCCTAACAGTTGTCTTGGTTTTTTTTTTTTTTTTTTTTTTTTTTTTGTGTGTGTTTTGTATCTTCCCTCATCTGTTTTTCCCATTTTATTTCAATTTCAATTCACATGAAATGAAGCGATGCATTTGTCATTTTCGTTTTAATCCAAATTAGAGCTACTACGTAGAACTTACCGTGCCCAGTGTAACTGGGAAGTGTCTGTGTAAGAGAATCTTGCTAGTGTTTGGAGTTCATTTGAACCATAGTTAATATATATCAACTATATTAACTATGTTTGGACATTCGAATTTGTTTTTGTGACAACGCTCGGCTTTGCCTTCTTTCTCGAGTCTACAAATGGCGAACAGTGTGTGTGTTTGGTGGTGTTTTGATAGTCTTTTTTTAACTCATTTTCTACTAAATCTTGAAAATGGAAAATATTTAACATCTTGGCCACGTTGTTGAGACTGGGCTTCCTCTGTTCTCCTCGGCAATGTGTGGTGAGACTGGGCGCTAGCAAAAACAATGCATTAAGCATAGACCGAAAAGGTAAACCTTGACCGTGCCGCCGCTTTACGGCTGGGCACGGTAATAATTTTTTGCCGACTTACTGCCGCGCACAATATCTGTAAAATAGGTTAAAAAAACGTTTTTTGGGGTTTTCTATTCTAGTTCGGACAAAATGGAATTAAGTGAAGCTTAGAAATTACTCTCGCTCTCGATTTTTTGAATGTATATATTCTTCGTTTTCATGTGACATCATCAATAGTATGACAAATTCATTTTTAATAAAATAGAAACATACCCACTATATGTTATAGCTAACAGTTATTAAAAGACTTTGTAGAAATATAGGTCCAAAAATGTTGCTCACTTTTGAGATATTTCGGTTTAAATTGTGTCACGCAACGCTATCGCGTAATTCGAATCGAAGATAAATATCGCCATAAATTCATCTCTTGTTATAAAACGTTGTCTTAAATAGGCTCCTGTTTATTCAATTCAAGTACACAATCCAAAAACCTGATTTAAAATACTGAATTTGCCTTATTTTTAGACCACTAAAGTTCTACCCGCCATGTTGGATGATATAAGTCATCATCCAACATGCCGAAGTCATACATTTTTACCAAATAATACGAATCTTTGATCGTCAATAGTTCAGTAATTATTTCCTCTAGAAGCTTCAAATTTGCCAGAATTACGTTGTTTTTAATGCTTTCAAAGGATATGAACTTAGTTTTTCAGTTTAAAATAAAACATTTTTCCTGAATTATCACGTGGTTGCAAACGAAGAATTACATTGTACTATGGAATCAGAACAAAACTACATTCAAATTAATGCAACATTTAAATGAAATTACTTTTTTCTTTAAACGACCAACAACAGATTTTCAAAACAGCATTTTGCAGTTAAAATAATGGGCTGCCGTGAGTAGTTAAGGGGTTAGTTCGTGTTACTGACCTACCCGCGCCCGCGATGTTTGGCGGGCCTAAGAAAAAGAGGTACTGGTCAGCGGTAGAACAGAGTGCATTATGGGATCGCAAAAAATATGTGTTACTGACCTGACCGCGCCCGCGATGAGGAGATTGAGCACGGGTCAGCGGTTGGGGGTATGGATAAAGCGCGGGGACGAGAGAGCCTTGAGGGAGACGACGACGGTGAGCATGGAGAGATGGAGACAATGGAATCAATCGGTGAAGGAGAAGAGGAAGGGGAGATGTGGATGTATTTTACTTGTGGACTGTGTGTTCGTGGAAGAGGGGATCCTTGGGCATCATTGGCGGAGTCACAAGGTCGATGAGTTTGGAGGGTGTATGAATACACCTCTTTCTGAAAGGGGACAGAACGAAATGTGGAAGTTGTGGAATCGCGAAAATAAATTGGAGGAACCGAGAAAAGAAGAATCATAATGTTTATGTTACCGGCGTTGTTGTTTCCGAAGAAGAAGAAGAAGCAAGGTGATTTTGTTGACATTGAAGATTTTGCGTTGTACTTGATGGAGAAATTACAGAAAGAAGTGGAAGAAGAGAATGAAATGAAAAGACAGTTGGAAAGAGCAGCCCAAAAATTGGAAGAAGACAAACGTCACAAGGAAAAAGAAAGAGAAAGAGAAAGAGATGCCTTCGTGAAATTCGACATGAACATGAAGGAGTTCAGAAACAAGTTCAAAGAATACGAACAAGCACTTTACGATTACAAGCAGATAAAGTCGAATTTCGATAGGGCGAACCATCAGTACGAAGCTGCCTTGTGGCTGTACGAGTTCAAGTTTCGACAATTTTCTGATTGGGTTGAAAAGAGAGGGTTTCGCGATGAATCAGGAGGATGTCCAAAAGATAGAGGAATCGATACGGGAGATGGGCGATCTGTTGATGGACATGACATCGAAACATCTTCGGATGGTGGTGATGAAGAAGGAATGTGCGAAAAAGGAGGAGCACTTTAATAGCCTTCTCATGGATCTGAGTCAAATGGTGACTAAGGGAGCAACTAGAACATTGATCTGGAAGAAGCTTGAAGACGAATGGACTGAGTGGAGCTTTTCGTGTTGTCGTGGTGATTTACCAGATTATGTGCCTATAGGAACACCTATTCATATAGCCAAGTCGGATTAGAGTGTGTTCATTGTTCGCAAAGGATGGATGTGGAGATGAGTGTGGATGTGGAATTGACTGTTCGTGATATGCGTGTTATGATGTTGGAGATTCAGAGCAAGATTTTGAAATTGTTGGAATCGGTCAACGAATTGGAAGAAGAGGAACATCGTCGTTCGAAATCTCGTCATCGTCTTCCATCACCATTGATGTGGAAACCACCGAACAAGATGTACAGTTTCGAATTGGACAAATTGAAAGACAACCCTTATGGGGACACAGTGGACGGGTGATAAAAATGTGAACGGTTCAAAACACTTCATTCATTTACACGATGGACAGCATTGGTAACGTTGTGGTTGGTGGTGACTTGTTTGGTTTGGACGAGTTTCAAGAACACGTCCGTGCTTCGGAATTGTTTGGAATCTTCCATAAAAAGGTGAAAGATTGGTACGACATGTTCCAGTCGGTGGAGTTGGGAGATCGATTGACATTTGGGTATTTGGATCGATTACTTCAAACGTACTTGAAAGACACCACGTGGTTGTTGGATCAATTGAAACAGCAGAAACGTAAACACCGTGACGAGTGTAAAAAGATTAGTGACACGATTCATTCTGTTCCACAAACACCCATCGTGGCGTTCGCGAATCCTGAACCTCCAGCACAAGTAGAAGTTCTTCAAGAAGGAGATACCAAAAAGAAAAGAAGAAGAAGGCAAAGAAACAAAGAAGTGCAAGAGCAATCACCAAAAGAAATTGAACAGCAGCTACTACAACAACAAAAAGAACAGCAGGAGGCAGAGCGTATGTTGGATCAATATCCAAGAACATTCTACTACGAATTAGATACAATGAAACCTTGGTTGCAAGTGTTGATTAACTTTTTCCATATGATTTTGGATTTTATGTTACGACGTAATCGTTTCGATTCACAACGTCGTTGTTTTGTAGTTCATGAAAGTCAATGTGTAATTCATAAACAACCAGATAATAAAAGCAAGTTAAAAGAAAAACGCTTAGACACCATTAAAGAAGAAAAGGAAGTTTAATCATGTTTGTTGTTGTCGTTATTTAGTTTTTAACAAATGTTGAATTATTTACGAGCAAAACGAACTCGAGTCCATCTGCGTCCAGTCCCTTTTTGATCTTTAGATCTTGTACGTTTGGACACGGGTGAAGATGTTCTTTCAAAAGTTTCTTTCAAAAGTTCCAAACGTCTTCTTTTCTGTTCTAGCTGTTTTCTAGTACTGTCGAGGAAAGATTCCATGTCTTCACGTGATCTTGATTTGGGAGTAGAGGTGGATTGGGGTGTATAGGGTGGTGTCAGGAATTCCGGTTTTCTTCTACTCCTTCTTGACACAGTACGGATGGAAGAATCTGGTGTGACGGGTATGGATGAGGAAGAGTCTGCTGATATTGATGTTGTTAATGGTAATGTGGAAGAGACGGAGAAGGAATCTTGCAATCTTGCTATGGCTGATTTTGTTGATGATGATCTACTTCGTAGCAGCATGTTTCGGTACACAGACAATCGGTCGTTGAGCAATTTCACTTTGGTGTCTACAGAAAGGTTGGGGTCCTTCATGATTTGATCAATTTCTTTTTTGAGACGAATCAATTGAAGCGTGTACGGTGAATTTTCTTCTTCTTGACGTACGTCCGAAGCGATTTGTTTCATGTTGTTGACGGCACCGCTCCCCGATTGTGTTTCTGGGGACGTCAACGTCAAGTACGCCTTTCTGGTGTATTTCATGACGACTACGCCAACGACAACGAACGGAACATCGGTATGGTCTTTAAATAGTGTCAGTCGTCTGTTATTTTTTTGATGGTGTTAATGTCGATTGCATCTGTTTGATTTCTTTCTCCAATTGATCTATTTCTTGTTGTCGTCGTTGTTGTTGTTGTTGTTGTTTTTGTTGTGGGGGTTGAGAAGTTGCTTTTTTAATTCCTGCCCGAAGTCCTTCCGTGATTCCTTTCACCAACGCTTGAGTCATGGCTCCACCTCCTGTTTGAAACCACCGTTTCCTAGCAGACAATAACTTTCTTGGATTCCCCATGTGACGTAGTTCTTTTTTATATTTTTTCAATTTTTGAAGAGAGTCTTTGGATAAGGGGATGTTGCCTTGTAAGGCATTGTAGGCCATTTCACTAGCAGCGTCGATTTGACTCGGTGTTGCATATTGAATTAAACGTTTTCGTTGATAGGGAGTTGCCTGTACCACAGCCTGCCAATACCGACGATGACGTTCCATACGATTCATCCTCTCGTCCAATAAAGAGGATTGACTCCTAAAGTGGATGGTGACGGAAATCGACTTACTGATTTATCGGCATGAAAGGAACGTGCTTTATCTTGTTTTCCTTTTCTTTTTTCCACTCCCAGTGAGGGCCGATACCAAAGGTGTAACAAAAGGTTTGTCAGGGTTTTTTTTCATAATTTCTCTAATAGCCATCTCAGTTCCTTTAGCAGTGAGGGCCGATAACAATGGTTGAGCAATTTTGGGAAAATTGATACGCCCGCCATATTGTCTTCGTCTTTTTCTTCCTTTCCCGTATTTCTTCCACCACCACGCACCGCTGCCACGTGACATTATCCTTTACTTTATTTTGATATGGAGAGGAGGTCTTTTATACTATCTTCGTTTCACCATCGTAATTTACGACGTCTTAGTCGTCGTTGTTTCAACCGTCGCCGTCGTCCACCATTCTTTATCGTTCTCATTTCTCTAGCAACTTTGAAAAGATAGTTGGTCACACCCGCAAAACCCATGACATTAAAATCTTAATCGACGTCGTCGTCGTCGTCTGCGTCGTCGTCGTCCTCCTGTCTTACTTATAACCAACCGTCCACTTCCTTTTTTTTTTACAATTTTTCCCATAACTCCTTTTGATACTTGTTTGACAAGAATAGGGAGCAAAGAACCCGCCAACATACCAGCCGCTAGTCCAACCATGATGATGATGATGAGGGTGATTCCTGTCTAGGAGGTCTTGTTCCTTTTTTATAGTCTCACGGTACCACTAGTGTTTTCCTACGACCACGACGTCTACGACCACGACGTCTCCGACCCCTCCCCAATAATTCTGGGATGGTGGGAATGACTTTAGGACCATACATTTCTTGCATTTTTTGTAATTCTTCCCAACGTCCTCTTCCTCTCATGAACCGTCGTCGTCGTCTTCCTCCTTGTTTTCCTTTTCCTATTACTTTTTTAATAACCATCGGAAGTAATGCCGATGCCAATCCTCCTAGGATCATTCCAGCCATGATGATGATGATTACCACAATGTTCGAGGACCACGCCCCCTTATATAGATCATAGAACGTCGTCGTCGTCGTCCACCTCTTCGTCCTTTTCCTTGGTAAAAGGGAATGTTTCGTCGTCCACCTCGACGTCCTTTCCCATTACCCTCGTAAATGGGGATGGGTGCTCGTCCACCTCTCGTCCGTCCACGACCATATTTTGTAAAGAATTTTCTCATCCTATTGATTCTCCTTGCCGTTCTGATCCAATTCAAAGGATTCAACTTTTTGGCAGTGGATTTCACAGACGATTTGACTTGTCGTTTCGCTTCGTTAATAGCACCACGAGCAGCGTCTTTTCCCGCACTTTCGAAATTAATCCCGAATACCATTGTTTTAAAAAATCAAACGATGGACGTTCCTTCTTTTATACTGGGAGATTGACAACACCGAATGCACCCACCGACCAATCCACCGACCAGTTCTCCAATCACCCAAGTCACCACCCCGCACGAGAAGACGATCACAGGGAACATCCAACTTTCGAGACACCACATCTTTTCTTCTTTTTCTTGACACAACATTCGTATTTAATGTCGAAAACGCTACCACCAAAAAGTAGTCCAAAAGCAAAACACAGAAGACACCATCCGAACAGGATGGACAAAAAAATACCAACTTGCATACAATAGACGGACATTATGTTCAAAAGAGTCCCCACTTGGCGCGTCTTGCTAACTCACTGTTTTCAGGAGGGTCTTTGAAAACAACCGGAGTGTTGGACGGGTTTCCAAAAGTGTACCCTGATGATGATGGTTGTGGTTCACTTTTGAATAACACAGCACCACTACCAATGGGGGTGTTTTTTTTCTTGATGATACGTTCTACCAGAATACGTCGGATGCCTCCATCTTCTTGGTCTTGCACATCCCACTCGATGAGAATTTTTTGAGCTTTCTTGAATTCTCCCGAAGTTTCAATCGAGATCACGTCGTCGTTGGTTTTGATAGTCAACATCTGGAAGAGAGAAAGAATTTATCTTTGAACGCGTAAAGGATAACTTCTTCTCCACCACACACCGTACACACTACACACTAGTCCCAGCAACAGTCCGATCGTGATCACCATACAAATGTCGAGAATCGTATGTTGTTGGATCGTACACCAAACGAATCGTTCGTCCTTGCTCATCGACGTTGAGTTGTTCCAATTCTTTTTCCAACTCTCGAACTCGCTGTTTGACCTCTTCTGATTCACGGAATCCGTATGTCCCCCTTTTGAGTCGGTCGATTTCTTTTTGCAATCGTTCACGATACTCTCGAAGGGTTTCGTTCTGGAAATGAAGAGCAATGCGTCGGTCGAGTTTTTTGCGAATGCTGTTGTTGCAACACAAACAACCGAAACACCATCCTATGGCCATACTGAATGACAAAATCATGAACCCGAAAAACACGTGAATGTTGCCTTCACACACTCCCTTCATTTTTGTCGTCGGTGTTTGAATTTCTTGCGCAAATGTTCGATCAGTGCGTTGATGGCTTTTTTCTTCTTTTTCCCTGTTCCACTTTGATCGGAACCCGACGCGAGCGGTGCCGAGACACTTTGTGATTCACGGTTCACGATAGGACGACGACCTTTGCGCACGGTGGTGGTGGTTCTTGTCGTGGTGGTGGTACGATGATCCCCTTGACCCAGATTTTCACGTGTGGTGGCTGAAGCCACTTCTTGACTGCTTCCTCGTCGTCGTACCGAACGATTCACTCGGTTGGCCGGTTGACTGTTCTGAGCGTTCAATTCGGCCAAACGATCTTCACGTCGAGCAATTTCCATTTGAAGTGTTTGAACTGAACGATGGGGTAGATCAGGACGTGAGAACAACACACGTTCCAATTCTTGAATTTCCTTTTCCAAATCTCGAACATTCGTGGGTAAAGGACGACGTTGACGACGACGACGATTGGAAGCTACACTTCGTGCAGCAGAAGGGGCACGACGAGGAGTTCTCGCATTGCCCACAGAAGCAGAACTAGAACTACCAGGGGCGGAAGGAATTGGAGAGTTTGCACGATTACCCAAAGAAGCACTAGAGGAATTTGCAGAAGAGCGAGCACGGCTAGCAGCAGAAGTTCTTGAACGAGCAGAACCATGACTGCTGGAGGGTGAAGTACTGCGAGCCGGTGAAGGTGTTCTCATAGTTTTACGTGGTGCTTTTTGGGCAGTCGGGTATCGCTGATTGATCGATTGAATTCGTGATGAAGGAGTCGATGAACGTGGTGTGGGAGACGGTGTACGTGGTGGTGGACCTGGTGATGATGATGCTGCTGCTGTCGGGATAGGAGTAGACGTTCGAGGAGAAGGTGTTTTTGAAAAATCCAATCCTGCTTGAATGGCAGCTGAACTCAACAAATCGGGTGATTGTCGTCCCGTAGGAGTACGAGGTGCGATCGGTGATGGTACTTTTTGAATGAAACTTTGCAATTCGTCCATCAACAGATTGGTGTAATCCAAGGTGGGAGTAGGTTGAGATGGAATTTTTGGTCGAATGTCTTTTTCGAATTGATCTAAAAGTTCGTTGTACTTCGTCTGTAAATTTTGATGTTCTTCCATTTCGTCGGACGTCAACGTCCCTTCTTCCGATTTGTTTTCCAAACTCAAGAAACGACGAAATTCGTTCAAAAACGTTCCATAAGTGACGTCAGCAGGCAACTTTCTTTTTTTGATGAAATCTTCCACCATCGGGTTGAAATGTTCTTCGTACCAATCGTCCACCACATTTTGCAAGTGTCGAAACACTTCACGGTTCTCGAACAATTTTTCTTTGTCCGTCTGCGTCAAAGTGTTGTTCTTTTCTGCCTCTAATAATTTGCGATACTCTTGCTCGAACTTATCGTAGTCTTTTATGTCAGGAAACAATTTAGTGTACTTCAACGAATCGCGAAATCCCGAAAAGAAATCGTCACCATAGTTCACGTTAGTTGCCATGGTTCTTCTTTGTTCACGTAGACCACTTGAGGACCAGAATCGGTGGGGAAAATGTTCGTCCGCAGTCGTAACTGATCAGGCGTGTCGGTTTCAAAGTCGAATAACAAATACCCGTATTCGTGTTGCGTGGCGTCTTTAAAGGCTTCTTCGACAAATTTTTGTTGTTTCGGGAACGCTTGACGGATCAAAAATCCAATCTGAGTTCGGTCGCGTGGATTTTTAAAGGCCACCACGTAATGGGCGTTCAGACTTTGGGTTCGTTGTCCTTGGCGGAACAGATTTTGTGTCAACAAGACGGTCGTCAATTGACGGTGGTGCGTGCCCCGCGTGAATAATTTTTCCACTTCGGGGTTGTTGGAACTTTCGGCCATCAAATCGTCCAAAACCAACATGCCCGGACGTCCTCCAAACGGTTCGTACAAATCTTCCGGGAGTCCCTCGATGAACGTCACCCCTTCACGTTGTAACGTTTCGAACCCTTTTTGCCATTCTCCGTAACAAAACACAACCTTGTCCACGGGATCCCGAAACATTTCGCGACGTTCGAGAATCATGCGCGTGACCCAGTACGTCTTGTCCGATTTACTGGGTCCGGTCACCACGATATTGGACATGGTCTTGAGACGTGGGTCAAACATTTTTTTTCTTCAATTCACGACACACATACACACTTAGTTATATAGGTTTCTTTAATGAACAACATTGCAAACGTCGACGTGATCCTTCACGTCCACACACGGAACTTTGACAATACTGATGGGCTTTTTTCGTCTTCAAAAGTTTTGGTGAACGACACACCCAATGACATACTTTTCGGTCGTTCGCTGATTTGGGTCCAGGAAAATAATTCACTACAGTGTCCATGGACATGCCTTGAACTTTTTGTTTCAAATAAAAAATACAATAGTGTCCACACACGGATGTCTTGTCTCCTTGCAACGCTTTGCTGTTGTACCAATATCCAGGCAACAAATAGTCGGTCCACCACGGGTGGTACGATTCTGGTGTTTGACCATAACTGTCAAAAAATTCATCTTCATCGCCTTTTCCATAATACATGGCTATCCAATGCGTTCCTGGTTGGTCGGCGGGGTCGGTGTTGACAATCAAGGCACACGGTCGTCGGTCACGGACGGTCGGGTCCAACGACGGGAGAGTGTCGGCTGAAAACACTCCTAAAAATTGATCTCGTAATCGTGGTTCTTGACGGACCAACCACATCAATTGGTTACTGTCCAATCCTTCTTTCGTCATGATTCCTAATAATTCTTCTCCATGGTGACCACGTACTGATGGTCGATCAACAGTTCGTTTTCAAATTCAGGAAGGAGAACCAAAGTCATGTTCTGATTCAGGTTGGCTGTGAATTCTAAGAACAAATCCAAAGTACCCCTGTTTTTCTTGTACGTGTAATTTTTAGCATCTTTTCCATCGGGAGTGAAGTTGAATCGCATGACAGCAAATCCATCTTTGTAATCTTCTCTTTTTATACCTGGAGAGAAGCCACGATGCTGATTGCCTGAAGAAGTGAACAATGTCTCGTACGCTTCCAACTTGTCAGGAGCTTTGATTTCCATGCGTGTGTAAGGACGTTCCAGTCCATTCACCACCCAACGTAGACTTTCCAACGTATCCAGTTCAAAGTAGAATGGAGACAGGTTTTTGGTCCCATTGAAAGCATCGGACCGGACCAGGGCTATCGACAAGATGTCAGGTACGGATTGTTGGAAGAGGTCGGTGAACGCAAACGACTTTTGTCCTGATTGTAACACACGTGTGATGGGTTTACTAGTACGAATAGGATAACGGGCTGACAGTTGTTTTTTCTCCATGGCATCAATCACATCCAGGGAAGTGCTGGCGGTGGTTTTCACATGTTTTACGTGGAAGACGGCTTTGGTGATTTTGTACTTGGCTGTTTTAGCAGTGGCCATCATCATGAAAAGTTATGGGGGGTTGAAGTCCACTTGAATGTCGATGGTCACATTGGGAACCAACAGTCGACCACTTTGCATCATGTCCACCACGGGTTGGATCAAGAACGTGGCTTCTATGCTTTTTTGAGCTGTTTTCCCCATTTCTGAATAAAATAAACTGGTACGGTCCAAGAATCCCTTGTTGTAAGTGGCTGCAGTAGTAGGCAATGGAGTATCTTTAGTATCACATGTTTTCACGTTATTGAATTTGGCTCGTGTAGGGGTATCGGTGTACCAGCCTTCGATTCCCAAATAACTCTCTTTTTGTTCTGGAGTAAAGTTCAACAGATTTTGCATGTACGCTTTCACGTGATACAAATCGGTGGGTTCTCCTGTCGACGTGTCATTCAGTTTTAAAGTGAACCGTTTGATGAGAGAATGACCAGCATTGTTAACTACTCCCACATCCAAAATGTCTTTGTCAATATCTGCTCCAGCTGAATCGACCAATTTGATACCCAATTCCAGATAACACTCATCCAACGAAATGAAATCCGTTGAAGCTGGGATAAGAAAGTGGCACGGGGTAAACGTGGCCTGAGATGGGTAATACTTTTGATAGTATCCATCGTCAATAGACGTTTCGGTGGGTAGAGGGGAAAACAAATCCGCCACAGAAGCTTTCTTGACTGGGATGACACCTGGAAGAGAAGATCCACTACGCTTGGCCATGGTCGTCAGTAGGTGAACGGTCGTCGAAATCGTCAAAAATGTCTAAACGTGGTCGTCTAGGGGGTGGACGTCTTCATTGTTGTTGTCTTCCTCCTCCTCTTCTTCTCTTGACCGCAGTCCTTCTCCTTTTTATGGGTTGTCTAGACTGGGTACTCCCTTCCCTTTTTATAGTCGATGGTGTCACTCCTGAATAAAGTCGACGAGCTTGCTCGACACTTTCTTTTGGAATTGGTTCTCCACCCCTATGACCAACACTCCCATCATCACCACTACCATGTCTCACTTCTTGATTGGTTTTTTCTGGTTCAGTCACTACCGTGACCACTTTATTTCGCACCCCACGCATCATAGCTCCAAACGCCCCCATCGTGATCACAAATGATTCTCCTTCGGTCAGGTCGTCGAGATTTTATAGCTCGTTACTCCGGTGACGAATGTGTATCACCACGACCACCAACCCACTATCAAACATTTCCTGTGAACGTCGGTTGCGAATGTAAATGCTAATTTCTCGAAACGACGCGAGACGGAGCGGAATGTACATGGGGTTTTTGAAATTGCGGATACGACGATCACTGCTCGTCACTGTAGTCGTCGGCACTATCGCCATCAACGGAGCATTGATGTCCCCCACCATGGAATAATTCACAATGTCCGAGTACACGTACAATTCGGTCGACGCCAACACGTTGTCGGCAAAGTGTACAGGTGTAGGACTTTCATAATAACAACTGTACGGTAAAAGGTCCTTATGACCCGTGGGAGCCATGGGATCTGTTTGACACACGGGGGAACTACCAGAATGTTTGAAGATGTAATACTTGTCGTTGGGAGGCCCCATCTGAAAAACATCTTGGGTCCAAAGCAAAGTGTCGACTATTTCTTTGGACAACACCGGTGAATAATAATATTCTGGTCTTTGAGCAATATGAGTCGTATTGATTCTGGTAAAACCATCTTTTGTCATTTCTGCACTGACATCGATCCATTTTCTGATATTGATTTTGTTTTGACATTGGATCGTCTTGAAAACGCGACGGTTTGCTGAATCGTACGACCAACCAGAACTGGAAAAAGGATCCGACCCTTCAGTGAACCCCAGTCTCAAAAAAACCGAACTCTTTTTAAAATTCGGTCGGAAATAATTAAAAGGAAGACCACTATCCACTCCACGGAGGTGTTCCAACGATCGTAGGGTCAACTCCACGTGGACCGAATCCACAGTGGAATCCACAAATTTCAATTTGAATTCTATCAATGGGATAGGTGAGTTGTGGTTGTTTGGAGCCAACTCATTGCAAAATCGAATCACTTCGCTGAGAGTGTAGAACCCCGGAGAAAGGGTCAAGGACAACGTACCCGCGACTACTTCTGTCTTGGTGGACGGTGTGTAAAGCATTTGATCAAAATCCAGGGTGTTGTGCTGTGACGTCACAGAACTTCCTTGTTGAAGACCAACGACAGAGAAATGCAAACATTTTCGCAGTTTGGCCGTCAGTTCATTGATCAATTCGAGTGGGTTTGGGTATATTGTTTTATCTAACGTCATCATGTACTTGATGTCGGCTCGTCCAGTCTTAGCGTCAATGACCGCTAACCCTACTTTGCGGTCCCCTGTCAATTCACCTAACTTGCTTTGTTTCGGAGGAGGAAACGAAATGTGAGTGATGGCCACTTCCCATTGATCCGGTTCGTAGTTCAACCTCCCCGGTAATTCGGTCGTGTACGTGTTGGCCGAGTTGTCGGAATACGTCGTGGTCGACGTGTTGCTGGGTAGTACCAAATATCGTTCTCCCATGATGTTGCGATGACGTTTGAAGTGAAGCGTGACGCTCACGCCCGAATGACTGTCCACATCAAGAGGTTTACCCTGTTCGTCTCGTAACTGAATGACGATCTTGTCTATATACCCTACACGTAGTCCATGGAACATGGGATGATCCGGTTCCACCATAGTCGAATGACGTTGTGCATTACCCGTTATTTCGACGACGGCCAACAACCCTGTCGGATTACCACCCACCCACACATCTTCAAGAATCACGTCGCAATAGACAAACACCACTTTATTCTTGAAATAATTGGGTGTGTAATTCAAAAGAGGTGGAAGGATAATCGACACGGCTCCCACTTGCCAGGCTTGATGATCTTTGAAATTCAATGGTTGCACGAGCGGGACTTCAAAATCCCAGGGAAAATTAGGGTCCTTTGGATCGCGTCGTTTCACGTTGCTCGGACAAATTACAAAAAACGAATCCTTGTCCGGTAAACTCATGCTTTCTGCACGTCACTAGCAGGAATCCAACGATCGTACTTTTCGGGCCAACCTTGCCAACGGACCAACACTTCAGGTTCTTTGCCACGCAAATGACGTCGTTTCACGATCGATTCGATGCGAAACAAATCGGTGTCGTTCACGTCGACACGTTGTAATTCTTGTTCGTAAAACGATCCTTCGATCGGTGTTCCGTCCCACTCGGTCACCTTGTATTGAGCGGGGAAACCAGGAATGCGACGTGAAATCAAAAACACTTCTTCCGTCCAGCCGGGTGTGTAGCCCTTTTTAAACGTTTTTTCCACTTTACTCAGACGAACTCGATTGCCCACACTGAATTTGTATTCCCTCACTTTAGGACTCTTGGGTCCGACCGAACGATCGTACAGTTTATGCCACACTTCTTGGGCGTTTTCGTACGTCACCGAGTCGGGGCTCCGTCCAATCGATCGGTGAAACGAGGCGTTGTACCCTTGAACAAAATCTTGTAATCGGTCCACGTACCGGTTCGCGTTTTCGGCCGTAAAATAACGCCACATGCGATTCTTGAACGTTCGAATGAACCGTTCCACCATCTGTGCTTTCGTGTCACCGTACACCACAAAATGTCGAATCCCTCGTTTTTTCAAAATGGATTTCAACGTGCTGTTTAGAAATTCTGTGCCTTGGTCGGTTTGCAAGACGTCCGGTTCACGTCCCGACTCAAAAATATCTTGAAACGCACGAGCGACCGTGACGCCATCTTTTTTCTTGATAGGACGTACCCACGCGTACCGTGATAAAATGTCAATCACGATCAACAGATATTCGATCCCGTCATTGTCGTCTTTCAATTTTTTCACGTCGGCCAAATCCGCTTGCCACTGTTGGTCCAATCCGTCGACGATCACACGACGACGCGTGAACCGTCGTTGGACGGGTTTGTGCAACGTGTAGCCCGGTTGACGTTCCAACCATTGTCGTACTTGGGCGGGAGCGATTCCTTTTTTGAGAGCTTGATGACGTAATTGTTGGTACCCTGCAAACCCTCCGGGTTGTTTGGGATCGTAAAATGTTTCATGCAGTACTTCAGGCACGCTTTTCTTGTGAGTTTTCTTGCGAGTCCACCGAGTCTTTTTTCTCTTCCGAGGCATGATTGTCGTCGTTCACGATGACTGTCCCTCCACAACACACGATCCAACACCGGGATCGTTTACACAAATCGGACACGCGGTCCAAGACAGGCATTTTATGGAATAATATACCCGTACGGGACCGTGCAATCCCCTTGTCGAACACGTTTGTCGTACACCACTTGAAAATTCTTTTCCAAATCGACCGTTTTCAATTGACGGTGTTTAGGATCACGACGAATTTGATGAGGCAACGTCACACGGATCTCGTCCACGTCTCCACGCACCAACGCCACCATCGAATCAAAGTTGATGTGCTGCGATGACGTGACATTTAAAGGGATCCCTTTGCACTTGATCTCGGTCTTCCCTTTACGTGTGGTGTACCCGTAACTCTTGGGCCCCGTCGACACAAACTTGACGATCGAATCCCCCGGAGACAATTCGGACGTCAAGTCTCCAAAATAATCACCCAACGGAAGTTTCGTCTCGCCCGGACGAGTCACGTAAATAATCGAGTCCGTGTCAAAGTACAAGACCCGGTCTTGCAAAATTTCCATCTGCTCGTACAAACGCAACCGGGCAAACGCTGTGACAAAACACGCATGCACCACACTAGCAAAACTGCTCTCGCGACTGAACTCCTCTTTCTTGTCGTACTGCATCTGCACCAAATCTTCGTTGATGAGCAGCAAATGTTTGACGTCGACACGTCCACCAAACATCACTTCGGTAAACCGTTTCGGGCACGTGACGTACTCGGTCACTGGTAAACCAGGGTTCTGTCCAAATTTTCCCCACAGACTGTTGAGGATCAATTTGGCCAGCGAACGCAGTCCCGGGTTCACACGGATGTGGTCGGGACGTAACCGAATCCCTTCGTGCTGTTCGTAATCGTCCACGTACCGTTGACGGTCTTCGGACGTGAGACACCACGACGGCCATCCGGACGCTTCCTGTTTCAATTGCAAGTAGGTCTGAACGTACTTGGAAAACAACGTGGAAGAAGTGTTCGGGTAGTGCCAAATTTCGTAGACGTCCAAAATCTTGTACCCCAACGCCACGGCTTTTTGCAATTCGGGTGTGGTCCACACTCCCACCAAAGCACGCTCTTCGGCATGGTGTCGGCACGGACGTGTCTGATTGGATTTTTCAGCACACGTTCGACACAACACGAACATCAATTTGTGGTTCAAATGAATCGGTAACACGGGCAAGTACAAGTTGCGTGGCGGTAACACTTTCACCTTGTTCAGTCCATAGTAATGTTCGGTGATGGGAAATTGAAGGGGTGTTTCGGTGGGAAGTAAAATTTCCGGGTGTCCGACCGGGTAATCACCCCCTTGACGCATCACCGACGGGTACAACGACGTGAAATCCACGTAATCGACCGATTCGTTGTCGTCGGTGGTTTCGTAGTACAATCGCAACGCATTGGTGCGTCCTCCGTACAAAGCGTCACGGGGTTGTAACGGTTCGAGGTGGTGAAGAAACGAGGGGAAAGTGACGTCTTCGAGATCCATGGCATCCCACTCGTGTTCCCACGTCTCCACCACCTGGTAACCGGCATTTCGCAATTGTTTGGTCCGTGGTTGCGTGTCAAAATTCCGTTGACTGAATTCCAAACGTTGCGTTCCGAACGCTGCTTGTTGCGGAAAACACGTCGGACAACCGTGCCAGTAGCATCCGTGGAATTGGTAAATGGTTCGAGTCGTTTCGTCGTACCCGTCCACGGGTGCACCCAACACCACCTTTTCACCTTGATGAGTCAAACACGATTGGAGTCGAAGGGTCGGGGTCTCGTGTTGCAGCCACCACAGCCATTTTTTGGCTTTGCACGACTGATGGTGAATTCCACGGTACCCTTCGTTGGGAACGATCCCGATCGTGTTCGGTTCCATGTAATTTCGTCGGTACGACCGCATGCACGCCGACGCTAACGTGATACACTCGTGAAACGGATCGAACCCCGTCGTGTCGAGAAAAATGCGACGGGCTTCCAACACACCTCGTTTCAACAGTTCCACATCCTTTTCGCAGTAGTACAACAATTCGTGTTGAAAGTCAAACGGTTCATCTTTTCGTTCGTCGTACCATTGACGTAATTCGGCCGCATCCTTGACGCTCATTCCATCCACCCCGTACATTTCGATCGGGGGAAGAGGACCCACATAGTTT
This sequence comes from Diadumene lineata, assembly GCA_918843875.1. Taxonomy (NCBI): domain Eukaryota; kingdom Metazoa; phylum Cnidaria; class Anthozoa; order Actiniaria; family Diadumenidae; genus Diadumene; species Diadumene lineata. The sequence goes on along the minus strand of OU974074.1, from coordinate 11,418,506 downwards.
TGATTTTCGGGTCGGTTGAAAAAATGAGGGAAATGACCCTTTTCTTCTTGAAGACCAAACGTCTTGGAAAACTTGCGCAAGGCCATGGGAAGAAAACACAACGAATCTTTGAATTTCATGTCCAGCGGTTTCAAGTACATGTACAACAATTTGGCCCCTCGAAACGTGACCTCGGGTCGTTGTCCTTGTTGACACAAGTATTCCAACAAAAAGTACGAATCGTACCCTTTGAAATTGTGCGCCATGACCGTGAACCCTTTGTGTTCGGGTCGAAACAACCATCGACAAAATTCGTCTCGTGAATGAAACACGCGACGACGGTCACGACACACGTCGCACGTCGTATTGGGATCGTCGTCTCGGTCCAAACAGCGTGAACACACTTTGTGAGCCACGACCAAATTGACCACGTGCACCGATTCGCCCGGCATCGTTTCCACATCGAAAAACAAATACCGAGCTTCCACTTGTTCTTCGTACGTCATCACGTTGGTGTTTTCGCACTGATGAGGAAACGTCACGTGACGATGACATTGCGGACATTCGCGATCCTTCACCGGTTGGACGAAACAACAATGTTTAGGTCCTATAGTTTTACAATGGGGACAATACACTTCACCACAGACGTGATCGTCAATGTTCCTATGTTCCAATTGTGAAAACAGTTCACTCTTCTTACGACTCAACACGTCCACCACGCACTGACACCGTCCACATTTTTGATACCGGTCACACGTGCTGTACCACAGAGTGCGTTTATTTTTCTTGTCTTCAGACGCTACAGCTTGCAAATGGTTCGTGAAACATTTGTCCCCCTTGAACACACGGTGGCACCGTGCACACGATTGCCAATGTGTGACCGGTTCGTCGTCAGCTACACATTGTGCCGTAGGGAAATAACAACACGAACACATCAAATGACAACGATGTTTGGACGTGCTCTTGTAACCCACGTCACATCGAGCACAATAATAAGCCACACTCAAAAATCCCGTCATCGATTGGATGACGTCGTAATGATCATCGTGGTGAAACAAATAAATGTCAGTCTGGGGTCCTTCGGGCGCAAAATCGTCCCAATTTCCGGAAAATCCCACACACTTTAAATGGTGATAATAAACATGCAAACGAACACCGTCCGATTTCAAAACGTCCTGCAACTTTTGAAGTTCCGTGAGACCACAGGGACCCCACGTCAATCCTGCTCGTGTACACAACGCGTTGGCTTGTTCTCGTAACCACCGTTGTGGAACGTGTCGTTGCGCATGGTCTTTCAACCACAAAGCCGTCACAATGGCTCGAAAACAACACCCACCACCACCCGGATCTTCAGGATCCTCGGTCACATGAAAAATGGAACGTTTCGTAGAAATCAAATCTTCCGAATGAATAGCGTCACATCGAATACTACGGTTTACACAGGAGCCGGGCACTTCACTGGACCCTTGGTTTTCGCCACACACATGCACAGTTTTTCGGTAGACATTGTGACAAAAAAAAAAAAAAGCATCGACGACACAACGATTTATTGGCATTGCAATGATAAATCTTTTCAGGATGTAAGAGCAGATGAAATTCGTCTTGAACCTTGTACAAGTACATCACTTCGTCATCGTCGTTTCCTTCCCCCACAAAATAAGGATGATCGTCGTTGCTCCAATTCAATACGACCACACGGATTCCTTTTTCGCGTTTCAACATGTCATTGTAGTGTTTCAACAACACAGGCAATGCCTCAGCGCCTGTGGTTCGAACGTGAGCTTCCACCCACCAAATATCGGCAGCCAGTTGTTTAGCCGTCTTCGCATAAGGCACCCCATGTACTCGCCAACGGAGGTATTGAGCCGTGGCTTCTGGCAAAGAACTGCACACCACCACCCATCCCTTGGTCGCTAACACTTTCAACCACGGTAAAGTTTCGTGCTGTTTGCGATGATTGAATCGTTTGATTTTCGACACTCCCCGACCTTGCAAATTACGAACATGGAAAACCAACACGGTCATTTCTCCATTCAGAAAAAATTCCCGTTTCGATTGAACGATGGCTTCCAAATGACGCATAATACGCAAGGTCGTCAACTCGCTGGACGGCATGAATGGGAGTTGAACGCAATAATCCAAATCCTTGCCATCGATGACCAATCGAATTTGATCCGTTTCCCCTGCTTGCGTTTCTTTTCTCACCAATTCGAGAATTCGTTCAATCACCTTCATGGTGGCTTGGACCGCTTCTTGAGCATCTTGACGAGGACGAATCTGGACACGAATCTTGTACTCTTTCGACGTGGTGTGAAATTTTTTACAATTTTTTTCTTGTACTTTTTCCACCAAAAAGTAATCTTCTTGTTCTGGTGGTGGTTGGGGTGCTCGACCAGCTCCCGATTGTGGTGTTTCGTCTTCCAATAACGTATCAAACAAAATTTGATATGGATCGTTTGGTGTAGGGAGTGGTGGAGTTTTCATGTTTTCCAAGGGTACAAATTCGGGCGTGGGTTCCAACAATTGATTCCACAAAGCCGAAGCATACTCGCGCATACCTCCTTCATCACCGTCGCTCTTTGTTTCTTCTTCTTCTTCTTCTTCTTCTTCTTCTATCCTCATTCAGGATACTTGGAATATTTTGTTCTTCACGAACTTCCCACGGTTCGGGAATTCGTGGCGAGGGTGAACGTGGGTAAAGTGAAGGAGGTAACGGTGAATACGCGCGCGGGCGTTTCCGGTACGGACGACCTTCTTCTTCTTCATCTGAGGATTCAAACATACACTCAGGAATATCCATCATTTGATGCTTTTTCGCACAAGTCGTCTCTTTTATGACCTCTTCCTCACACAACAACTGTGCCAATTGACTGTCACTAACGTCAAACTCGTACTCGGTCATATCAATGTTCATCATTTGACTGTCGGTGACTTCGTCAATGGGTACTGGTTGATCGTCCAAATCAAAGGACTCCATCTAAAACAAACAAACATTTTATTTCAACCACATGCATAATAATAAGGTTTATTGAATACAAGTTCAACACAATCGTGAAGAATCCCACATCCGTTGAAGTTCAAATCGTACTCAATCACTTGTTGCTTCATGTGAAAGTATATAGAGTAAAAGTAAACCAAAGACACTCTGTCCAATAAATGTCTTTTAAAAGACCCCAAAGTCAACAACTCTTTAAATGGAGTCAACGTGTCGTATACTGTCAATCCGTTTTCAAAAGTCACTTGAACAATTTCCACTGTCCCATTCCATCCGCGTTCCAAAGTGACATATTCTTTCAAATTTTCCGGATCAGGAAGATCCGCTAATAATCTTTCCGTTTCCTTTTCAACCTCTTTCAATTTTTCACGAACCCATCGTTCCTTCAATGTCCAAAAAATAGCCTTTCGTTTTTGCAAATCCGACATCAAAGTCATCATCTTTTTAGCATCGTGAAATAACCGTTCATGTTTTTCATCCGATCGAATGAAAAATCCAATTTCTCCCCAACGGTCCATTTCACGCACTCGACAACGAAACATCTTTTTTCAATAGTTGTGTGGGAAATCGTCGTGGAGCACATCCCAGTCAATCAGGTCTTGAGCTAGTCCCTCCGTATTCCTGCTGTGATCGTAACACCCCAGCACGTACTTGTCGATTTTATCAATTTTCCAATCCATCAACGCCACTTGCAAACGGTGCATGTCCATAAGACTCAGTTGACCACGTATCGCTTTCACGATGTATATAAAGGTACTTCCCCACAATGCACATATGTCACCACCCGATTCAACATAATTTTTCAATCGGATGTACGCTGGATGTTCTTCGTATTTCTTTTTCTCTTCTTCCGTCAATTTCGCCCACCACTTGTCTTTCAATTTTTGCATGTACGATAAATCATGACCGTCTGGAGTGAGTGCCATTTTTCTGAAAAAACAAAAGAAGAAGACTAGGGTGGTCGAGACGGCCAAGCCATCTCGACCACCTCTATGCCAAATTCAAAGGAAGGGTCATTGTCCAAACTGTATTTTTCTGGTACACCCCAATAAGGCAAAAGATTATAAGAATCATATTTCCAGAATCTATACTGAATTTCATCGTAGAGTAGTTCCAAAGAATTTCGTGTGAGTTCATTTATGAATGCACAATCATTATCATGTCTTGCATCCATAAATTGTATTCCATTGTCAAACGTCACCAAGACCATGGGTCGTCGCCCTCCTCCATAAGGACATAAAAAAAATCCTTTTTCCAATTTCAATGTTCGATGATCAAAGTCTGTTTCAAAGTCTTGATCATCACAAAAAAGACTTTTGACTTCACCAAGTTTTTGATAAATTTTACGGCGTCTCAAGGTCCAATACGTCGCCTTTTCTTTTTGAGAAGAGTTCATGAATTCCATGATTGTTTTAGCATCACGAAATTGTTTTTCATCTTTTCCGTCATCTTTTAATAAAAAACCAACATACCCCATTCCTCTGTCTCTATATCGGTATTTTCCAGGTACACAATGAAGAACATCATAATTCGCCACAGTGGTTAAGAACATTGTGATTTTGAGATTCAGTTCAAGAACAAGATTCACATTCACAAAAAAAGACGTATCGAAGAAAAGACTTATGATAAAACCAAACTATGATTTTCCAATTAGACGGTCGAAAACAAAAAAAAACTATGACATTCCAATAACACAGTCAGGCAATGATCTAACTACTTATTAATAACAGAAAAAAACGATTTTCCAATTACACGGAAAGAAAATCAATCCAATGTTCGGAAGAATGCACTGTTCTAACTGTTCTAACTGTTATCGTAGTGATTCAAGACAGTATACGATTGTACGTGTACTATCAATAGTAAAAATGTTTTTTACTCGTGTCCCAAGTCACATGTCCAAACCTTGATCACACAGTCAGGATCATAGTCCAGTTTTCCTTCAAGGACTCGATACCCAACCAATTCGTGTTCACCTAACAAAAAACAAGTAAACATCTCTCTTGAAATATTCAAAAGCGTACGAAGACAGACCATGTTCAAGCAACGACCAAATGTTGCTACACAATACCGACAGTCCCACACATGGACCCCATTAGGAAATGTGACTCGTGCTACACGATCCCATCGAGTACATCCGATTTCCAAGGATAATAAAGAATTAATGTCACTGTATTTATTGATTGTTTTGACTAAGAGTAACGCTTCTTTCAACTTGTCATAAACACGTCTTTCTTTCAATTTCCAATAAATGGCTTCATCTTTTCGGTGATGTGGAAGAAGATCCAATACCGCCTTGGCATCACGATAGACTTTTTCATCCTCATCGGTGATATAAAATCCAAATTGTTGATTAGGAGATGATGAATCAGAACAGCGCAACATTGAAAAATTACTTTTCAAAAGAAGTCGTAAAAATACTCTTCCACACGGATGTGTTTCCAATGGTTGCTAACACAATGTCTGTACTTTTTAGGGGTTAAGGAAAACTTATTCACTTTGGTACCGCGAGGAAGACCCCAGTCACCTTCACCATCGTCATACTTGTACTTGAACCGGAAGAACTGCAAACTGAATATGTACCGCAACTCAACCAACAAATCCAAAATATCACTTCCCCATAGACATCGTTTGTCGTAAGAACGAGAATCCAACACCACCAATCCGTTATCAAATGTCATTTTAATGGCATGACGTCCCATTTGTTCTAATTTGATCGTTCGTAATACGTCAAGAACATTCGTTTTCTCTTCATCTTCCTCGTCATCGTCCGTATCCAGTTGACTGATCAAAGTGTCCAAGTACGTCTTGACCCAACAACTACGATACTCGAAATATTGCGAATGATGACGTTGTGATCGTGTCATCCACCGCAACATCCGACGCATGTCCGCATGTTCTCTTTCCCACTTCTTGCATCGCTCGATGTAAAACCCCACACACCCATCACTTTCTTCATATTCTATTTGAATCATCTTCTTCTTCTTACCTTTTTCAATCTGAAAAATACAAAAATAAAAAAAGGGTCACACCTCTATCGCAATGATAGAGATGTGACCCTTTTGGGTAACTTTATTTCAAAAAATGAAATGAATCACAATATGTTTCTAAAATAATCACAATATGTTTCTAAAAATATGTTTTTTTTAACAGCAAAATAGTCTAAAGATAAATGTTCAATGGGGTTCTTCCATGGTTGATGCTTGATTGACACTCCATTCTTTCTGGCATTCTTTCTCAACCAAAACTCCATCCAACCAACTTCTTCCATTGGACAATGTCCATGTGAATGGATTCGGCATCTTGACATAGTAAAGTCATGTCTTTTGTACATGCTCATAATTTCATCAACTTTAGGACATCCCAATTCTTCTAAATTAACACTTGAAATATCCAACTTCTTCAACAAATCTTTTTCATAATGACCGCCTTTGTAGGCAACTGTGGTCTCGTGGCCGGGGTAAAAGGCACGAACTATTTCCCCTACTTTTTCTGCTTTAATCATACCAAACCAATAAGAACGTAATGGTACATCATAGACGTTGTGGTAAATCCATGTATTGCATCTGTGGTCTTGCTCGGTAAAACAATTTTGCCCCTCATGATAAAAATGAACCGCATGCCCTCGGTGGTGACCGAAAGTATGCCACCCCAATTCTTTCACAAGAAATTTCCCTTGCAATCTAAACCCATCAAGATCTAATACGGCACCAATCGTACCTGCTTTCAACTTTTGCTCTTCTGTCCAACGAACCATTGAATCTGTAAGAAATAAAAAATAAGGGTCACACCTCTATCACGAATGATAGAAGTGTGACCCTCTTTTTTCTTTTTTCTTTATTCTGTAATATGTTCAAAAATACTTCGTGCATCATACAACATATCATCTTTTAACACTTCATCCATATGATCATTTTCATATTCGGGATGATCCAGTATTCCATTCCATAGGTTGTTCGTACAACCATCTTTTCCCGTTTGATCAAAAAACACATTATGCTCTAACACTTTACGACCTTCAGCCCACAAAGGGGGGAAATCTTTGCCGTTCAATTTACAAATTTGTGACACAATAGAATCATGAAAAGTAGTTCCATCCAAACACAAGGGGTACGAAGGATCGGACGTGATCATCACATCAGCACATCGTCGGCACATCTGACTGTAGGATTTCAGGCGTGCTTCCAACAATCCGTTGGCCGATTCTTTCACCTCAGCCACCTCCACAAATCGGCGAAGATCATCTCGTTGGTGTCGATCGCACACAGTACACCAATTATTGATCCCTATGTCCAAACACCCTTTACACTCGAAACACATGGTGCCCTTTTGGTAATCGTGGTACATCCGATACCCGTTGCGAAGACAATGACTCTTGGCCGGTACATACAATTTCTCGGGAACTTCAAAATACTTCTTGGGCAACGTGCGTCCCCATTGCAATGCATAATGTTCTCGTGTACTTTTCTTCATGATGATAATACTTACTACTTCTTCCGACTCTTGACTTGAAATTCTAAAATGACAAAAAAAAAAATTGGGGTCACTCCACTGTCATAAAACATGACAGAGGAATGACCCCTTTTTTATTCTACAACATTTTTTACAATTTTTACAATGCAATGAATTCAATTTTTCTTCTTTGTTTAAGTTCCACAATAGGGTGAGGGTTTTTCTTTGCTTCTTTCTTCTTCGCCTTCTCTCTTTGTTTCCAAGCGTTGAAATTTCGTTCTGCTGAACACTTTTGTAAATCTTTCATATTGTTTAAAATCTTCTTCAACTTCGCTTCTTTGGAATTCTTCTTCTTTGAATATTTCATGCTTCTCATCGTGGATTCAAAAGTAATGACTTGCGTCGTCTTCTTTTTCTGGGACTCTAGAACCCTTCTATTATACTCGTTCATATTAGACATCTTAACTTACACAATCTTCTACTTTTCTTCTACTTTTCTTCTACTCTTCTTCTACTTTTCTTCTACTTTGTTCTTCACTACTGTAAAAATTAAAAGAAATGATTATCATCATGAAGAAAAAACATATCACTGAACATTGGAATACTTACCGTACTTGGTTCTTCTTCTGACTCGAAGACGAATGGTCTGATCCAGCAAAGTCGTCTCCTTATATACACTTCAGGCTACATCCGGGTATTTTCATCAAAAATTTTCCACAGGGGGTTACCCCCCTACCCCTAGGGGAAAATTTCCCAACGCATCATGGGTAGTCACCATCTCCATAAATAGAGATCGACCGATCGAATCCGTCACAATCAGTTCGATTGCCCACCCGAAGATAAGAAGAAGATAAGAAGATAAGAAGAAAAGGTAAACATGACAACTGACGAAGATTTCTCAAATTTAATCGGAGTAATTTCAACAAAAGGTCATTACTTCCATCAAGATTTCATCCCAAAAGAACTAGCCATAAAGTGTTTTGGAGACGACCAACCACATGTCTATCATTTTTACAATGAAGACACATGGTACCATCAACTAGATGAAAATGAAAAGAAGTTATGTCAACATATTCACGATACATCCTTTGACATTGCGTATGATAAAGGTTGGTTTGGCATGTTACACCCGGCATCAATTCAACACATCTTACAAACATGTAAGCAAAATCCTGATGAAACAGATCCATCAAATATCACCATTGGATATTATGGTGGTACCTTCGAGAAAGCAATACTCGATCTAGTAGGATTAAGAGGCGTGAACATAAAAGATTACTGTTGTCCTAATGCAGCTCAACTCAAGTCAGAAGCTGACTATGATTTTGATTACGAAGGGTGTGGGTTACACACTAATCCAGTTTCCTACAAATGTTGCAGAACAGATGTCCTTTTATATGAACACTGGATTCTCAACGACGCATATATTCCAAACAAATCAGACTCACATAAGGACTATAGAAGCAAGAATATTTTGAACTTTCTAAATTTACAAAGAGACTTTGTTAAATCTTTTTAAATTTTGTAAACTTTTAAACTTTAAAACTTTGTTAAAATAAAACCCTTTTAAACATTAACACCGTCTCTTTTTTCTTTCTTCAGAAAAAAACATGGCTAATACCTTTACACAGATACCACCAAAAAACATTCCTCCCAACTTGCTAGGTTTGAATACCTACAGAGTGACGGGGGACGTCAATGATTTAAAGGATTGTCCCTATATTCATGTGCATAATTTCTTGATGGGAAAAGCGTTGGAATCAGAACAAGAAAGAAGTGGCTTTCTAAAAGCACTGTATATCTACCAGATCGCTGACTGGAATGGATGGGCCGGGTGGCATCCAAGAATTTTAGCAGATTTTGTGTGGAGCACTAATGTGCAGCGAAGTTGGGCCATCGAAAGGCATAGGTTTTTCCATAAGAGTAAAAAGAGGATGGTCACTATCACTCCCAGAGATTCTTTTACGGGTGTGTACTTTCAAGAGGAGGTGCAAATCATGAAAGAAATCAAAGAAACCGATGAGAAGAATGACAATGACAATGACTCAAACGAAAAGAAATATGACTTAGTGCAAGTTTAATATGTTACACATGTTTTTGTTTTACAATTAAAATCTTGAGATCTTGCGTTTCTTGGCTTTACGTTTTTGATTCTGACCAAAGTTCACTCCACGGAAAAAGTCACAAGGGATGTCAGGGTCGTACATTCCCAAACGACAGGTAAAGTAACATTTGTTGTCGTCTTTAGTGTTGATCGATACCTTTGTTTTCAGCATGTGATCACATTCTGGCCAGTGTTCTTCATAGTCGGTAATTCCTGCTCGTGACAAGATCTCCTGCATGATGGGTAAGTCTTGTTTTTCACAGAATAATGTGCATGGACGTTGACCTTCTTTCATTTCTGATTTAGATCGACCACATTTCACCCACGTTTTGTCTCCATTTTTCGATTCAATTTCTGTCACTTCCAATCCGCAAAAACAGCGGTTTCCATCCAACTTTTTCTCACGAAGTTTCTTCAACGCTTCCAGTTCGACAGCCGTCAATTCCATCTTAGATGACATTCTCCCACAAATGAAGTACACGATACTTTGTCGCACGCTATTTATTTTTCCCCAGCATGTCCAATTCGATCATCTCTTTAGCCAATGTCAACACCGATTTGGAAGCGTATAATCGGTCAAAATCATAATCGAATCGTAACACTTTCCACTTTTTTATCGCTCCTCCTAAGAATCGTAATTCATCATCACGAAGTGTGCCTTTCAATCGACGCACAAGGTACAAAAACAACGTCCCTTTCAAGGTGTCTTCGTCACCACCCGATTCGATGAAGTTGCGAAGTTTCACATACTCGGGATGTTTTTCATACTTTTTTTTTCCTTTTCAGTCAATTTGTCCCACCACATGAATTTGGACATTTTTCCACAAAAAAATCTCTCTCCCCGGAGATTCGAACTCCGATCTCTCGAACTACAGTCGAGGATAATAACCAATTATACTAAGGAGAGTGCCTTTTAACTACAGGATAATCGAAAAGATAAATTCCTTTCTTCTCTGCCAAATGACTCATCCACATACCTTTAGATTCTTTCCAATACACATAGCAACTACGACATTCGCAACGACAAAAATCAGGTGAACATTTTTCTCGATCCGTGTTGCATTCGTGATTTCCTTTGAACACACAAAAACAAGTTCCACACTGTTTTCTTTGACGTGGCATGGTCTTGACACATTATGATTGTTCTTTTCTCGGCTCCTTCGTTTTGTTTTCGAAATTCCATAACTTCCACATTTCCTCCTGTCCCTTTCGAGAAAGAGGTGCATTCATACACCCTCCAAACTCATCGATCTTGTGACTCCGCCAATGATTCACTTCCAAATACACACAGTCCAAAAGAAAAATACATCCACATCTTCCCTCCTTCTTCACTGATTGACTTGTCTCCATGCTCACCGTCGTCTCCCTGAAGGCTCTCTCGTCCCCGCGCTTATACCCTTCTACCGCTGACCCGTACCCAATCTCCTCATCGCGGGCGCGGTCAGGTCAGTAACACATATTTTTTGCGATCCCATAATGCACTCTGTTCGACCGCTGACCAGTACCTCTTTTTCTTAGGCCTGCCAAACATCGCGGGCGCGGGTAGGTCAGTAACACGAACTAACCCCTTAACTACTGCCGTGTTGTCAATTTCTTTCATTTGCTTTTTTTAATGCAAGTTGTAAGGAAGATAAAATAAATAGGAGAAATAAGGGAAAAGAAAAAAGAAAACAAAAACAAAAAAAGAATGGAAGGAATAAAGACAAAAAAAATGCAGTGAGAAAGAAAGGGAGAAAAAACAAGCAAAAATGACAAAAAGATAATCAAAAAGAAAGAAAGAAAAAAAGCAAGGAAAAAGGAAAATTAAATGTATAAATAAACCAAATGGAGTACGAATCAAACAATCAATGATTTCATGAGTCAATCAATTAATCAAAAACTTTTGAGATAATAATATAGGGAATAATTTGGGATGACAATCCAAAAAAAATTAAAACAAATTTCAAATAAATAAATAAATACGCATTTAAGGAGGCTCCATATAGCTATGGGGCGTCTAGGATCTTAGAGGTTTATTAAAAATCTGCTGGCCACAAAGCGCATGGGCGGACTATATTTCAAAGACTTTGAGTAAAAGATTTAGTTTTTGCACAAATGATCACGTGATCGGTCACCATAGCAACGCTATGGCTGTCATAATAAAGCTCATTTTTAACGTAGAAAAAATAAAAACTCCAGTTTTAAGCGGTATTTTTTTTGAAAACATTGTATATGGATTTAAGTACGATGACCTACAATCTTGGACATAAATGTTGAGACTCTTTGTAGACTTTGACATTTCTTGAGTATGTTTCCTAAAATACATCGCTCTGATGGTCTTTCTTTGAACCCCCCCAAAAGCAATGTTGTGCTCCCTGATGGTGTTTCTCTCTCATGAAGAACAACATTGGTCGAGGGAGGGGGGGGGGGAGGGGAAAATATTGATGTAATACAGAGAGTATAGTCATCAAACTGTGCAATTATCAACTATTTATGTCCAAGATTGTAGCATAAATTACCGTGACAAAAAAATCCCAACTGTAGAACCTCAGAAATATCGGAATAAAGGTTTCTCCTAAATTAAAAAAAAATCACTAAAATAATATTCTGAAAATTTCAAAATAATTCACCGCTCAGTTTTGGAGTTTTTTAATTTTTTTAAAAGCGCGCGTTGTATATTTTCATGACGTCATCAAAATAAAAATTCTTCAAGTTTGAGGTGTGCGCATGTGTGTGGTCATGCACGAGCGCGCGCTCTGAAATTATATGGAGCCACCTTAAGTCAAAAGGGTATAATGCTAGAAAAAAACGTAATTTAATTTTTTACTATTTTTAGCATTTTTTATAGTTTTATAGGTCCCGCTTACACGATTTTTTTAAACCACACTACCTTTTAACCCATTTTTCAAAACGATTTTCGATATATCTTTACTATGAGTTTACATTACAACAGTCATTTATTTCGTGAAAAATTAATGTTCTTATTTGGATCAATTAAACCGGTTTCGTATTCATTAACTCAATCTCTTTTTCACACAGACACCAGTGATATTTACACGGAATATTCATCAATGCATGGGGCCTTCAAAGTATGGCACGCAATGCAAAAACAATAGTCCAGTCTAGAATTCTCTTTTACACAGCTTTACCTTCAAAGGCATTTAATACATTCTTTTATTTAGTAGAGCAGTTGAACGCATGAGTATTAACATTTTCAAATTTGCTAACCTAAAAGAAATCACCAATATTTCTATGATCTTTCAATTTTAAATTTTCAAAAAACTCACCATATGAAATATTTCTTAGCACTTTATCACACAAATAAATGAAAAATACGGGAACCCGTGCAATTTAATAAGATAATCGTTAAAAAAGCACAAAATTTTACCAAAATTTGCAAAAATTGCACAAAAGTCCCTGCCCCTCCCTAGACGGTAGAAGAAGTAACAATGCATTTTGGGAGATTTTCAAGATGGCGCCCGGGGAAGTTTGATAACATAACAGTCGTTTTTGAAGCTGTTTTTTAAACAAAAGTGCATTTTCAGGTCAGTTTGGCAAAGATTAAATGTTTTCTTTTAGGAAAAGATTTATGGGAGTTAATTTATTGCTAAATTAGCTTGTTTCTGGACGTTTTTTAACACAAAACGATCGGCCTTTGAAAGTGTTTGTTTTTCAAATTTCGTCAGCGGCATGCGCAGTACTCGATGCGCAATGACAATAATAGGCACCAACCTTAAATGGCACATGCCGTAAACATTTTTTTCGGAGAGCATAATTTTTCAATGATTTAAATCAGAAAAAATCCATCTTTTTGAAAAATCAAAAATACACTCTAAACTTAATATTGCGGAGTTCTTTTGGCTTAGATAGATAGAACAACGTCTTGGCGTCGGGTTCCCATGGTCATTTTTAAAATATGGAATGATTTTCGTGCTTTTTAGAGCAAGTTTTTCAGATAAAATTCAAACATTATATTTGCAAAAATCTTAAGGTTTTGATCGAAAATCTAAAATCGTCATATCTCAGCGAGAAAAATGTCTTTGTAAGAAAAACTTTAGCAGAGTTCTTATCTCCCTAAATGCTATCTATGAGCAAAATATAAAGAAAATCGGCGAAACTCGACTTGCCGCGTATGTGCGATTATGCTCAATTATTACAGAAATTGGCTCTTAATATCTATTAACCAATATTTTGCGGGGGGTGGGGGCGGCACGTGCCCCACCCCCCTCCCCTGGCCCCCCCGGTTCCGCCGCCCCTGCATCATCATTAATAGTAATGAGGCCACCCAGTCTAATAAAGCTCTCAGTATTATAGCACCATATCGATGTGAACAGTTTGTACGTTTAATCTCTCAATGTTGGTTTTACCCTTATTCTTGGTATCAAAAGCTCACATCCATTGAGGCAAACGATAGGCAACAGTTTGCAGTTGTCCATATGATCCTGAAATATATATTTAAAAAAATTTTGTCACCAAAAGTTCTAAAGGCTAGAAAGCGATCGACGATGAGAGTTGAATCTCTGGAGTATATACCCCAAATCGATAGTTGTAATCAAACGCAAGAACTTGCAATAATTGTCAGTATGCATTCCTTCTTATACTATTCATTCTTATTTTTGTTTGATGTCTTTGCGTCTTTATTCTTAGTTTTTTTGCTGATTCGCTTTATTTTGTCTAGTGGTTGTTTTATTTTGTTGAAACCATACCTGTTTCTGGCAAAAAGCGTAGTCTTCGTTGCAATGCTGACAAGTCATTTTTCTCCATACACATTCTTCTTGACGATGTCTTTGTTCATTTCTTCGTTCTATCATTTCTTTACAATTATCATTGAGACACTTGACTTTCTCCAGTGGGCATGTATCACTATGGGTCTAATTGATAATAGTACCGATATATTAAAAGAATCCGACCTGTGTCTTCCCTTTCTCGTTTGTGAAGTACTGAATCACGAACAAGAGACTCGCTAGCAGGGAGACCTGTCTCTTCAGTTCCCTAATATTTTAGTTCAACTGTGCCGTGGTATTTGATTTATACCGATATACGATTACAAAATGGAATGCCCAATTAAATTAATAAAATAATTTAATAAAAATGCTATATCGTAAACAGCCAATAGGATACTTGCACTAAAAGTTCACTTGACCAAATAAAGCACTGTAAATATGAAGCCCACAAATGAAAAGAGTGAAAACAAAATTACTATCATTGGAAAATTTCAGCTTTTTACTTTAATTGACTGAAGTTGTGAAATTTGTTTCGATTTGTTCGTTGGCTAGCAAAGAGTACCATCCAACGCGTTTTTTCGAAAGATTCTATTTCTGTAAATCCTTGTGTATTTTGAGTTGAAACTTGTTTTTCTTACTAATTATACCATTTTTTTCATTTCTGGATATCATTTTTACGACACTTCACGATTTAGGGATGATGAGGTCACGTGACCTCTTAATGCAAGTAGTCCATTAGCTATAGAACTAAGAAATATATTTTATTTTTCCGTGCGTTTGTACTCTTATAGATGATGCACAGATGAGGTCCAAATTTGGTGTGAACAAAAAATTACGCAAGAGACGTAGTCAGCCAGTAAAGTCTGTTTCTTCTACTTTTAGAGCTCAAAACGATGATTACAAATCAAGCTCAACAGTTGAACTTGTAAAACACGTAAAACCTATCAAAATCAATATTTGTTTAACTGTTCCATCCTGTTATGTTTCTGTTAAAACTTAAACTTCAGGTGAGAAATATAGTAGTGGATGTACCTGAGCATCTAAGAGTTCTCCTGTCCACTCACATCCTTTGGACGAGTTTAGGCACTTGACTTGTAATCCTAGGATTGCTCTTTTAAAACCAACATCTGAGAATACCTTTATAACAACCGAATACAAAACAAAATAACTTTTATCGAATAAAGTTAAAAATAAAATTCTATGTACTATATTTAGGTCTTATTATTAACCGACCGAGATTCTCCTGTACAGACCGACCAAGCTCGGTTAATAAGGTATTTATTATATGACCTTTTTAATAAAAAAAACTAGAACAAAATGTTTTTTTTTTTTTTCAAAAAAACTAAAATCAATCAATCAATTACGATATTTTTTTGCGCGGTGATTGGCTGAAAACCTTGACAAACCCTTGAAAATGCTGTCAGTCTATGCTGGAGCCAGACGGTGTGCGAAATTTAGCAATACGTTTTTCCCGAAAACAAATGTGTAAATGGACAAATTATCAATGGAAATTAAGAAAATGTAAGTAGCTTAATGCAATAAATGTTTTCATGATTTGACAAATCGTTTCTGTTGGTAGTTTTTGTTCGTTTTCGTCGGAAACTGGTATCAGAAAACGACGTCCACTACATTTGTTCGACGTTAATTCTCCATCAACAACAGCATCTAATATCCTGAATTGCACTGGATAATCGTCTTTTTCTGGGGTTTTTCAAGATGGAGATAATTTACATAGTATTTCTGAAGCCTCATTAAATATTCAAGCTAACACCTTTGACAGGAAAAACTCAAGCATGAAGAACAATGAAATGCCTACAAGCTCTCCTGGGATTTCTCGATATGGCGATGGTGATAATGGTATCATTCCCGTTATTATTTCTCAAAGACAAAACAGAGTATTATTTCAACGTCAACAAAGAACTCTCATTAAAGTAAAATTAACCAACATCAATAATTTCCGTCCAACGATACTCGGGCTGTGGAACTGTCGCTCTGTGAAAAATAAAGACGCGTCCATATCTGATAATAAACTGGATATATTCGTTCTTACCGAAACGTGACAACGTGCGTGACAGTGCAATTATGGACAATTTTCTACCTGACCACAAATTATTTCATAAACCAAGAGCTCAGCGTGGAGGTGGAGTAGGTGTGATTCTTTGTAAAGGCTATGAAACTCGTGAACTGGTGTCTACCCAGTACTCGTCTTTTGAACACCTGGACCTTGCTATTTCATATGGATCCATTCATTTGCATCTTCTTTCCATATACAGGCCTCCGCCCTCTAACAAGAACAAATTAACTGTGACTAAATTTTTGAGCGATTTTTCTTCACTTCTTGAAACTGCTATCATTGCACCTGGTAAACTAGTCATCACCAGTGATTTCAACTTCCATATGGATATATCACACAATCACGACGCTTCGATGTTCACTGACCTACTTGACTAGTATGGTCTTGTTCAGCATGTTTCATCGCCTACACATATACAGGGACATTTACTGGACCTAATATGTAATTTATGTAAATTGAGGAACGAGATTGCCATAAATTGATATTTTGCCGGCAAGGAACAATACGCTAGGGATAGCCGCGGTGCATTATGGGTTTGTATATAAGTAGGAGTAAGTTAAGAATTGAATCAGTCTACGGTCAGTCACCGCCGTCGTACGGTTATTATTATTTTTTTTTTGGTTTTGTTTTGTTTTGGAAATATTGTAATTAGTTAATTTCCATAGTTTGTCTTTGGTTATGGCTTGTTCATAGGAACCTTTGTACCCCAAAGGTCGCAGTAATGCATGGTGGGGGTACACGTTTCCCGTTTTTCCCAAAATGTGGTTTTTTGGGTTTTGCGTGTCCGGCATGCTGCAAGATATATCTACGGAGTATGATAAATTTACATGTATTATAAATATACTATTAATAAGTATTTGAGGTCTGAAGGTTTTGTCCTCCATCCTCTTGTTGAATGGCACATTTCCTGTGCTTTGTTATGATTAATAAACTGTATGTTGCGTCTGACTGGCCAACATGCCCAAGTATCGATGTTGTTGAGTCTTATTGTGTAATGTAGGTAAAATCATTACTAAACCTGATGTTTTTATGGCTCTCTTATTGATACATCCGTCTCATTTGCTCTTCCATCAGACCACGCCCTCGTCACGTGTTCTTTGTCTATACCACGCCCTAAGTCTGTGCGAATCCAAGTTAACCATCGTAAACTCCGGGACATTGATCTGAAACTGCTTTGTAAAGATATAAAGGCAGCTTTCTCTTGTGAACGGCTGGTTGATCTTTCTCATCAAGTCGACTATTACAACAACACGTTAAAGCATCTCCTGGACAAGCATGCCGCTCAACGCCTTCGATCTGTCACCCTACGACCTCACGCGCCCTGGTTCAATGAGGAAATAAAACTCGCAAAGCAGGATAGACGTCGCTGTGAACTAAAGTGGAAGAACTCAGGTCTTGAGATACACAAGCAAAATTTTAAAGAACATTGTACTGCGTATACTAATCTTATCAACTAGGCCAAGAAGAACTACCACATTGATAAATTATCATCCTGCGACCAAAAAACACTATTTCGCGAGGTAGACAAACTCACCTACAGACACAAGCCTGCAGTTCTACCATCGTCTGTCTGCCATAATGAATTGCCTGATGCTTTCTCCAATTACTTCAAAGTAGACCACCTTGCAGCAACATGTTCTAATGTCACTGCTACTATTAAGCTATCTGTGGAACTGGCCGATATCTCCTTTACTACATCACTGTCTCAATTTAAGTCAGTATCAGCATCTTAAGTGAAATCCATCATCAAAAAGTCACCAACTAAATCATGGTCACTAGATCCATTGTCTACAGTGATTCTAAAGAAGTGTTTAGATGTTTTACTCAATCCAATTGTGAGTCTGATCAACACTTCTTTGTCCACTGGTGAATTTCCATCTGCTTTTAAAATCAGCTGTGTAAAGCCCATCATTAAGAAACCTAAACTCGATCAAGAGCTACTAGAAAACTACAGACCAATATCTAATCTACAGTTTTTATCAAAAGTACTCGAAAGGACTATCTATTCTCGTTTATCAGTTACGAGTTATAATTTAAACTTGTGTTTGTTTTGAAATGAGATCGTTTTGGTCTAGTTTTACGAGTTTGGATTTAGTGATTACTTGCAGTCGTTTTGTGGCGGCTTTGGATCTATTTTAGACTGATTCCATAAGTCGGTCCCAGTCGCTCTCTGTGAGTCTTTTAGTCGCTCCTTGCGACCGACTTATGACAAAACATACTTTATTTTGATCCGTGAAATCGAGATATCGCGAGAATCGGTGACCTCCAATCAAATTACACGTTATATACCATAACGGCGTATCGACCAATCAGAGAGAGCGTTGCATTCATTAATTTAAAAATTAGCATAATTACTCGTGCCCAGGCCCTTAGGCCGGGGGCACGAGTGTTAAAATGGGTTCAGTTTTTTTTTTTGATTCCAAGTCGAAAGTCTTTGCAAGTTCAGACAAGCCTGAACAGCCTACGTCATTGTCCAACATCACCGTCCCCTCCCCTTCTACAACATTAACTCTATCCTCTCCCAACTAAATTTACGACTGAACCGTATGGTGAGAACTCGGTCTTTATACCTCTACAATTTTTTTCAGTGAAACGTGTGGGCATATTATAATTTCTAACTCCAATAAATAAATTTAAAAAACCCTTTAATAACAAATCAGTTTTGTTTTTTATACAAGAAATTACGATAGTTAGACTCTATTGTTCTTTTTGTGCTGTCGTTCGCAAAAATATTCCTGTTGACTTTGTTTATTTTCTTACACTTGCACATGCGCAATGTCATGGATTATTCGAAATGTCGACAAAACAAACTGCAAAATAGTATAAAATGCAGTAACTTGTTCAAAAATAAGAGATCTAACTAGCAGTATATTAATAGGTTCGATTTTAGTATCATTTGTTTTGTTTACACGACGTTTGTTCCCTATGTTACTCGTCGCTTGACGGTGCGAAGCTAATCAGTTGTGACTAGGCGTTCCTTTTCTGTCAGAAGAAGAGGTAAGAAGATTGGTAGCTAGTAAATCAACCACGAGGGTTTTTTTCATCGATCTGGCTTGTTCAAGTTGTTTTTGCGGGCGATGATTATCTTTGAAGGTAAATCAAACCATAATAATACCCCTTCCATTCGTAAGGGAGCTCTTTTAGGAGCTAAAGACGAAGAGACCAGCAATAATGTGGTCGCTACTCCTTGCATTCGTGAGAAAACTGCCCTGGCAGTGAAAAACGAAGAGACCAACATGGTCGCCACTCCTGTCTTAGCAGCAAATTAACGAAGAGAGCGACAGTATGCTCGATCTGACAACGTTTAATAAGCAAAAAGTGTATAAGAAATTTGCTAGAGATAATTGCATGTTGTTGATTCGTGACTGGATATATAAGGTAACTCTTTTTTGCTGTTATTAGTATATTCGGTATTGAGTTGAATGTAAAAACATTTAATCTATTAAAATTCCTTGCAAAATGTTTGTAAAAATAAAATCCATATTGTTGTAAAACAAAAACTCAGTTTTTGCGTGAATTACATTTTTTTATCAATGTTACCCTTGTTATGTCATTTTCACTGTCAAGTTGTTGATTTTTTTCTTTTCATTCTTTAAAATGTTTAAATATGCTTTATGGAATCCATATATGCGATGTTTCCAAATGTACAGTTTGATATGTGTTTGTCAGTAACTGGACATATGAGATATAGTGGCCTTATTTTTATGGGCTATATTCAAAGTAATTCCTAAAACCGGGAATGGAATAAGGGATAAGAATTACATTCAGGCAGTAGGTTTACATGATTACCGAAAAAATAAAAATAAAATGACTTTCCTTCCCTTCCAACTTTGTTTTTGTTTTGTCTTGTTTTTTTGTTTCTTGTTTTTTCTTCTTCAGTAATTTAAGAAACCTCCGTTCTTGGGCATGAGTAAACCCTGAATTCAGGGTCTAGTTACCATTACAAGTGTCGCAAGAATTTAAATGTCTGAACCGTTGTGTTTTTTTTTCTGGAAATCAATTTGTATGTTGGAATTTGGACTTCAAAAGAAGGTATGAAAATCTCTTTATACAGAAACATTTTTACGTGCGTTCAACAACTACTGAAAAAGATAATATGAATGTGTTTTCTGTGGAAAATATCTTGTAAAATGCGATAGTAGACGTTGGAGACTCAACAGCCGTTCTGTTGTAAATTCGTTTTGTGTAATTCAATAAAATTTCCAATTTACAGAAACAAAGTTCAAGTACTTTACTATATTTTATTTTAAAGAGCGTTCATAGAACCATTTCGTTGCTTAATGTAGTCCGCCAAATGCTTCATGCAACATGCTGCTTGAACAATATTTTGCAATTGGATGTGCGCGCAAATCATTGTGATTATCCATCTTCAAAAACTTTTGAAATTGAAATCTGAATAAGATCTTTTCTTCAATATTATACCGATGTAATGACTGGTGGTATTTTGTCAAAATAATTATTCGTTGATATTTTTTGCTATATTCTATAAATACCATTTGCATTGCAAGCGATTGTCATTGGTGTATCTTGCTTTAAAAATTTCCCGTTGAGCGAGATTTGAACTAAAGTCCCTTTTAAAATTAAGTAATATGGGTCTACCCCTCTATTTGGTATGCTATTTAGAACAAAACCGTAGAGTTATTTATTATTTTTATTGCAAAAATGCGTTTAAAATTGATGGAGCAAAGCGACAAATTTTTGAAAGCTCAACGACCTCGACGAAATTCACACCGCGTGGGCCAATCACGGGCAAGCCCAAGGATAGAGCCTCGTTTTCGTTTTGTACAGAAAAATCTTCGTTTGGGCATAAGTCGCTAGTTGAGCGACCTACCAAATACAAAGAGCGAAAACTAAGACTTATGGAATCAGTCTAGATCTATTTTTGAACACTCTAACATCAAATTCTCAACAAAGAAAGAAAGAAAGCTTACAGAACGTTTTTTGTTATAGGCATTCTCGACTAAAGCTAAATATTTCTGTGCAAATTGTGTGATTTATTGCGAAGTTCGGACGATAGATTGTATTGAACAGGACGTTTTTGGCAGTAAACAAAAAACTAGTATAAAAAATTACAAAAAATGCGGTAAAAATAATAACGATCACAAACACATCGACTGGGATTTTCTGTGATCTTTATTCTCATCAACGACATTTTTCTCCCATGAAAATGTTTTGAAAATGTAAAAAAACAATCAGCTGCTCAATCGTGAAAAAGTCAGCTACTCATTCGATCGGTCCGCGGTCTTAATACAAGGGGATATTAAGGCCACTGCCTATAGTTTCGAGACGCTCGACCATACCAAATTCAAATGACTGTAGCTCGCGCAAAAACCAACCCACAGTTTTGAGTATTTGCCCAGTTACTATAGAAAGGTTCAAGTTTTTAATGATGTATTTTTTGTTTACAAAAGTGTTACCATGGCAACGGAACAATGGTGTCATAAGGTTTACGTTTTGCTCCTTTTACGCGCTTTTCGATCTAAACTTTTAAAACCACACACATGACGGTATTTTTCAAGTAATTGCCTCTAAGTATATAAGAAGTTAGAAAAAATTGTATCAAGCCGATTTTGAGTTATTAGAGACGACTTTTTTAACCCCTAAATTCATAATTGTTTGTTAGTGTTGCGATAACTTTGGAAAGAAGACACTTATGCCACTATAATAGCGTCCAAATATTGCTCATATATTAGGCCACCTTCCTGTAAAAATTCAGGTTATATAGTGCAACAGATCTTAGTCAGTAATCATCGAAGTAAACATAACTTTGAGCATTTTTTTCCCGCAAAATGTCTAAAAAATACGTTCACCGCTCGGAAATAAAAAAATTTAAACTTTTGACAGTCAATTTTGACTATATTTTGAAAATGATCCTCGAAATCCAATTTGATTGAAGTTTTCTAACATGCTCAAAACAAAATTCAAAGTTGACCATGTCTAAAGCAACTTCGCTTTCGTGATTTTCAGTTCTTTGATGTTGTTTTCATCTTCACATTCCTGCGTGCTGCCTTGTCGTAATATGCTAATTTGAGGCAAACGGAACAACGGCGTGTTGCGCTAGTAATTCCTTGCGTTTTCGTGCAAGTTGTTTCTTTACTATTTCTGACATTATTGCTTAAAATCTCCGCCTTCCTCTTCCTGGATGCCTTTTGGAATACCATAATTGACAAATATCTAATTATATTCACTATCCAGAAAAGCTAACAACTTGCACGAAAACGCAAGGAATAACTAGCGCAACACGACGTTGTTCCGTTTGCCTCAAATTTGCATATTACGACAAGGCAGCACGCAGGAATGTGAAGATGAAAACAACGTCTCTAATAACTCAAAATCGGCTTGATACAATTTTTTCTAACTTCCTATACTTTGAGGCAATTACTTGAAAAATACCGTCATGGGTGTGGTTTTAAAAGTTTACGTCGAAAAGCGCGTAAAATGAGCAAAACGTAAACCTTATGACACCATTGTTCCGTTGCCATGGTAACACTTTTGTAAACAAAAAAATACATCATTAAAAACTTGAACCTTTCTATAGTAACTGGGCAAATACTCAAAACTGTGGGTTGGTTTTTTTGCGAGCTACAGTCATTTGAATTTGGTATGGTCGAGCGTCTCGAAACTATAGGCAGTGGCCCCCTTTGAATGAAATTTATGTAGTTAATTCTACTCACTGTCCGCTTTCGAATGAGGTATATCTTAAGGGTATTTGATAAAATACGACCAAGTTATTCGATGCGAAAGGTAGCAATTTTTTTGTATTTTTACATGGTCGTCCGAATGACGGAAATGACGTACATGCAAGTACCTAACAAGTGCATTGAGCGATATCCGGTTTACTTTTCTTCCGGTTTGCATATATCCGGTTTGTATATTTACGGTTTGTAGTTGATTGAACACACTTCATTACTGATAGCTACTGATTATTAGTTGATAATATGCAATTTTACTGCTTTGTAGAAGAGTGTTTAAAGCTACGAAAATAGAAGTGGTCGCCAGAATGAAAATGATAATGCTGTGTTTCTAGCCAAAGTAATATTTTTCTAAATGTGTGAAAATCCATATCAGTTCTTTCGAATATGTCGCCTGATTTCCGACAAACATGCACCCGGCAAAATGGATACATTCACAGCTTTCAGGCTTTTATTCCATATTCCTAAGCACGTTAAAGAATAGCTACACAGCAAATCGTATATTCCGGCAATTTTATAATTGACGAAATGATTTGCAAATGGGAAAACCGACGGATTCGGGCAGCGAAGAGCGCGCTTTGACATTAAAACGCTTTGCTTTGGTTTGCTCTGGCAAGCTTTATTTGAATGTCAATGTGGTTTGTGAATACCTCCGTGAGAGTTGAATTCTTCTTTTAATCCGCTAAAGTATTCAGTCATATTCTGATAAATCCATGCATTCATGGCTTTGTTAAAAATCCCAATAATCATGTGAAAGAGTACAATGAGTCTTATATAACGCATAGATTGTTTAATCAGAAAATTGTACATTGCTATATAAACAGGGGTGGATCCAGACTAGTTCCACCTATTTCATGAAACCACTCAAACTTTTCAAAAAATAAAAATAAAAATAAAAATATTCAAATAGATTTTTCCAAATTTTGCTAAGCAAAACGATTCTTTCAAGTTGATATCCACTGTGGCCACAGGAAGCCCATCAGAACATTTTTATCAACAAACATCGTTTATTTCCGGTTTTCGATAATAATGATACAAACTATTCGTGTTAGGGAGCAGTCCCACGGGGAAAAAAGCCACGCGCTCATGTATAAACCAGTGCCATGATGTTGTGTGACTTTGGAACCAGTCAAAACCTTTTTCTATTGGTTTGGCACCAGTGGCATTGTTTTTTGGCACCAGTCAAAAGTCCTTCTGATTGGCTGGCCTTATTTTGGAAACCAGTCAAGATCGTTTCTTATTGGCTACTGATTTGGCTGGCACTAGTTGAAACCAGTGGGAAAATTATAAATAGAGCGTGACTGCTAAACAAATGTTGTCATTGCAAACTGAAGACGGCTGTGGTTAGTTTACGATTTTATTTCTTTCTGTCAAGATCTAATTGTCTAGAAGGATTGATTTGGTATTTCGTTCAAAGACATTGAACATTTGTTTGATCAAAGAATGCTTGTATATACTCACATACCGCGTGTACAACGGCGGTATTTGCAATATCGATGTCGAAAGAAATTGGCAAAGCAAGGCGATTTAATCGAGTCCGATTGAAATATTTCATTTGTTTGGTTGATTATCAGTGTTTTGATCGAGTTATCCCGTCATTTTTTACAGTTTTTCATTCTGTTTGTTGAAAATCACAGTATTAATCGTAGCAAGTTTGACTAACATATGTCGCTGTTGATCTGTTATTTTGAATGCATGTTCACCCGGTCTCACGATCGCTTTGCGTGTCTTGTCACTTCGAACTGAGAAACGATAAGTTTTTCCCAGGAATGATCAGTCGGTTTCTAAGATATGTAACTTTGCTTTATTTTTATTGCACAAATAGTGAATGAGACAGTAAAGTATGAAACACGCTTTTACGATCACTCGATCGATTGTTATTACCAACAGCATAGCCTATATAAATAACCCACAAAAATACTGACTAAATACACATGAAACCAGTAAATAGCACGAATATTCAAACACAGCTAAAGAATAACTGATTCAAGCTCATTTTTATTGATTTAAAATAAAAAAGAAATTGTTAATTTCACAAAGACAGAAAAAGTAAATCGCGCTTCAAATTTCACTGAACCACAGAATCTGACCCAAAGGAACATTATACAATGATCGTAGTTAGTATGACAAAATTAAAGAAAAATAAAAAAAGTTGATTTGATATGGTTTGATATAGTTTAATTTTTTTTCCTTTTATCAAGCAATTTTTACATCTTGTCTTTGAAGAGAAATGGCATTTCTGTGACAATTTTTTCATAAAATATTGTACCAAAATTGTAGTAAATATTCATGAAAATGCTGGAAATCGCATTTCCGAAGGTCTAAATTTCTAAAAACTCCCGCCTCCGGCGGTCGATGGACACACAAGGGTGAATTAAAACTTGAAACCACTCAACAAAAATCCTGGATCCACCCCTGATAAATATCATATGAGAAGCAATTAATGAGCCCTATTATACAAACAAAATCAGGAATAATAAAAGACCTTTGTTTGAAAACCTCTGTAATCATGTAACAAGTCAAATAAATATCGCTTGTTGCCTCCGTTCTCGGGCGGCCTTAATCTTTTACATTAGAAATGAAGAGTGTTGAAAATGTCAGGTCATCAACTACAGTCATTAAATATGCAAACCGGATATATGAAAACCGGAAGAAAAGTAAACCGGATATCGCTCAATGCGCATGTTAGGTAACCTGCATGTACGTCATTTCCGTCATTCGGACGACCATGTAAAAATACAAAAAAATTGCTACCTTTCGCATCGAAGAACTTGGTCGTATTTTATCAAATACCCTTAAGATATATCTCATTCGAAAGCTGACAGTGAGTAGAATTAACTACATAAATTTCATTCAAAGGGCTATAACCACTTTAACCGGTCGGGAAGCGCGTATAACCAATCACTTGCTGCATTAGCTAGTGTCCAGACTCCAAGATTCACGGTCATATAATAAATACATATACGAACGTTAAAAAAGCAATACGTCCAACAATCAGAATCGTCTCAAGCATTTCACACGTGATACAAATATAGCTAATCACAACGCTGCAATTATCCTGATAGCAAAGCTTATTATTTATCATATGATTATTCATAAAATATCTATATTTCTCAATTTCGTAAACCTGTTATTTTCACTAGTGAAAAGAACATGTTATTTTCACTAGTGAAAAGAACACGTTGCCATGGATACACTTCAGAGGCCTTCGCTTCAGAGTCCTTCGCGAACATATTCCTTTGTCTTTGAATATTTTATGAATAATCATATGATAAACAGAATATTACATGGTCGCTTGAAGATACGAATTTTATCTTCTCGTGTTGAAAAAATCTTTTCACCACTCGAAGATAAAATCCGTATCTTCGCGCGCCCATGTAATATCCTCTATGTATTTTACATATAACTGATTAGTGCACAATAGCAATTCTTAGAACGATTTTACTCGCTCGTACCTCGTTATTTATTCATGTTATCACACATTGTATTGAATTCCATGCGGCGCACTTTCAATGAAAATCGAAATTTCTATTACTACTTACCATGTTGACTGCAATCGATTGTCTATCCATTGGACAAAGAGGTGGATTATTTCTAAATTAAAAAATATATATATTATATGATATGGCAGAAAAACAAATCATCAGACATCCTTGTTCCCTCACCACCCAGCTTCAGTACACCCCTCCCTCAACAGTCAAATGATCGGTCCCAAACTACACGCAGCGACATCTACAGAGTTTTGTTTTGGTTGGTTGCTTCGAACGCAGAAGCTGACAAAATATAAAACGCATCAGCAAGAAAAAAAATCAAACATTTACTGAGCCTCATAAAAATATATCAAACAATTGTAAATATCAAATTGTAAATATTGATATCTGCTTACAATTCATTTTTTTTATAAATTAAACATTTTTTTTAAATAAGTTAAGCTCACATATCGTAAATAAATAAAAAAGTAATTTTAATATAATTGTCATTATTATTGTAAATCACGTCCGAATTATTTTTTAACGACCTCTAGGTAGAGCATAGTTAGTACTAAATATGGGTAGAGCAATTTCAGTTCTTCTTGTCACATAGAGGTTGATACATTATAAGTTTTTAAATAAAGTTATACCACACTATCCAAGTGTTATTTGAATGCTATGATTATAATTGGGTGGACGTATGATCTGAACATTAATGTTTTTGATTTGAAGCGTATCAAATGCTTCAAAATTATATCTTTAGATAGGGGTTCTCAACCAACTGTTTTAAACTTTATAGTTTTCAGAAATAGATAAAATATTCACTCCATATCGCCTATACGTTCAAGCTAGCACTCTATTAGTACTTCTCAGTTGCACATCAGTCTCAATAACATAGTAATTACTCTTTCGAAACGGCTACAGTCTGATTTCGAGACCTAGGTGCAACAGAAAAACCCGGTATGTTGGCTACTTTTCAAGATTCTGCCGTCAATGAAGAGCCCTCTCCAATTGTCCGGCTAAAATGGCACTAGGCAAGTTCTGAAATTCAAATTACCTCCATATAGGCTGTAAGCACTTTTTACAGAATCGATGGGGGGGGGGGGGGTGGGGGGATTGGTAATCCAGTTGGAAACGGGTGGGTGTGTTCATCGAAAGTCTACTTTTGGCGGGTATTGTCACACCCACCTCCGTATAACTCCGGAAAATTTAAAACTTCCTGACAATCTTTCCCGGTTTACGAAATATGGGAGCACTCCTCGCTGGAGTAGCTCGAGACTCAAACTATTGTAATTCCGATGCACATAGATTGATTTTAATCACATGAAGCTTCTTTTTTTATGCCGAGAGAGTTGCGTCAGTTTCATGTGAATGGTATAAAAAAAGAAATTCATCGTCAAAAATGGTAAACATACCGGCGTCACGTTTGTTTTCCTGTACTCTCACTTTTCCACTGAACTTTTCGTCCTCAGTTCTGATTGCAATAAGCTTGTTCATGTTTTTAGAATTTTAAAAGTGGCAAAAAAACATTTTCACCGCCTTTAAAAGGTTCACACAGTTCAACTGAACGGCGATGGCAAGCTTGTGTTGGTCGATCACACATTGTGCTAAAATTTGCATTTTCATTCCTTCCCTGAACTGGCAGTCCTACTTTGTTGACAAACATCTTGTATGAAAATGTTTTTGTTGTGAATAGTTGATAAATCTGTATTGATCCTAAAGCTCTCCGTGTTATGAATTGCTTGTAAAAAATTGATGAATGAACAGTGTGAAGTTATCTTCGTGAGTCGTCTTCGCGAGGTCTTCCTTTTTATCTGTTTTGAATTGCTGCAAATGCAGCGCATATTTGTTTTGTTTTCATGAACGTTTCGTCGCCATTGATTTTACTTTTAAAAGTAGATTAGTCCATCAGTAATGATTGAAAAACGCCACGAAGAATACACGAAGAATGCGGCCTTTTTTACTACCATCTGCCAAACTTGCCGTCAAATAAACTCTTCCAGAAAATACAACTTGTAAAATCTTCACCTTTGAATAACTATTGAATGAATTATCAAATAAAATTTTAACAGCTCTGCATGACTTCACATTTGAATAGTTAAAAACAGCGCCACGAGCGAATTTTAGCCATTTTGTCAGTGAACTGAATATTTTGAAGCTTTTCATCAATGAATCGTAGATATTTTTCTTTTTCACGCCGCGGCCTTTGTATCCCTTTTGCAGTCAAACCTCTTCAAGCCGTCAGCTTAGCTTTACAATTTTCATACTCTTTGTCCAATGCAGAAATACATTTTGTAGAAAAATGTCAGTAAACTGCAAAAAAATTGATTGTTTTGCGCCCACTGAAACGGGTCAGCGACTTTGCGCGGCAGTACACGGACTGACGCCGTTGTACGGAATTTGGAATTCCGGGCTTCCTGTGGTCGATTTCAAATGAGCTCGATGGTTTACCATATTTTCTTAATTATGGTGCTCCGCTTGCGCGGGCCTTGGGCCCGCGCGGAGCTCCGCTAAAAAGTTATTCATATTTTTCCACGAATCAAAGCGATCAATTCACGAATAATTTGAACACACAAAGTTGTTCTGTCTTTGCAAAAGTATGACACGAAAATGATGCGTCGATTAAACAAAATATTTACACGATCAATTTAAATTGTATAACCAACCTCATCGAGTAAAGAAAGTTATAAAAGCATTGTTGATACTCCACGAATCATTACTTGCAATATCAAGGCAAAATTCAAATGTCCAAGGAGACCAAAAGTGCCTTGCGCAAAATCAGTTATATCGAAGAGAAGATGAATTTATTAGAGAAAATCCTTTTGATATCTAAAAATTAGAGTACATAATGATCATGTATATGATTATCTTATCTTGGGGGCCGACTATGAATAAAGAAAAAAACCGTAGCAAAGTCGGTCAAAATATCAAATACATCGGCAATTTCACGGCTAAACAAGTGTCAAATTTCCAACATCAACAACCCGTAAAATCAGAACTACCACACAAAAGAGCAACTTATTATTTGATAACTCACCTGAGCATGTTTTTTCTTCGGTAAACGAGGTGATTTGTCAGTAGAGATACACATGTTGATGAGCATTTTCGTGTATTTTGAGAAATTTAGTAATCACAGTACGAAAAGAAAAATTTACGGAACTTTTACGGATGCGTAAATGTTCGTAAATGTCTCTTAATCTATACGCATCTTTACGCAATGCGTAAAGAGCGTTATAGTTCGTAAATGTGCGTAAAGGTTCGTAAATGTTGCGTAAAATTGCTCGGGGTCTTTACCCAATTTTACGCGTTGCGTAATATTTGCGTAAATATAATTAATGATTTACGCATTTTTACGTAATGCGTAAAATGTGCGTAAATACTGAAGTACTTTACGTAATTTTACGTAAATGCGTAAGGCCGTGAAAGACCGTAAATGTCCAACTTGTGTACAATGAAATGAAGCTAAAAAAAAAGTCAGTCACTTTTTTTTTCATCTCAGTAATTTGAAATAACAAAACTGACAAGAAAAAAGTAAGCTTTGTTTTGAATTGACCGCAAAAGGAAAATAATAAAATCTAATATTTTTTATCGTGCTTTAAGATGTGTATAAAACAGTAAATTATTGAGTGGTGCTAATTTGATAGAAAGTCACATGTTTTAATACAAATCTGTTGGTTAACATGTACAAGAATATCAAAGTTCTTTTGAGGAGTTTTAACAGCAAAATAAAGCATTTTTTATATAACATAATCTTCCCACTGGCGCGCAACACAGCGAAAGGGCCTGGGATCATTGGTGGACCGCGTGAAGCCTGCAATCTAGTTTGAAAATGGCGGAACGATAGACGGTGTTGTAACGGTTTCAAGAGCCAAAAAACTAGATTTTTCCTTCTCAAATCAGAAATAACAGCTTCAAAGTAATATTGAATTATAAATGTGACTAAATGCTGTGGTTTTGGTGAGTAACTGGGTGAAATCGAAGTGTTTTAAGGTAAGATTTGCTCGACTGTTTTGTTCGTACGTCTCCATGTGCTTTAGCTTTGCCACGCTAAAAGCTAAATAAATATATCTGGCAAAGTTCCTTATTTCTCCGTTCAGAGACAAGAGTCAGTAGATCTTAACTAACTAAAAAATGCTTTTTATTTCTTAAGTTAACATCTGCTGACTTGTTTTAGGATGGAGAAATCAAGAAATCTTTTTACCATACCAGCTTTACTTTTAGAATAAAAAATATAATCTGAAATCTCTCAAAATGACATGAAGCCTTTCTTAATATTAAATAGAAATTAAACTCAATATGTTTAGTTTAAAATAAATTCAACTACTGGCAGAGATCAAGTAATTAGCTAAAAAAATAATTTTCTTTGATAAAGATAAAATATTGGCAGATGTATTAAAACTTTACTCTTGCATCAAGTTGATTTATTGTATTTCTGATATGTGCAAATGACTTTGTTTGCCAAATGCCCACAATTTGCTGAGTGAATTTATGCTGTTTTGCTTTTCATCTATGTAATTAAAGCCCAGAACAAACAGCCAAATGAATTTTACTTCAATTTACAATCTTATTCAATGTATATCAAATGCAACTTTGTGGATTGGCAAACTCTTTCTATTTACACTATTTTCTTCAGCATCAATAAAAACCTGATCAAAACAGTGAACTTCTCTTTGTAGCAATACCTATTCAACAAAATTGGATATTAAAATGACCAACTAATTGTCTTTAACATGAATTTGAATCATAAAGAACAACAGAAATTAACTAGGCATAGTAGCATAAAAGCCAAAAAAAATAATACTTCAACCTGTTATAACCCATAGAGTAAAATAGTAAATTTAGTAAATTCTACACACTGTAAGCAGCTTTTGATTCCAGAAAAAAATAAGCTAAATTTATAATGTAGGAATGGTAGAAACTAAAAAAATGTTTGTTTTGATAGTTCACCCTCCCTGTAGGAGTGACCTCAAAAAATCTTTCATCTCGATGATGAACAAAATCCTATCCTATTTTATTAAAAGGTTGCATTTCCTGAATTCTTAAAAAGTACATTTCCCTGAATGGTAGAGACTTAGAGAAAATAAAAATGATATTTGCTTTCATAATTGAATGTAGGGGATGCTAAAGAAAATTCATTTTGTGATTCAAAAGTGGCATTGTCTAAAAGCTCTTGCTTTGCTAACCTTTAAGAAGCATTAAATATACTGGTAATAAAACCTGAATTAACAAGGACAAAGATGTAAAACCATCATCATATGTAGTGACAAATGTATTAAGGTTGTACTTATTGATATATTTTTCTGTTTTGTAGGTCTTTTGGACTAGTCCAGCTGATATGATGCTCTCAAGTACCATTATACAAGAATTTAATTTAATTGAATGTAAATAGTGGAATTTGACAACATCCCTCATTCATTTTTATCATTATTAGCAGCTATTCTTGAAAAAAATATTCCACAGACACTGTTACTATATGTTATTTTTCTCTGACGTCAGATGTCATTTACTGAATACACCTATATCAAAAAATGTCATTGAAGAAAAATAGGAGATAGGCAGTACCTGAATGGCAAAAGCATGACTGAAAGGGATTGTGAGCAAACGTTTGTAATGTTTTTATATTCTTTGTCTAACTATATTGCTTCATTTCATATACAAACCATAAGCATCTGTAACCAATTTACTTTTAATGTTGTTGAAAAATCCATAACAATTCCTTTCTGTTTAGCTATTGCCGCACATTGATTTATCAACTAGTCGTTTGTGCTTCTAAAATTATATCAATTATATTATGAATTATATTATCAACTAAATTTATATTTATGGATTTTGTAATCATTGATTCCTTGATTTTCACAATAAAACTAGTGATATTTGAATTAAGCGTTTTGTTGATTGTAATTTTGTGGCATAATACATTTGTTAGTAAATGATGCATAATGAGCATTTACCCCTCAATAATTACCCGTTATTTACGCATACGTACGTATAAAAAATAAACGGAAGTTTTTTATTGCGTTTCGAGTTCGTAAATAATGCGTAAATAGACCATTTACGCGGTTTTTTTCATGCGTATTTGTTCGTAAATGTGCGTAAATGGAGTTTACGTATACGCAGATATACGTGTTCTTTACGCGTATTTACGAGTTGTGCCATTACGAGCAATACGCCTTGCGTAAATGTTGCGTAAAGAGGAAATTTACGCGTTGCGTAAAAATCGCGTAATTGTGCGTAAACCAGGTATTTACGCAGTATTTTCGCAACCTTTACGCACTCGTAAATTTCGGATTTCGTGCTGTGAATCTTTGGAGACCGTTCTTTTTTAAAATAAGCGAGCAGTGAAGTTGTGAATACTCACACATGAATTCCAAGCGGTATAGTTTAACCGCATGCCTGCATCTTATCATGACGACAAATACTTTTTCTGTGATCGTCTCGTGAAATCACAACTTTGTTGTTATGTTTGAATAAAATCCAAAATGGCGCCAAAATTAGGCAAATTAGAACAAAGGCTGACGCATGCGCATTACCAAATGCCCATCTGCTAATTGTTTGTAAATTCCGTGTTTGTAGAAATCATTGCAAAATAAATTGAGTTGTAATTGAACATTGTTTTTTTTGTGCTGATCTTCGTACCTTATTTTGCCTTTTGTTCAAAATAACCTAATATAATGGGGATGGTATAATGTATATATTAATTTTCCCGAATTTCTGTAATAAATTACGAATTTTTTGGTGCTCGAGAGTGACAAATAGACAAAGTGAAACAAAGCCCACTCATGGAAATGGATACTTTTGAAAATGATCTTAATTTTAATATTGTAAGAATCTTTAACGTTTTGCTAAAGTTTGAAGATTGCTATTCAAATAGTGCAATATTCCATATCTAATTCAATATGACACTTTTCAAGTGATGTGGAAACAAATGTTGGTTTTTGCATCTTGCTTAAGGGTTATACTATCTAAATTTAAAATGTAAGTAAAGGTGTCCCATATCTTCAGTGCTCATCTATACAGGTTTTCAAATGTTTCTATAATGACTGTTTTGGGGTTTACTTGGTCATAATGTTGAAAATACTCATTTTCAAAACCGTGATCGAAGTTTTGGTATAAGGAGCTTGTCAGAAATTAGCAGGGGGGGCAGTGAAAGTTTTTAACCCTCTCGTTTTTGTTAGGTTAAAATAATGATCCTGTCCTACACCTTACAGCTTATTTTTTCTTGACCCTCCCATTTTGGTGTCTCAAAAAAATAAGACCCTTCCTATGTTTCCACCCCCCTTGCTAATTTCTGACTGAGTCCCTAATTTATATATTGTAAAATGTATCATAATTTTCTCGCCTATA
This sequence comes from Diadumene lineata, assembly GCA_918843875.1. NCBI lineage: Eukaryota > Metazoa > Cnidaria > Anthozoa > Actiniaria > Diadumenidae > Diadumene > Diadumene lineata. Next base: position 11,384,696 of record OU974074.1, on the reverse strand, counting down.
CCAACTGACTACCCCAGGTAACCACTGACTACACCAGGTAGCCCAGTAATCCTGGATTCCAGGGTCTAGTTTGATTTGAATGTTCAGTTTCGAAATCGACTAGTCTAACATTCGAGAGAAGAAGTCACCGTTTGAGACATAAAAAACTTTGAAAATCTTAAAATGAAAGATTACATTTAAACTGTCTAGGAACTCTGACTGAAGTATTTCTTGACAAAAGAAAGATATTATTTTGCTTATTTAGGATTTCTTTGGTAAACACGTTTCTTTGAATTTTGCACTTGTTTTCAAATTTGATCACTGGAATCGAATAATCCATTCAATATTCGAATAATCAATTCAATAAGAAAGTTTTGGTGGGTACGCTTGAGGTGTTTTGACTGTGTATGTAATAGTATAGTTTTGGTTGCCTCGAAAGCGGAAGCTGGCAATATGCAAAATCCAAATACAAAATGCATCGGTAAAGTCAATCGAGAAACCATCTAAAACGTATATTAACCTTTACTTAGCCTCGTGAAAATATATCTAACAATTGTAAAGTGTTATTTGAATGTTATGATTATAATTGGGTGGACCTTGAGCAGGAATGTTTTTGATTTGAAGTCGGTTTCAAACGAAATGAAAGCCAATGAAATGTATTAATATTTAATTGCCAAGCGTAGTTGAAACTCTGGAAAGGAGCTCTGTAATACAAACTATGTCAAAGTATATAGCGTTGGTTCTATAATAATAACTAACTAGTCACTTTATATCGCCTGTACGTTCAAGCCAGGGCACATAAAATGTTGTATAATTTTTAACTACCGACAACCAAAAGCTGGGTTGCATATATAATCGTTCACGCTGGCAATCGTCGGCTCGCTGATAATAATGTCAGCCATCGCAATCGATAATATGGAAACACTTTTCAGCGATCGAAATACATGGAAACATTGACATCCTCGCATCAGTAATTTCATCGATCCGGCGATCGTGAGCGATTATTTGGAAACTAGGCTTTAGTACACTCTCGAATTGTCTGGCTAAAATATAGCTAGACATGTTTTCCCGTGCAAAATGAAATTACCTCAGTATAGGCTGTAAGCACTTTTTACAGAATCGATGTCCACATGTAGCGATTTGTTGTGGTTCGTACAGTATACCATGACATATTGGACATTGATAGTCTGATGAAAGCGACAGAACAGTTTGATACGGATAGCCTCCCTCTTCAGCCATTGCAAAAATGGGAAAGCCCACATAGCATTCATTTGACGTAATACGACATTACAAAACACTCGGTACCATAGCGATACTTCATCTTTACAAATAAACGAATTGTTATGCTAATGACAAAGCCTAACGTCAACTGAAGCATCACTAAAGCAAGGCAGACAATAGGTGTTTTGAATACTTAGATGAACTGCATGCTGTGCAGGTTCTTCTTTGCAAGCACACAACTCAAATTCCACAATTTAATTCACTGGTTCACAGTTTTCTGCACTTTTTAAAGGTGAGCTAGAAACATAGTAGTGTCTTCGTCGTATCTCAATAAGAGTCAAGAACATCTACTATCGCATGTGATCGGTGTGTCATCTATTCTGTGTTTTCACCCACGTGACGTTTCTTGACAACTCAAATTCCACAATTTAATTCACTGGTTCACAGTTTTCTGCACTTTTTAAAGGTGAGCTAGAAACATAGTAGTGTCTTCGTCGTATCTCAATAAGAGTCAAGAACATCTATTATCGCATGTGATCGGTGTGTCATCTATTCTGTGTTTTCACCCACGTGACGTTTCTTGACAACGGTTGCTATCCGCCATATTGGTGCACAACCTACACGTGTAGACTGTGCGCGATGTCATATGTGCCTATGTCTAGTTTCGATTATATCATGTCAATCACACGAGCGTTTAGTTTCCCATATGTCTTATACATTAAAAGCCCGCGATAAAAACGGCGCGCGGTGTTTGCTTTCAGAAACTTTGAAGCCGCTCCGCGTCTGTGAGAGCTAATGTTGACAATGTTGACTGAGTGTGCTTCCAGGAGGGACTTCAAGTTTACATCTTAATTGCTGTTCAAAAAAGAAGACGATTTGCACAAAATGAATGCGAATGTGTTTTAAGGGTATCATGGAAAGAATATACATGTGCTTGTAGGTTTAGATTTCGATCGATGACTGAGACAGCACTGTTTTAAACACAACTTTTAATCAGATTCATATGACAGGTTGTAGCTAACTATTGTTGTTGTTTTCGTAGAAGATTTCGATGGTTTCAGTTGTAGAAATTGTTGATGTTCAGTGTTGTTGAGATTGTTGTTGTTGGTTCAAAAAGCGTGCGCTGTCTGGCACGTTTCTACATGCGGTCGACTTATATATTAACTTGTTGCTAGGCAACCGTTGAAATCTACATTCTGGCCCCTAAAATGGAACATTTTACAAACATAGACTAATAATTATGTAGATTTTAACGCTAAATTAACAATTAACATGAAATAGAAACAGTTTCTTTAAAAGTTCACTATTGTTAGTGTTTGCTCATTCTTTCTTCTTGTCAACTTCATAGACTTCTACTGCTTCTAGTAGAATTAACTTGGTAACTGGTCGATCAAGTACAGATGTCTTTGTCTTTACTGTGACACTTCTGACACATTCATCGCGTGAGCTCTTGTAGACTTCAGTAACACGACCTAACGGCCATGAACATCGGGGTAGTTTATCGTCAACCACCAAGACAATATCGTTAACTGCATAGTTTCTTGAAGGTTTATGCCATTTCTGACGTTGTTGAAGCATGGGTAAGTATTCTTTGACCCAACGACGCCAGAAGACATCAGCAAGATATTGAACCTGCTTCCATTTTCGCTTTGCATAGATGTCATCATCGTTGAAGATACCAGGAGGTAGCCTTGGTTCTGTTCTCATCAACAAGAGTTGGTTTGGAGATAGAGGTTCCAGATCGTTCGGATCATCCGATACCTTTGTAATTGGTCTACTGTTAACGATGTACTCCACTTCGCAGAATAAAGTTGTTAGACCTTCATCATCCAGTACTTGCTCTGTTGTGATAGCATGCAATATCTTTCGCACTGTTCCTATACACCTCTCCCAGCATCCGCCCTGGTGAGATGCAGCAGGTGGGTTGAATACCCATTTCACTTGTAGTAGAAATTCATGAATCTTCTGACTGTTCCATTTGTCAATGGCTTGACTCAGTTCTTTATTTCCGGCGACAAAATTGGTACCGTTGTCTGATCTTATGACTTCGGGTCTTCCTCGCCTTGCTATGAAGCGTCTTAGTGAGTTTATAAATGAGTCGGTGTCCATACTATGCAGAACTTCTATATGAATAGCTCGTAAGGCAAGGAAAGTAAACAAGACGCCATACCGCTTAACTTGACATCTTCCTCTTTTCACTAAGAAAGGGCCGAAACAGTCCACACCCACAAAACTGAAGGGTGGTTTATCTGGGGTGACTCTCTCTGATGGTAAATCTGCCATCTTTTGATTAGACGGTTTGGCTTGTCTTCTCTTGCACGCAATACAACGACTAGTTATTTTTCTTACTGTGGTTCGTGCCTTTATTATCCAAAACGCACTTCTGATCAAAGAAAGAACATGTTCTTGCCCAGAGTGTCCTGACTGAACGTGTGCTTCTCTAACAATTAAATCAACGACATGATGACACTTTGGTAAGATCACAGGATGTTTACATTCGTTTTCGATAGATGAACGTCGTAGACGACCGCCTACGCGTAACAGTCCAGACACCATAATAGGGTCTAGGTCAGCAATTTGACTAGATTTCGTCAGACTGTAAGTAGATTGCGCTTTAGTTGAGAGATCATCGTTGGTAGATGTTGATTCTTTGATGAGTTTCATTTCTTGAGGAAAGCTGTGTTTCTGAACGTGCTTTAGAATTTCTGTTTCTGCTCTTTGCATTTCTTCAATTGTAATGGGAGGAAATGTCCCTTTGACGAGTTTGAAATCTCCATGTTCTTTGCGTAAACGACTAACACGCAACAGGTTATCACGATAACGTAGGATCAATGCAAAGTGTTTCTTTAGTCTGTGCCACGATGAGTAATAGTGAATCATTCGATCGATTGGATCTACTTCTGTGATCGTGGAGAATGATACTGATTTGATTTCTTCTTTGACTTCTGGATCGTCTTCGGAAACAGAGATAGTCGATTGAGGTGGTTGAGGCCAGTCATCTTTGGTTGACCACAAGAATTCTGGTCCCTGTAGCCATCGTTTGTTACTAATGAGCTCTTGAGCAGACAAACCGCGTGATGCGTCATCCGCTGGATTTAACGTCGTGTTAACGTAGTGCCACTGGCCGACTTGGGTGGCTTCGTGAATAGCAGCGAGCTTATTTGCAACAAAAACTTTGAACCTCTTATCTTAATTTGCAATGTACCCCAAGGTACATGTACTGTCAGTCCAAAAGAGTACGTCATCTATTGGTAGATCCAACTCGCAAAGGATCATGTTACTCAGCTTTGTGGCTGTAACTGCAGCAGATAGTTCAAGTCTTGGAATTGAAACAGTAGTCTTCATGGGAGTGAGGCGTGACTTTCCTTGAACAAACGCACAATGGATGTCACCATTACCGTTTTCAGATCTTAAATACGAGACTGCACCGTAGCCTTGCTGAGATGCATCGGCAAAGTTGTGCAGCTGACGACACACAACCTCACCGAAGTCCTTAAGTCTGAAACAACGATCAACTTTCAAACGATCAAGACACTGTAGCTCTTCCAGCCAAGTCCGCCATCGGCTTAGGTGTTCTTCAGGGATTACTTCGTCCCAACCTAGCTTCTTTCTGCATAAATCTTGTAGAATAGCCTTTGCTTGTAGTACAAACGGGGAGGCGAAACCCAAAGGGTCGTACACTGAACTTACGACTGACAGTATCCCGCGTCTGGTTGCTGGTCTGTCCTTTACTGTTATCCTGAATCCCAGAGTATCAGATTGTACGTCCCAGTGGATGCCGAGCGCCCTTTCAATAGGTAGATGGTCGAGGTCGAGATTCTTGATACTTCCGGCTCTCTCAGATTCTGGGACCGACTTGAGAACTTCTTTCGAGTTTGATAGCCATTTTGTCAACCTGAAGCCACCTCTGGCGAGGAGACTTCGGAGTTCGTCAACCAGCTTGATTGCTTGTTGTTCATTGATGGTGGACTTTAGACAGTCGTCCACATAGAAGTTACGTTTTATCGTCTCTATAGTTTCTTCAGCGAAGTCTTCTTTGTTGTCATCTGCTGTTTTGCGAAGACCATAGCTTGAGCAACTCGGTGATGAGACCGCTCCAAATAAGTGGACCGTCATCTGGTATTCCTGCGGATCCTGTAGCAAGTCACCGTTAGGCCACCACAGATAACGTAGATAATCGCTATCTTCAGATCGCACACACACCTGGTAAAACATGGCCTCTATATCCGCCATTACTGCGATTGGCTCTTGTCGAAATCTCGTCAATACGCCCACGAGATTATTAGTCATATCTGGTCCTTGCAACAGTTGGTCATTTAGGCTAGTTCCAGCGTACTTGGCTGCGCAATCGAATACACTGCGTACCTTTTCTGGCTTCTGTGGATGAGTAACTGAGTGGTGAGGTAGGTACCAGGCTGGAGAACTTTCACTCTTCTTTTCATTAGGCACTTTCTGAGAATATCCCTTCCGTTCGAGATCGGTCATAAAGGTAGTGTACTTCTCTTGAAGTTGTGGATTCTTTGTAAGTCGTGTTTTAAGTGACTCCAGGCGACGTTCGGCTGCAATTCTGTTATTCGGTAGATCAGGAGGAAAAGTACGCCACGGTAGAGCGATTTCGTAGTGCCTATTTTTCAGGGTAGCGGTTCTGTTCATAATGTCAAGAGCACGTTTGTCCTCTTGTGACATAGCTAGGGTGTCATCATGGTGATTCAAGTCGTTGAACTCGATATCACAGAATCGTTCAAATTGTTGGTTGAGTCGAACATCAGAGTGTATTCGGTTGGTAGTACGTGGGTGTTTAAGTTCTCTTCCGAGGGGTCCGTTGATTGTCCATCCAAGCGTTGTTCTTACAGCATAAGGACCTCCATTCTGACTCTCTCTCACTTCTTTGGGTTCTAAGGCCTTTACTACGTCATTACCAATTAGAAGGTCTATTTCAGCGTCAACAGCAGTAGTTGGATACCACTGAGGTGCGGCCATCTGTCAACGTCACTTTGTAGAGGAATGTCTTCTACTGACACTGGAAGCTTAGGGCACGAAAATACTGTCGTCAATTCAACACAGTTCCTTTCATCGAGATCGTAAACATCGAGGGTGACTAACTGACATTTCTTCATGACATTCTCACGGTTCATAGTGGTTAAAGACAACTCCGTCGGCTTACCGCGTAATTCTAGAAGGTTTATCAGCTTCTCTGTGCAGAATGTAGTATTCGAACCAGAATCAAGAAACGCATATGTTTCGACACAATGACTGTTCTCTTTACACTTTACTTTCACAGGAACGATAGACAAGCCAGTTACGGATGTACCGGCCCCAGTGCTGTTGCATGCCGCTTGAGAGTTGATACAATTAGGTTGAGCCTTTGTTCTTGTGTCAATAGGCTTGCTTTCAGTTTCAACTTTGCAAGTGTTTGTGTTCTTTGGGTGTAGAAATGTAGAGTGTTTACGTGCGATATTACAATTGTCGACCTTGCAGAAGCTGTTTTTAGGGCAGGATGATGCCATATGACCTGCTTGTAAACAATTGTCACACAGTCCCTTTGTTCTCACAAACTTCAAGCGTTCATCTACAGTCTTTCCTTTGAATTCATCACAACGAGATAGATAATGCTGATTCTGGCACATAGGACACGTGACTGATTTATAGCTTTCTTCAACAGGTTTCGACTCGCTTGATTTAGCTTGTACAGCGAATGAAGACTTGAATGACGTATGCGATGGTTTCGACTGGACTCTTTCGTTGACCCTCGTTCGATTTCTTGGTTCTTGTCCTTGAGTAGAAAGATTTCCAAAAATTGGATGATTAGCTGCTCTCACTCTTTTATCGACAAAGCTGGTGACTTCATCGATGGTAATTTCTCTCTTCTGCTCTTCAGTAATGTTATCGGCAATTTCACGCCATTTTAATCTTAGGCTGAAGGGCAACTTTTCTGTGATGGTTTTAAGCAAATCTGGATTGTGAGCGGAGATTGAGCTCTTTAGAACGTTTTTACAGCCTTCCATCAAGATAGCGTACCGCTGCAGGGATTGATTATCTTCAGTTTTGATTAGTGGAAACGCCTTTATTCGATCGATATATGCGGCAGTTATCTTGTGAGCTTGACCGTATTTATTCTTTAATAACTCGCGGTCTTTAGCATAACCTTCGTCGGGTTTCATCGTAAGACAGCTTCTCATTAACTCTTGTACATCATTACTTGTGAACTGAACTAGATAATAGAGAGTTTAAGCACCAGGCGTTTTTGAGCCACGCACGGCAAGCGGAAGTAAATTTGCAGGATTTGTGACGTCATGAGGTCCGTCAAGTCAGGTCAGTGACCTGAAAACAATTGCTTTCCCGTGCGTGTTAAAGGTGTAAAACTTGAGAGAGGTAAGCACAATTATCCAGTACGTTTCTCAATTTTTTTTCGGAATTTTTCGATTGTTTATAATTTTACTTAAAGGATATCGTTTTTAACTTGATAAATTTTTATTTTAGCTTGTCAAGATAGTAAAAAAATGGCATTTGTTTTCGTGCCGTCAAAAAGTGACAGGCAACCAGCTCAGCCGTAAGTCAATTTGTTATGTTTATTTTATTGTCATTTTAATTGATTGTTTACATCGTTTGAAAGAGCCTGGCTCCGGGAACTGTAGAAAACTGTTTGGACAGTCTCGTTAACACCGAAAGAAAAACGTTTTGTAGTTGTTTTGTACACTTGAGCTTGTGTACTGCTGTTGCATTTCATTGTAAACTTAAACCAATTTTCAAATCTTTTCACTCATTTATTTTTGATTTTTTAATATTTCAAGAAATACTCCAATGGAATGGTCATCCAAGCATGACATCAAACTATGCCTGGAAGTTTTGATAACAAACCCGTTCGAGGGAAAGAGGAAAACAACACAACGGGCACAACTGTGGCAAAAAGTGGCCGACAACCTGAAGCAACTCGAATGGCCAAAATTTAAAGCAAGCCTCACAAAGCGGTCGGTCCAAGACCGAACTACACTGCTGTGTGAAAAGTACAAAAAAAGAATGTCCGAGGAGAAGAAAGCTTCTGGTATTTCGCCAGATGCAACTGAACTAGATGGATTAATTGAAGAAGTGATTGCTAAAGAAGAGACATCCGAAGAGCAAAGAAAGGATGAAGGTATTTACAACTCACTTAACATTCATCAGTTTTTGTTAAATTTGTTGTAGTGCAAACAAAAGAAATGGTAATTTTCTGTTTAATTGATAATGACAAACAGTTACTAACTAGCTATAGCTATTGTTTGTTCGCATTTACTTTGTTTTTATTTCAGCATTTTAGCATTTATTAACCAATATGTATTTAATCGATGAGAATCAATTATCATAAATCCAGTCAATTGTTAACAGTCGATAACTATCTACCAAATAATGATGGATTAATTGCCTGTTGGCAATCACCAATTATTGATTCACACACACAGGAAATGTTGATTGATTGCCAATTGATAGTCAATTAATGACCTTATGCTATCAATTGATCTCAATTGAGATTATAAATTTCTCCAAGATAATATATTTTGCTATTGTTGTTTTAATGGTAATTTATGACATCAATCAATTAATTGTCATTGATTGATAGTGATTATAATAATAATGACCTTTATTATAGTCTCAAAAAAATTGATTGTTATCAATTGACATCAATTATGGGTAATTCTGATCCATTGGATACGTCTGGTTATTAATCATCAAAGTCTCTGAATAGGGCATGCTGTTAATTTATTATAAAGCAATCTGTCACCCTTATAAAAATGGTACATATACATTCATAGGTGATGCCAAGAAGAAGAAATTAGACGACGATCGTCAGAAAGCAATGGACATGAGACAGAAAGCCATGGAGAAATTCTGTGAAACAAAGAAAAGGAAAGCTGATGATGATGTCGATGTCACAGGGGTTGAAGAAAAGTGCAAGAAAATGCGCAAAACAGGCTCTGGGACAGTTGAGTTTTTAAGAGAGAAGAGTAAAAAAGAAATTGAAATAAGGGAGAAAGAATTGGAGATGAGAAAGGAAGAGAGAAATGGACAAGATGCTTTGCTTAAATTGTTTATGCAGCAACAACAACAACAACAACAGTTGCAAATGATGATGGCACAACAAAACAATGCGTTGCTTGCACTTATTGATAAAATATCATCAAAGCAATAGATGTTTATTTACCAGTTACAGTATAACCCAGTCACAATCATTTGTATTTTTAAATTTATTTATTGTCTTTAATTTAAAGAGCTTGCATTTATCTCAATAAATGTGCATATTCCCATTGCCTATTGTATGTAAACAATACTCATTAAATGATTTCATATCAAAGTTAAAATCATCTGCCATTGTTTATATTTCTTTATATTGTTTATATTTATTATATTTGTTTTACATGTATAGACTGAGTGCACTAACTAAAATGTGCAACATAAATACCACTAAATAGTGCTATTTTATGCTAATTCTATTGTGTTCTTTTGTTTCATTAGTGCTATTTACTACTAAATAGTGACAACTGTTGCACACTGTTGCAGTTCATCTTAAGTAGTCATGTAATGACTGTGGCTCAAGTTCAAAAAATCTAGATGTTTGATTTCCATATAAACATGTTATTGCATTTTGAATCAATGCACAGACAATATACATTTTGCCTACAGAACTTAAACCTATTTTGAGATTATTTTTGAAATCTAGTGCCTTAAATGACTTAACGATATCTCCAAATATCCACTCTACTGATACCCTTACAGTGCTCATTGACTTGTTGAATGGTTCCATATCTGGAGTAATAGTGAGGCGGATAGGTGCAGAAATTAGGCCGAATTGTTCACTTTTGGGTTAAAATCACCAAACTTTCAGAAAGTATAGTTTAATATGCACTTGTAAAGATCTGATATGGTGCCACTTAAAATTCTGCAGTTGTCAGGAATTATAAGCGGTTTTATTAAAAAGCCGCCATTTTGACCGGAAGTGGAATTCAGGAAAACCGGAAGTGGTTATTTTTATGTCTTAAAATGGTTGTTTTGAGCAGTCTGAGTTGTTCTCTATCCTTTTTGACAACAACGCTTTTTTGTTTTCCAATTTATGCAATTTTGATGTAAAAGAGAATTTGATTTGGATGTAAAGCAAAAAGCCGCCATTTTGACCGGAAGTGGAATTCAGGATAACCGGAAGTTGTTATTTTTATGCGTTAAAAAGGTTGTTTTGGTCACAATCTGCGTTTTTCTTTATCCTTTTTGACAACAACGCTTTTTTGTTTTCCAATTTATGCAATTTAAATGTAAAAGAGAATTTGATTTGGATGTAAAGCAAAAATTATTCATTACTTTACAACGTGAAAGAAAATTAATCAAAATTAAATCTGATAAAAATATGCCTCACTTTTGCATAAAATTGAGCATACATGTTGAATTCTAAGTTTGTTAATCTAATAAGATAAAGTATGGAGAGGGAGCTGAATACTGGATATCATTAAGAAAATAATACGACTGAAGAGCAAATCGGTTTGAATGAATGTATAATCAAGGGAACAACACTGTATAATTCCACAAAGAGAAACGAACGTATCTTGTTTCGATCACCAACGTCAAAAGCTCAGAATCAACTGGCGTCCCTCAAGATTGATTGCTCACTATTTTTCTTGTCTGTTCAAACTAGACAAGGTGACTTAGAAAAGTTCTTAATGCATAAAAATAAAGGATGCCCTCCATCGCCTGCAAATCTAAGTTAAACTTGAATCATTGAATTCGGCTTATTCGGATGATATCCGAAATTATCAATGTCTTGGCGATAACCTTGAAATTGATAATTACAGGTCATGACAGATATCATTAAAGCCTCATCCAATATGGTGAGACCACCACGCAGATAAACAATATTCACTTATTATGAAAAGAGTTGTTCCGTCCATATGTCCGAACTCAGTTGCACCATGTTGATGTTGTTGATAGTGTATTTCATGTGCGAGTCGGGGCCAACATCAAGCTAAGCTACCCCGTAATTAGAATGCGTTTTTACATGAGGACCACAACAAGCACACAAGAAGAACAAATCTGTGGTTAGACTGCTGCTACTCAAGGAGAACAAGTGCCCTTGCCTTTGACACATCTGGTCTTTCATCTTGCATGAACGAATAAGACGACAGGCGCTTCATGCTTCATGCCGCAAATGCCATACACCAGAAAATACTCTTTCGCGCAGTAGACACAGATATCCCTGCGCTTAGCGTGACTACATTCTCTTAGACCTCTTTTTGTGATCAGTCCTAGACAGAGTTTTGGGTTGCGTTAGGTACAGGCAAACACCTGCGCTACATTGCTGTTCATGGGTTAGCTAAAACTCTTCGACCTCAAATGTCAAGAGCATTTCCAAATTCCATGCTTTTACTGGCTGCAATACTTTTCTCTTTTGCGGTATAGGGAAAAACAGTCTTTGAAGCATGGAAATATTTTCCAGGTGTTACAAGCGCTTCCAAATGCGTGTCTTTTCTCCATCTCAAATCAATTGCGTCTACTGCAAGGTACGTGGTTGTTCTGTAAGATCGAAGATGTGAGAGTGTTAACGAAGTCAGAAAGCTCCTGTTCTTCCAGGAGGGCAAATCTCTTAAATCCAACCCCCTACCAAGGAAGCCTTGATGCCATAGCCACAGCTTCCAAGTCTTCAAGAGTAGGGCTGGACTCGCACACCAGACGGATGGTAAACACACTGGACATCCTTACCATAAGTCACCAAGTCATGCCGTGAACTGATTCGCTGTAGCTGTAAGAAGAACTGTTCTGGAAGATGTTCTTGTTTTCAAGCTGACCTTAGCTGTACTTTGTTTTGTTCATGCACATGTACGTGATGTTTACATGTATTTTAAACATTTGTTTGAGTGCAATATGGAGCTACAATTTTGGACAATATGACTGCGCGCATTTATTTTATGTTATATACATTTTTGATATTCGTGTGCATTTTTCATACATGTGGCCCACCTTCCCCCACTCATTATTATGGCCAGGATACCAGCTATCCACAGCTTCATTACTAGACCAAAACAACATTGTTCTGAGGGATGGGGGCAGTAACAGCAAGAAGACCAAAGAATGTACAAAAAAATGCATTTGTAATGTAATGTAATGTAATGTAATGTAATGTAATGTAATGTAATGTAATGTAATGTAATGTAATGTAATGTAATGTAATGTAATGTAATGTAATGTAATGTAATGTAATGTAATGTAATGTAATGTAATGTAATGTAATGTAATGTAATGTAATGTAATGTAATGTAATGTAATGTAATGTAATGTAATGTAATGTAATGTAATGTAATGTAATGCTTATATAGCGCATTTCACTAATGTCTCAATGCGCTTTACAATCTTTAATATTTATAGTATGTAATCCGGTTTTACAAGCATGAGTTTGATTAGTAGTTAGTATGTATTAGTGTAGGCCTATCACCGAGGATGGTCGTTACCTGCGTCCTCAGTCATTCTTTTACGTCCCCCCGTTACTGGTTAATGTGAAAGTGTGGCGAGACGGGACCTCCAGTTTATCGTCCTTATCCGAGAAGAGGCGAACCCTTACAATCGAAGAACATTCTCCTCAATTATTTAAAGACCATGAGTGATGGTCCGGCTGAGGGTTCGAAACCGCAGCCTCCCGGTCAAGTGTTCTGTCCAAGATTGTAGATTAGAGCCAGTTTACATTAGAGATGTTACGCACCTGCTTCGCTCTGCTAGCCTAAGTGCACTCCTTGGCAAAATATGCGTTGTGAAGAGGACACTGTGTACTTAAACAGCATTGCCAGCCATCCACTACATCCCGACCCAGTCTGGTAGGGAAGTATAACTTCAGGTGCCAAAACAGCAAAGGACGCATTGCTGAAGCCAAAAGGTAACAATCGTTTCACAAGGCCAGAGCATCTCAAACTTACCTTACGCCATATATGCCCTGTATGGGTAAGAGGTTTTAAAGCCCGGATTGGCCTAATAAACCATCTCCGACGCACCGCTAAATAAGATATGAATTCACGCGTGGTCGTTGTTGATATTGATAAACAAACAACAAACAAACATTATATACTCTACATGATACCATGATAGTAAATAACATATATGTAAGACAGCAGTCTTAAAGCTATAAGGCTCATTTCCAAAACATAAAAATTCTGTCATAAGTGATTTTTATCGTTAATAAATGATAGATTTTCATACTTTTGATTTGCATGGAATTCATTGATCTGAGGGCCAATGATGTCTTGACAATAAAATTTCTAGACATTTATTGAACAAAATTAACATTTGTACTTCGTTCAACTATTAATAATAAAACAGAATCGTTTAAAATTACAATGGGCAAGGTTCTGTTTTTAGGCGTTCTTTGATTGGAAATTCTACTTCCGGTTGGCTCTGATAGAAAGTCCATTTCAATTCCAATTTCCAATTCAAATGATTTTTTCCCGTACATCTAAGCTTAATTATCTAGAAAACAATTACATTTACTTATATGTTAATACTATTTATCAGGAAATGTATAAAAACTGCATTTAGGCACATTTTTCGTCATTTGAAATTTTACTTCCGGTTCAAAATGGCCGCCATTTTGAAAAATCGCCTAAAATGCCGAAAACATCGGGTTTTGCGGTGGCACCATATCACATTGTATTTATATCATAAAAACACATCAGATTGCCAAGTTTCATCATTTTAACCAAAAAGCGAACAATTCACGCACCTATCCGCCTCACTATAAGTATAGGCTGTCTGAATGGAGCTTGGAGGTGGGTTTTCATGGGGTATGCAGTGTCTCCATACAGGCATACTGGGTTATCAGCTGTTGTATATGCATACTGATCTAAGTTGTCCAGAAGATTGGAATCTGCTAAAATTCCTGCATCATGCCTTTTTCCCTCTGAAAGAAAGTATACAAACATTTTAAATTAATAGTTCGGAATTGTATTGTATTAATAGTAAGCCTTTTTCTTCATTAGGACAGCTGTCCATTTTACATACACTTTTAGTTGCATTACTAATCTCTCATTTGATATGCTACTTGCTCCAGCCCTCCACCCTAAATAATGCTTGATTTTTAATTAAAAAATATGAACTACTTACCAACTGGTCCATACAAATTAGCTATTAATCCATTGGGAAGTGTCAGTGACTGGAACTTTAGGGAATGTACCCTTTTGTGGCCATTGTAAACGATGTTTTGGTTTTCTACAGGTCTTGTTATCGGTCGAACCGTCCCGTCTATGAATCCAAAACAGTTATCTAGTGCAGCTCCTTTACGTAATACGGCGTCTGCATAGATCTCCAAAGACCGAGGATTTAATAGGTCATGGTTCCACTGTGTTAACTTATGGCCATGGGTATCGAAAATAAAATCTAAAACTTCGTTTGTAATCATACTTAGCTCCGCAACTGGTCTACCGAATCGAGGTATCATGTCGCTAAAGCGACAGGGGAATGACATTCTTCTTAAAAGCATGCAAAGTCCCTCCATCTTATCTGCTGTCGTTCTCTGGTGGCAATGAAATTGTTCTGGAAGCTGAAGAGCTTCAGCAAGTACCGGCAAGTCTTTCTTTTCGAATCTGAATTCCGATTTACACTCTGGTTCTTCAATGCTATCGATGTGAAATCTTTGATAGTTGTTGTACGAAAACTGGGGATTTTTCGATGAGTTTTCCTCCAACAGCAGCAACAATTCCTCATCAGATATCAAACCATCACTGTGAGCAATCCAAAGTGCATCTCTCACATCTTTTAGATATGGCATTTTGCAATTAAGTCGAGTAAAAATGAAAACAATTATACCCAAAAGTGTAAACAAACAAAACAAACAGGCGTCTCACGTCCGTGCTGCGCGCACGCGTCGGCTTAAACCACAAAATTCGCGCCAAAAACGCCGTTCGTGATCCAGTCTTTCACGGTATTCTGACGTCCGTGTTGACAAAAACGCCTGGTGCTTAAGCTCTCTAATACAGTTTTGAGCTAGAACTTGAAGTCTTTGATTCCACAATGTTCTCGAATGCCGTGATAAATTCATCGTACTCGGTGGGGTCGCCCGCAAATGTAGACATTTCTATTCTTGGAAGGGAAAGAGCCATGGATTGTTCCTTTTGCTGGTGGAGAAATAGATTCATCAGCTGTGTACTTTGTTCTAGTTGCGAGGGACATGCAGAGTCATTTTCAATCTTTTTATCATCTTTCGTAATATTACAGGTAAGTTCAGTGTTCACCTTTTCATTTTCATTTGGTGTGGAAGTAAGTTGTTTAGCATGTTCGGGCACCCTGTGTGGTACTTCCATTCCGATCATTCCATTGTCTGGTTTTAACGTTCCGATCATTCCATTGTCGCGACAAGCGTTTTCCTCGAAAGGCGTTTTAGCACAAGCAGAAAATTCACTATTAAATTGACAATAAATATTATCTTTAACCTCCAAACTACGCAACTCTTCCTCCAACTGCAGTCGCTGTTTCGCCTGTTGCACCTCTAGTTTCGCTCTTCGACGTTCTAAATCCATTTTTACAAACTCTTCGTCAATTAGGTGCTCTTTCATTTCCAAGGCCTGTCGTGAGTGGATTGTGCTCGTTTCGGCGATTAACCTTTTCGTCGTTGCTCTCAGCTTATCCTTTGAGGTAGAACTTTCTGAACTCGCTACTGAGCTCTTCTTGTCTTTTTTGTGTCGATAACCTGCGTTGCTAATCGAGTCTTGAGGAGTAATACTATGAGACATTCGTTCTTGTTGTTCTGCGATGGTAGTTTCAATCACACGCATTTGTTTATCGATCCAACGATTAAAACTTTCACGAAATTGAAAGACAGCTGCTTCAACACTCTTGTAGTATTCTTCAGATTCTTCTATATCGTACTTATCTTTCAGATTCCTTTTGTAGATTGAACGTGTTTCCATGAATGAGTTCATAATGATGTTCAGCTCGTGGTATTTTGTGTTTACTTCGTCGAAGTGATCATCCTCTTCGTCCATAATTTCTTGAAGTTCTTGTATTATTGTCGTAATCGTTGTCCTTAATCTTGACCTTTTAATCTTCATTTGACGTTGAAAATCAGGTTGATAGACTTTTCCACTTCGTAGATTCATGATTTGTAGAAATTTGTCACCGATCGTGGATGTTCAGCGCTTTTTGAACTTTAATGTAGGTTTAGATTTCGATCGATGACTGAGACAGCACTGTTTTAAACACAACTTTTAATCAGATTCATATGACAGGTTGTAGCTAACTATTGTTGTTGTTTTCGTAGAAGATTTCGATGGTTTCAGTTGTAGAAATTGTTGATGTTCAGTGTTGTTGAGATATATTACTTGTTGCTGTTGTATATTGAATTCCAAACTCGATAATATCATCTGAAGTTAATCTAGGGGTGCGGCGGCTATGTCCATCATCATCAGAAGTTAAAGTTGTTATTAAAATGTAAGAGGTTTCATTTGGAATGGTATATATACAACTAGAACCTTCGATAATTTCTGGATACGATGGATGTAAAGGTATTAAATTACGAATGGCTTTCTAACGCCAATCTCTATAAATATTTATTCTTTTTATTTTTCTCTATTATTTGCTCACTGGTAAGATCTTCAGCTATCATTATATTAAATCAAGTTCAAGAACAATGCTTGAAAAGTTTATATCTTTTTTATCTGCATCTTTGACTTTAAAAGTAAGACTTCCAGTGGCGGATGTTGTTGACAATGGTATTGATATTTTTGGTTTACTGTCATAGGAAATTTGATTGGCTGTTCTGCGGCTGATTACTGCTAATAAAGTATCTCTTTTGCCGTTGTATAATCGTTTTTCAGAATCTATTTTATCACAATAAATGTAGATTTCTGAAGGAATAGTTGAAGAAGGAAAATTAATTACCACGCCCAGGAGAGATATTTTTCCCACCGCCGGTGGTTGATCAAGATAGATTGTAAAATTATTTGTTGTTGATTTTATTGCTAATTGCATATATAGTTTATTTTTTCATTTTTTCTATCATGAAGGCAACAACGGCAACAATTAGAAGCCAAGCATGTTCAGCAACAAAGGAAACAACTTCACCTGCGGTTTTAAAAATAAAACTAGCTATTGCGCCAATCATGCCAGGCAATATTTCACCCAGTTTTTTACCCAGAGTTTTAAGTCCATTGCCAACACCTTTTGCTACTGATGAAAGTCCTGATTTTAATTGACTAACGAGGACGCCTATTGTTATGCCAACTGCGGTTGCAACTGCAGCCACTGTAAAACCATATTTTTTAAAAACTCTTTTTATTTTCTCTTTTAAAGTCAGTCCAAGTTCAGTTTCTAATTGTTCTCTTTCAGTATTAAGTTCAGCAACTTTTTCTTCTAACCTAATTATCTCTTGTTGTGCAGCTTCTCTTTCTTCTCCAGTGTGGTTGGTATCATTTATAATTTCTCTCTGTCGTTCTATTTGTTGTTCTAAATCTTCTATTGCCTGTTCCATTTGTTGAAGTTGTTCATTTTTTTGTCTTATATCTACTTCTAAGGTTTTCTGTCTATCTTCGGCCGTTTTTAACATATTTTGAAGTCTAGTTTTTTTCTTCTGTTAAAGATTGAATTCTTTCTCTCATATCTGCCTTTTCTCTACCATGGCCATCTTTTAGAAGTCTAGTTTCTTTCATAAATTCATCTTCCTTTTCTTGTATTCTATTTTTTAAATATTGAACTTCTTCATCATTAAATTCTTTTTGCAATGTTAAATTTGTTTCTCCAAGAGCATTTTTAATAGTTTTTGAAAGTGAAGGATTTACTTTTTCATTAGAAAGTAAAGGTTTCCATCTTGATGCTCTTCTATTTACTTTAACTTGAATCATATCATATTCATCTAATTTGGAAATAAATTTGCTTGTGTCTGCATTAGGAAATCTACTTTTTATTCTAAATATAGCTTCATCTCTTCTTTGTTCTAATTCAATTAGTTTTATTTCACTTGTAATTCGTGATAAATATTTGCTTCTATTCTCCTCATATCCTTGAATTAGATTTCTATATCTTTCTTCTGAAACATCATAGCCCTTTTCGTTAAAATATTTATTTAGTTGTTCACGCCCAACAAAACCATTTTCATCTGTTTCTAATTGATCTTCTAAATCTAAGTTAGTTTCTTCATATTCTTCAGGAAGTAAAGGATCTCTATCACCCATGCTACCCATTTCTATGTCCATTATATTTATAAATATTTAGCAGTTACGTAGCCCTCTGCTAACATTCCACCGGCAACATATAAAATTTCATATTGTTTTTGTTTTGATGATGGTGAATAATAATTTTTAAAATTAGGTTTATTTTCCAATCTATGGGCAAATTCTGGATGTGCTTTACTATAAAGAACAAAAGCCTCATCAGTGCTCTGGAGATTTTCATCAGCCTGCTTCTTTTCTAAATATTGTTGTCCAAGCCAATCTTGATATCTTTTTTGTTCTTTTTGCCACTCACCCATGTCATGCTGATATTTTTCTAAGGCTTTGTCATGTCTGACTCGTTCTAAATCTGTATGAGAACTATCTAAATATTTTCCTAAATATGATCCGCCGATGAATGCCGTGGCGTTCAGAACTGCTCCTGCTATCATTACTGCTATGGTTGCCATCTTATATATTTGTTGGGATTATTTTTTGTTTTTCAAGATATTCTTTTGTTGCTATACTAGCCGCGACTACTAAAGTCATTTTACCATAATTACCTAAATTTGAACTTGGATCTCCGAGGAAGTTTTCTTTTAGAATTTTCTTTGCAACATATCTAATTCCTGCAGAAAGCCCTACAATAACAGCGGAGTCCATTACAATTTTAACTGCCTTATTTTCTGTTGTCATATTATATTAAAAGAAAAAAAAATATCCATGTGCATGCGTCTGTATTATGTAAAATCAAAATGAAAACTTTTTATAATTTCTAAAAAAAATAATTCTATGTGAGAAAACTTTTTTCTATTATAGCGGAGCTCCGCGCGGGCCGAAGGCCCGCACAAGCGGAGCACCATAATTAAGAAAATATGGTAAACCATGGAGCTCATTTGAAATCGACCACAGGAAGCCCGTATTTCGAAAATACGTACAACGTCCGTCCGTACGTCGTCCGTCCGTGTACATTCACGCAAAATTTGCTGACCAGTTTTAGTGGGCGCCGAAACAATCGTTATTTTTGCAGTTTGATGCAGTTCACTGAAATTTTTCTACAAAATGTATTTCTACACTGGACAATTAAAAAGAGCATGAAAATGGCAATGCTAAGCTGACGGCTTGAAGAGATTTGACTAAGAAAGAGAAACAAAGACCGCGGCGTGAAAAAGAAAAATAACTACGATTCAACGATGAAAAGCTACTTCAAAATATTTTCATTTACAAAATGGGTAAAAGTCGCTCATGGCGCTGTTTTTAACCGTCCAAATGTGAGGTCATGGAGAGCTGTCATAATTCATCAATAGTCATTCAAAGCTGGAGATTTTACAAGTTGTATTTTCTGGAAGAGTTTGTCAGATGTAAAAAAGGCCGTAATCTTCATGGATTCTTCGTGGCGTTTTTCAGTCATTACTTATCGACTAATCTACTTTTAAAAGTAAAATCGACGGCGATAAAACTGTTATAAAAACAAAACAAATACGCGCTGCATTTGCAGCAATTCTAAATAGGTGAACAGCAAGACGAACACGACTCACGAAGATAATTTCACTCTGTTCATTCATCAATTTTTACGGAATATTCATACCACGGAGAGCTGTAGGATCAATGCATATTTATCAACTATTCACGACAAAAAAACTTTTCACACAAGATGTTTGTCAACAAAGTAGGACTGCCAGTTCCGGTAGTGGATGGAAATGCAAATTTAGTACAATGTGTGATCGAGCAACACGAGCTTGCCATCGCCGTTCAGTTGAGCTGTTTAAACTTTTTAGAGGCGGTGAAAATGGTTTTTGCCACTTTTAAAATTCTAAAAACATGAACAAGCTTATTGTAATCAGAACTGAGGACAAAAAGTTCAGTGGAAAAGTGACAGGACAAGAAACGTGGCGCCGGTATGTTTACATTTTTTGACGATCTTTAATGAATTTCTTTTTTAACATCCACATGAAAGCAGTTTGCAATAATTATGTTTACTTGTTTTTGTAAGGTATTTATCCATCGTTGATATATTTATGTGTGTGGGTTTTTTAAATTTGATTCTTGTAATTCTTTGATTTGTTATTGAAAATAAAACGCTTGTGTGAATTCGTCAGTGTACTCATCTGCAAGTTAAAATTTCAAAACTTCCTACTAGCTATTTTGTAATTACGCAGTATTCAAATTTGATAATTAAAAATTCACAACCGTTTTAGATACCTAGATTACCAATAAGTAATTCATTACACATTTCACCAGAAAAGTGATTTTTTTGTCGATTGTTATAACAGTTTTTTTCAAACGTGAAATAGCGTAAAGCGAGAAGCGCGGGGGGATTTGTTTACAACTCAAAGAAGCCATGATAGTGCTTTTCTAACTTCTCATTGGACAATCAATTTTAATTGACAAGTGCTATTTTTACCATCCAAGAATTTGATAAATCGTAGTGAATGAACAAATGAAAGAATGAATGATTGAATAAATAATTCATTTCATTAAATCGGAGCTCCGCTATTAGGTTTACCTAATTTTTATATTAATGAGGCGATGTAGCAGATGCCATAACTTAAGAGAAGATTACACCTTTATTTTAGATGAACATATATTTAAACTTTGCAATGGCTGCCGTAAAGGGAAAAAAATAAAACCTGATACTCATAAAAGATGCTGCTCGCGATGCCATTTCTTTAAAGACGATAAAGACTTTAAGAAAAACGGATATTTAATGAAAACATGTAATTCATGTAGAGAAAAAAAGATAAACTTAGATGAAATAAAAGAAGATCTATGCAACTATAAGAAACACGATATCTTAAAGAAGTTTTATAATGAAGAAGAATTTATAGATTTAGATTACGTATTAGAAATGAGAAAGACCAATAGTTGTTGGTATTGCGGGAAAATAATACAATATAAAACACTCTCTCAGCCTAATTTTGGCCAAGTAAAGCGCACCAATCCTAAAAAAGGCTTTATAAAAGGAAATGTGGTTATGGCTTGTACTTATGATATGGCAAGATAAATACATTTTCAGAAAATTATAAAAAGTTTTCATTTTAATTTTACATAATACAGACGCATGACGCATTAGATAAAATTAAAAAAAATATTGAATTTATTAAAATTGCCCCAGCAGAAAAAACTTATTCCAGCAGCATACATAAGAATGACGCATTAGATAAAATAAAAAAAAAATATTAAAAATGGTAAAAGACATCATATTGTGCATATAATTTTAGTGTATATAAAATGAACAATATTTAATGCAATCGTTGTAAATGTTATAGATCTGAAGATGATTTTATCAAGAATGGAAGAAAACTTAAAACTTGTATTAAGTGCCGAGATCTTCAAGCAAAATATAGACAAAAATACAAATGTATTCATGATCGAAGAAAAGATAGATGTAAACAATGCAAAGGAAGTGAAATTTGTATTCATGACAAAAGAAGAGACTTTTGTAAAGAATGTCATGGTAGTAGAATTTGTATTCATGATAAAAGAAAATATGACTGTAGGCAGTGTGTTTTAGATCCAATAAGAATGACAATTAGAGTTTGGATACAAAACTCAAAAACATATGATAAAAAATATAATCGGTATGACGCGGATAGATTTATCGATCATTGTTTTTTAAACGAACTTGTTCATGAATATCCAAATTGTTATTATTGTAAAGTTAAACTTCAATATACCGAAAAAAATAAAACTATGGCTTCAATTGAAAGACTAGATAATAAAATCGGGCATATTAAATCTAACTGTGTTATTGCATGTTTAAAATGTAATTTACGTAAAGTAAATAAAAGTTAATTTATTCCATAAACGATTTATTTTTAACTATCACTGGTTTTTCCTCCTCTTTGATCGGTTCTAAATTGGGTTTATATTTTTTTTTCCTGAGTTGATGTTTTTCTTAATCTATAATAAAGATCGACTGCGGTTAATCCAATTCCAACAACGCCAATTGCTGTTGCAAAACTTATATCAGGCAACCAAGATGATTCTTCATCTTTAGGTTTATCTTTATCTAATAAAGCAGCTTTTGCCTTCTTATGATATTCAACTAATCTCTTGCCGGCAGCCACTTTTGCAGAGTTTTTGATCTTTTCAACTTTTTGTTCGGGCTCAACTGTAATTTGCTCTTCCTTTTCCTCTGAAGACATACATAATAAAATATTTTTTTTTTAAGAGTCTTGAGAACTTTGCTCGAGAGAAATACAAGAGTCTTTAGAACTATTATCAACAGCTGCTGAAGAGAATTTCAAATGCTTAACAACTTGTAATAGACCGCTGCCAAGAGCAACAAATCTGCCACCTTTTAAAATTGTATAGCCGGCAACGCTGTTAAGCTCCTGCTTAAGAAGTTCATTTTTCTTCAGGTCTTTACAAAGTTCTTTCTTGTCATCAATGGGTAGAAAATAATTTAAAACTTCAGTCGTTCCTTCCAAAGTCATATTTACAAGACTTCCTGAAACCATAGTTCCCATCTTGACTTGGTATCTGTTGTGGTACTTTTCTACATCTGCTGGAGATAATTTTTTAACTTCGCCAAGAGATAATTTAACTTCAGTGTACTCTTCAATAGTGCCAAGTACAGCAAGTATAGATAATTGTTCTCTTTTTTCTTCGACTTCAGCAGAATTGGCCGTTGGAGTTGTTTTTCTTTTTGTTTTCTTTTTTTCCACTGTTGTTGGAATTGTTGTTTCTTCTGTTGTTTCAAACTGCTCAAGAACTGATGTCATTATATACTAGGAATTTCAACATAAGCCAAATAAGGATGCCTAAGACAAAAACAAACTCTTGAATATTTTTCTGACTTCAAAATATTTTTAAATTCTTTTTTCATCTCTGGAGAAAGATCACCAGCAAATTCATCAAAAAGAGTTTGGTTAGCCATCATATTTGGAGAAAAAAAGCTAACAATGCAAGCCACATTTTCTCTAAATGGCTTTGCAATAGATGTTAGCTGTTGTGTTAAGACCCATAAAGAAATATTTTGATGTCTTCCACTAAAGGCAAGACTTATAAATCTATTTGATCTTTGTTTTAAATCTTTTGTAAATGCACAGTCGTCTAATATGACAAGAGTTTTTGTTCCAGAGAAAACTATTTCAATATCTTCGAAAAGATTATTTATTTCATCTTCTTCTTGCGGCGGGCATAAAACTATAAATCTTTTATCACCGTTGGCAAAACCATGGTAAGTTTTATTTCTAACATAGGTGGGGCAGATGAGAATAATATACTGAAATACAAATCTGTAAGTGCTTCTTAATTTTTCTATCAAATATTTTGTCTTTCCACAGTTAGTTGGTCCTGTAATAATACAGTGAAAAGGAATTTTATTTTTTAATTCATCCATCTATATTTTAATAAATAATCGATTTCAAATTCGAGTTTTCTACTTGCATAACTGCATCAGCCACTACAAACACATAACAATTTACAGTTCCACTTCCAGTTGCAGTTCTTTTTATTTCCAGTTTTACGCCATCTTTTGTAGAATTCAGCAACAGCCCACCGCCATGCATATCATCCGAAGGATAGGTTCTCAGATCCACCCAAAGAGCAAACTTATTATCATAAAAGTCTTTCTGAGTTATGTTATTTGTTATACCCATTTTTCTAACTACCGCATCCCAAAAATCAGTCTTTTTCATTCCTTTGCTGTAAAGTTTATTTGGCATACCATCAATATTAACTGATACTTCAGTCAAGGACGGATAAACGAACTTTCCAGAATCTCTTGCTCCAATTGTATATGGTTCTATGAATAACATTAAAATTCCAGACATACTTCTCCTTGGCACATTTATATGTTCATTGATAACTGTATCTGTTGCTTTATTAATTGTAATTGTCTTATGTAAAAGTACATTTTCATAATAAAATCCTTTAAGGGTGTAGGCATAAAGTGCATCTTTTGAAAGTTGATCGCTGTAGATGCACTGATATTCTAACTCAATGTTTGAAAGTGAATATGTATAAGCCTTTGAAGTATCTGATGTGATAGTGATATCTTTACTTTCTGCTAAAGTTATTTCAAATGACAATGTATTATTCAAAGCTCTGTGATTAAACACTCCATGTTCATCAATGATTGGATGGTTCAATGCAATTTTATATTTTGTTCCATAGACGGCGGCAAGAGCAACTTCCTTTGCGTCTGAAGTAACTTTATCTCCAGCACTTGTTCTTAATTTTCTCATATTTGCTGATGAAACTCCTTCTTTTAACATATTTTCTCTTTCTGCTTTCAAAAGAAATAAATCTTTATACGTTGCAAACAGATCCATTTTATTTGTATCTTGAAGTATCTCACCACCATAAAGAATTTTCATTCTTGTTACTAAATTCCTCGAAATATTGTTTACGAGAGTGTTGTTTGCATGTCCTGCAGTTGCAAGTGTGAGGTTAAAAGTCAATCCAACGCTGCCAGGAACAAAGACAACATTCTCACTCAACTTTGGCAGATGAACATAAAGCGTCTCGCCAGGATTCGCGCTGCTGGGGTTGAAGGTTATTCGATGTAGTGTTCTATCAGCCTTTAGTGCAAATGGTTTTCTTCTTTCACGACTGACATCTAAAACTTCTGCTATATTACTCATATTATATATATGGAAAATAAAAAACTTTCAAACCATTATTATTCTACAAATGGATATTGGAAAGGCTATGAGGCTATTGCTCCTCTGGCAGAAGCCACTGGCGTCGATAAAGAAAAAGTTAAAAAATGGTTAGAAAAACAAGCGTTGTGGCAAATATATCTTCCAAGACCAAATTATATTCCCAGATGGCATTGGAATGTTGAAAAGGTGAATGAAATTCATCAGTCAGATTTACTATTTCTTACTCATGATACAGTAGGAAATAAAACATATAAATATGTATTACTGGTAGTAGATGTCGCCAGCAGATATGCTGATGCCGAACCACTGACTTCAAAAGACTCCTCCGGCGTAGCAAATTCATTTGAAAAAATATATAAAAGAAAATTAAAATATCCAGAAACGTTAATTGTTGATCCGGGAACTGAATTTATGGGCGCAGTGACGAAGTTGATGGAAAAAAATAATGTTAAAATTCAAAGATCAGAAGCAAAGAATCACAGAGCACAAGCAATAGTGGAAAGAGTAAACAGAACTCTAGCAGGAAAATTATATTCTCATCAATATGCACAAGAGATGTTGATGACTGATAGAAGTCGAGAATGGGTTAAAAGATTACCTGATGTGTTAAAGTCAATAAATAATAAAGCGAAAAAAATAACAGGTAAAGCGGCTGTTGATGCTGTAAAGTTAAAAGAAGTTTCAGAAAACCATGTGCAATATAAACGTCCAGTTGGCATAGAAGAAAAACGATTGCCTGCTGGTGTAAAAGTTAGATATTTATATCAGCCTGGAGAATATGAAGGTGGTGAAAACCAAAGAGCTACTGATCCAAATTGGAGTTTTGGAATTTTTGATATTGTAAGAGCCTTTGTCGCAGAGAAACAACCAGTTTTATATTATCTTTCTGATGGAGCACCAAGGAGAAACTTTGTTAGAGAGGAATTAAAAGGCCGTCCGCGTAAAAGCGGTCCGGTGACATTAACTTTGAGATTTAGATTTTGCTGATCTTTTGTGCAATGAAAGACTATTATATACCTATAACAAAACCACAATTTAAATAATGTTTACTTTTGAATTTTTTGTGTTACGAATTTTTTCCCGTTACTACTTGCTGTGGCCTGTTTCGAGCATTTTCGAAGCTAAAATTTCATACAAATTTCAACGGCGGTATTTTTCGAAATAACCATTCCTGACCAAAACAAATGCCAGAACCAGTTAAATTGAGCCTTAATCAATAACCAGACATGATTTCAAACTCATTGAGCAAAAATCTAGGACGTTACAATATTTTCATTTCACCAATGTTATGCACAATTATCGAACACATGAAAATACATCAAACTCATGCTCGACTTTCAAGAAAGTGGGGCATGCATTTGGAATTAAATTAGTACTGGAGAAACGTAGATACAATAGCAATTGTTAACAAAAAAAGAAACCTTGCGGCAACTATTTAACAAAACAGCTAGAGGCTCGTAAACTTACCTGAATTCGGGGTTTTTGATGTTTTGCCTTCATTTTGACAGTCTCGTTGAAATAACGGAATGCATCGAGATCCTTCGTTAATGAGCCAAAAACCATTAATCATGAAAGGAAATGTTGTAAAAATGCACAGAAATTCTATTTTCAAGGAAAAAGTATCAATTTTTGCAATTAACTTCGTCGTATATTCAACATTTCTCACCTGGATCAGTTGTCAACTTTCGCAGTTTGTTATGTACAGAATTCAAAACTTTTTCTTTTACTTCTTCTACTTTTAGACAGTATTTCCAACATAATGAAAGTTGATTTATGATTCCATTAGTACAATCGCTCAAGGACAAGTGCTTATTTACAAAAGAAATGATCAGAAATTGACCTCAAATCGACCTTCGCGCGAAAGCTCGTGTTTACACTTGACCGCTGACCAAAAAGAGATCAGGCTCATCTTAACACAGGTAGCCCACCTTTATTAGGCAATGTAAGTTATTTAGAGAGAAATATCGAAAATTAACAAAATTCAAGTTATAAATTACATTAAAACACTATAGTTAATTGTACTCAATTCTTATTCTTCTTTTTACTGAGCTATACATTTGTTTCGTTGAATATGTATGTAAAGAACGTTTGTGTGTGTGTATGTGAGCAGCCCCGTAATATGCCATTTGTAATGCACATTTTATGCGAATAACTCAACTTTGACTTGATGAGCATATTTGATTCCCAGGAGTCCTTTCAGTGTTTACTTTAAGCAAAGGTAATGCCATATCCCGTGTACAAGTAAGGCTGAACTCCTTGCAGAAGAACAGATTTGCGCTAACACGGGGTTCGTAGTTCTAGATGAAATCGCATGCTCGGATATCGTATCATTTTCTCATGGCGCAGCCTGAAGAACTTCAGTGGAATTCTGCAATAATAGAAGAGATGAGCTTAGGTTGTCATAGGATACAATAGCTTTGTATGCATTCTCAACTCCTATTTCTTTCTGTGCGATGTTCTTTTGTTGTTGTTGTTGTTGTTTTTTGTTTGACCAAGTATATAACCGATCCGTCCTATACATAAAACAGACATTTCAAAGCAATAACGCCGGCTTTTCATTATTTAGGATTGATTTCAGTTTTTATTTAGCAAAATGACATGGCCGTCGTTTATGAAGCCCATCGCGCAGAATGCTATTGTTCTCAGGGACATTTACTTACGGTGCTAAATTATTCACACTAGGCATAAATATGAATAAATCAGTGTGATTTAAGGTTGTGATTGGCTGTTTTATCACTGCTAGTTTGAATATTTCTTCCGACAAAGCTACAGGCAATTACGGACACAGGGTTTCAGAATTCAATACCAAAATCCACCTATTGTTGTCTTATCCGCTTATTGTTTTCGTGCGTGTCAAAATGTTATGATACAACAATAAGAAAAATTCTACACCAACTATAAAGAAATAATAAACTAATAATTTTCACTCAGGACATTTTGTTCGAATTTGATATTAAACATTCTCAATGACAAACGGCGCACAAAGCTATATGAGTAGTTTGAGCGCTCTTACCGGAATTTTTCTAGCTAAATTGCGCGTTTACATATGATAGGCCAAACTTATATCAAATGAACCTTTAAATTGTGTAGTTTGTTTATGTTTGTGACTTTTTTGATACGTTTATTAAACCAGACTTGTTTAATTTAAGCAAAATAACATTCAAAATGACCTTCTCACAAACTAGAAACATGAAGCCGACAACTCGAGTTCAAATGAGTTGTTTAAAGTTCATTTCATTTCCAATCTTAATGAAACTTATATCAAATGGAAACTTAAAATTTGTAGTTTGTTTACTTGTGACTTTTTTTGATGCGTTCATAAACCAAATTTGTTTGAAAGCAAAAAAACCCTCATAATTTCACAAATTCGAAATGTGAAGCCGCCGACAACTAAAGCTTGAATTAGTTGTTTTTAAAATTTATTTCTTTTCCAATCTCAATGAAACTTATATCAAATGAAACCTTAAAATGTGTAGTTTGTTTGTTTGTGACTTTTTTAAATAGCCTTCTCACAAACTCAAAAACTATAGCTGACAACTCAAATTCGAATGAGTTGTTTAAAATTCATTTCTTGTGACTTTTGCAGCTTCAAACCAGCTTTCGATTTCAGCTTTCCGAAATAAGTAATTATACACTTAGATTAATCAATCTTGATCTTCACTATCAATACGTTGAGTTAATTACGCAAATCGCTGAAGAAGAAAAAAATATCACTAGAAACCGGCGTACAGCAGATTGTAGAATGACAAGATAGATGAAGCTTATTTTATATATAAACGAAAATGAATTGATTTGGAACGACTTCAGGATTGTGGTGTTGTCACTAATTCCGCCTTTGTGTCAAAACACAAAAGAAAATATCAAACAAGTTGGGTGCTAATCCAAACAAACAAAAGGCCAATTAACTAAATAATCTGTACGGTAACTACAAAGAAACATCGACCGTAGCAAGTTATGGAAATAACTAGCTTAAATATTCATATTAAAAAAGAGAAACTTTCTAAACGTCAAAATAATACCAAAAAATGTGGAAAATATTCACCAAAACAAGATCTTTTGAATGCACCATGTTCATTTTTTTGTTTCTTTGTGTATTCTCAAAAAAAACTGTGTTGAATATTTGTGAATATTGGTTTACATACAAATTAGCACTGAAATTGCCCTTTTTTGAATATGAAAAAGAGAAATATTTGAAAACAAATCTTCCCAACTTACAGGGTGCAAACGATAAATAAATATCTCATCTTTAATTTGCACCATGTTCATTTTTTTAGTTATTTGTCGAAAACAGTGTAAACCAGGTTTTACATAGCAAGGTCTGACCATTTTAAGCACTTTTCTTTGTAAATGTGACTACATTTCTCATTAACGGCTCATTAACTTCGCTGTCCGCGTTTTGAATCTGGCGCCAGAACAAAAGAAAAGTCCCGTATGTGTCCCTGTATTCTGCGCGATGCAAAATTTGCAGCATATTGGCAGCTCAAATTTTATGTAAAATTGATGTCATTCATATCTCAACGGAGATTTTTTGCTTTTATGTATGTCCTTAAAAGGCAGTAGCTTTTTAAAACATTCTAGTATTTTTTACATTTAAAGATCAATTAATAAAGCATTATTCAACGTTATTTTGTTTGAATTGCGCGCACGTATTTCTAATGAACATACCTTATTACTTATCAATGCCCTGGCAAAAAAAAAACAAAAAACAAAAAAAAAAAACGAAGCCTGTGATACCCCCTACTTTTATTACGCAGTCTGAACGGTCACATGATGTAGCTTGCAGATGTTCAATTTAAACCAAACTAGACGTAGGCATTTTCCCCCTTTGATGGGCTTAAAGTGTACTTACAGATAAAAAACTTGAGATGTAGACCAAAGTTGTTCTCTTAAAACAATCTGAACTAATTTGTAATCAACGAAAGTATAGAAAAACTTGAAAATGAAAGTAGAAAAAAACATTTTCGCAGTCCACATGGCACTCATCGCCTCAATGCATTTTATTGTCAACAATGCATTTCGGTCTTGGAATGCAGTATTCGGTATTCAGTATTAGGTACTCAGTATGCAGTACTCAGAAAAATCCAAGGACAACCTTTTGTGAAATAGTTATATACTTAGTTCACAAATCAAACAAAATAAATAACAGCGCATAAATAATTATAGGAGATGAGAATTAATATGCTGAGCTATTGTATCCTTTAATAACCCAAGCGAGTCATCTCTTTTGTGATTGCAGAATTCCAAGTTCGTCATGCGACGCGATAAGAAAATGCTACGATGTCGAGCATGCGATTTCATCAAACACTACGAACCCCGTGCTAACGCACGCAAATCTGTTCTTCTGCAAGCAATTCAGCCTTAGAGACTGTTTAAACCGGGCTGGCGCGCCTCATATAAACAGCTCCTTAGTTGTGCACGGGATATGGCATTACCTTACTGCTATTTAAAGTAAGCTTAGAGTTAACAGTAAAAAACGGTAAAAAGTATCGGGTATCTTTAAAAATGTTGAAGTTGCAGTCAGGATTCATATTAAACAAAATATAACATGATCTTCTGATCAGTTGTTACAGTTGAAAATTGTATTGCGCGAGATAACATCAAAAATGCTCTCGGCAGAGTATGGTCGAAACGTCTTATTAATTATCACAATAAGTCAGAGTCAAAAAACTTCACATATTTTGTTTAAGTATTGATCGGGTATGCTCATCAAGAGTTTTCAAAAATACCCGGGCAATACATTTCAGTGGCATATTTCAAGCCTGCTCACATACACACACACACAAAACGTTCTTTACATACATAATCAACAAATCAAACGTATAGTTCAGTCAAAGTTTAGCGAAATATACAGATTGAGTACAATCAACGATAGTATATATTTTAATGAATTTTTAATTTTCCATATTTTTCTCTAATAATTTAAATTATATATCATATAATTATCTATAAAACACCAATATTTCTTCTTTTCGAAAAACTGATATTCTCAGATGGAAAATAACATGTTATTTTTACATGTGAAAATAACGTTACTATGGTTACGCCTTGAGTATGCTTCAAAATCTTATGAAGTCTATTTTATGAATAATTATATGATAAACTAAATATTACATGGGCGCGAGAAGATACGAAATTTATTTTCTCGTGTTGAAAATATCTCACTCGAAGATCAATTTCGTATCTCCGTGCACACATGTAACATCCTTTATTTGTCTAATAAAGGTGGGCTACCTGTGTTAAGATGAGCCTGATCTCTTTTTTGTCAGTGTCAAGTGTAAACATGAGGGTTCGCACGAAGGTCGATTTGAGGTCAATTTCTGATCATTTCTTTTGTAAATAAGCACTTGTCCTTGAGCGATTGTACTAATGGAATCATAAATCAACTTTCATTATGTTGGAAATACTGTCCAAAAGAGAAGAAGTTTTGAAATCGCTACATAACAAACTGCGAAAGTTGACAACTGATCCAGGTGAGAAATGTTGAATATACGACGAAGTTAATTGCAGAAATTGATACTTTTTCCTTGAAAATAGAATTTCTGTGCATTTTTACAACATTTCCTTTCATGATTAATGGTTTTAGGCTCATTAACGAAGACTCTCGATGCAATCCGTTATTTCAACGAGACTGTCAAAATGAAGGCAAAACATCAAAAACCCCGAATTCAGGTAAGTTTACGAGCCTCTAGCTGTTTTGTTAAATAGTTGCCGCAAGGTTTCTTTTTTTGTTAACAATTGCTATTGTATCTACGTTTCTCCAGTACTAATTTAATTCCAAATGCATGCCCCACTTTCTAGAAAATCGAGCATGAGTTTGATGTATTTTCATGTGTTCGATAATTGTGCGTAACATGGGTGAAATGAAAATATTGTAACGTCCTAGATTTTTGCTCAATGAGTTTGAAATCATGTCTGGTTATCGATTAAGGCTCAATTTAACTGGTTCTGGCATTTGTTTTGGTCAGGAATGGTTATTTCGAAAAATACCGCCGTTGAAATTTGTATGAAATTTTAGCTTCGAAAATGCTCGAAACAGGCCACAGCAAGTAGTAACGGGAAAAAATTCGTAACACAAAAAATTCAAAAGTAAACATTATTTAAATTGTGGTTTTGTTATAGGTATATAATAGTATTTCATTGCACAAAAGATCAGCAAAATCTAAATCTCAAAGTTAATGTCACCGGACCGCTTTTACGCGGACAGCCTTTTAATGGTTATTCCTGAAGACACTGAACTTCCTCCAAAGAATGTTCTGTAATTCTGTGAAAATATTTTTTATGACTTTCTAAAGTATATTTATTTTTAAATCCACGTCTACAATAAGGACATTTTATTCTAACATAAAGAAAATAATTATTTATTTCTCTGATGATAATGTCATAGTCATTGGAAATAAGCGGCTTGTATCCGTTCTGTTTATATTTCTCCAAGAGTTTTTCTTGTGACTCTGAAGTAACTCCAAGTCCAGTTGGTGTTTTGAATTCAAGCGCAAACCCCACATAATATTTATGGTAGTTGTGAATAATTACATCTGGTTGACCTTTTGTATAACCTTTTGCCCAGGAGGAGATTCTTTTTTCTGACGTATCCTGAAGTTCTCCTAATCCAGCAGATATCAGCGCATTGGGATAGAATCTTCTGATGTAAGCAACCACTTTCGTATGAAGATCATATTCATTTTCAATTTTAAATGCAATCGATCTTGGATATTTTTTTAAAGAATATTCACCGGTTTTTCTAATTGTTGGAAGAACTTCTTCAAATACCCATTTTCTAAACTTAAGTGCAGATTCAAGCTTTGAAGAAAATATTAATTCATAAAGACCTGGTTCAAGAAGAAATATAGTGTCAGGATGAAGGTGTGCGATTTGGGATACCTTGATATCCTTCAAAGAAACCTTGTATTTATCAGAAACATGTGTAGTAATAGCTTTAGCAGTATTTTGATAACCAAGAGCTAATGCAGCATCTTTAGCTTTGAAATATATTTGATCTTTTTGCTTCGCTGCTTCAAGTTTAAATTCTTCGTTTGAAAATTCTTTAAGTTCCATATATCTAATGTTTTATTTTTACATCTTCTAAAAATATCCTATTGCTCTTGTATTAATCCCATCTGCTAAAATTATTCTTTTGTCATCATTAGAAGATAATGCAACTTTATTTACTGTCTCCGCATAAATATCATGTTGATAACTTCTAATGTTGTTCATAGTTCTATACTGCTCTCTTCCAGTAAATAAACAATCTCTATAATCGTTGAAAGAAATATCAACATCAATAATATTCTTTCTAACACCTTTACACTTTTTATGTTCATCTTCTTCAACTTTGAATGCATATAATTTTGATCTGAGTCCAACAAATTCTGTTATTTCAATTCCATTTGTCTCATCTTTCATCATTCCAATAACTTTTTTATTTACTTTTTTATCAATCACTTGATGTTTCCCATAGGCTGAAGTATCAAACTTCTCTTCAAGATCCACATAAATATCTTTATAGAAATCTTCTGTTCGTATTTCATACATAAGTGAATCAGTGTCAGAAAACAATAATTCAGCTTTGCTTTCATATTTCTTCTTAATGTAATTGTAATGGAAGTCATACATTAACTCTTTAGATAAATCTAATATTGACATTCCAACATAAATCGGCTTATTAAATATTAACTCAGTCAAATTCATATGAACAGCAACAAGATTTTCTGAGGATATTGTTCTCCTTTTATAATTTGGTTTTCCTATAAGACTTTTAACTTGTTCCTCACTATTACAAAGTTTTATCTCCTGTCTATTTCTTATATTTTCCATAGTTTTACCAAATACACTATTATTCATCAACTTGAAGAAATCTTTTTCAAAGTCATTAGTTCCTTTAGTTCTCAGCTGAGTATTCAAATCAATATACTCAGCCAACCATGGCTTTTCTTCAAATAAAATACCTCTGTGGATCTTTTTAATTTTTAAACCAAGAGAAAGATATTTCTTTAAAGTCGAATGATGAACTACATATTTTTCTTTGTCCTTCAGATTTGGAATTAGTTTTTCAACTTTATTTACAACCAACGGCTCTGGTGCAAGGGGATATTCATTATGCAACTCATGAAGTTCCTTGGGATATTCTAAATCCACTTCTAAGATACAAGAACGTTTATGCCAATATTTAATATCTTCTTTACTCATCCACTTAAATCCAGCATAAGGCATATTTTGACTCATTGCCCAACCATAATGATTATTAGCATCTAAATATTTTATAAAGACATCTTCTTCCTTAGGTGAATAATCTTTCATATATTTATTATTTGCCTTTGCATATCGTTTACTAATCATCGAAATTCCTCCTCTAATTCCTTTTTCAATCATCAACAACATATTAGAATCATGAAGTAAATCTAATTCTATTTTAGTTTTCTTTAACATTGCATCCCATGAAAGCCCAGGCGAAGTATAATACCAACAAGGATCTAACTTATAATTCTTCATGCAGACATCTCTGAAGGTCTCAAACACATCAGACAATAGAAGAACATCTGTTTTCATATAAAGATCGTGATAATCTTTAAAAGTTGACATATTAAACTTTTTCCAAACTTTCTCAGCATGTTCATAATCTGATAAAGAAATATTTTTATTATTTAACCTGCTATAAAACTCTTCAATAGGCGGAAGCTTAGTTTCAGTTAATTTCTCTAAACTATCAAAATAATCATAAGGAAATACACCTTTCCGCAATAATAACTCTAACTTATCTCCATAATATTTTGTCATATTTTTAAAATCATCTTTTGACAAATTGGAAACTAGTTTATCTAAAGATGAAGCCATAAACTTAAAACTATCAATAAATCTGATTTCTCTTTTAACATTAAATTCTTTTCCATTCTTATCTTTAAATCTATCAACAATAATTTCCTTTTTAAAACTAATATATTTTTCTTCATTATTTGGAATACAATCTATCTTTCCTTGAGAAACGCCAAGATTTTTTATAAACAAATGAGCATCATATCCAGATAAATTATGAAATATCACTGGAATATGTTTTGGTATTTTATAATTTAAATTACATGAATTATGCGCTGCACCTCTATATTTACCAGTTAAATGATCGTGATCTAAAACCTTATCACCCTCAAGAGGCAAACAGCAAATATGACAATCTTTCTCATTCTCAAAATTAACCTTATCTTCTTTTGTTAATTTCACTTTCTTATGCCAAATCTTATTATAAATCTCCCTAACTTTATTTTCAATCGAATCAACAAATATCTGTCCGATATCTTCATCTGAACTTGAACTAGTATAATTTTCCACATCTAATGGAAACAAATCTTCAACTGTCGATTTAACAGCATAGCAAAATCCAGATGGTTTATGCTTTTGAAATTTATTTGTCCAAGAATGATCATTATCTTCCATTGAACTTTCTATCTTTTCAGTTATACATTCAAAATCAGCATAAATAACAAATGGAACTCTCATTGAATGATGATAATTTTTAAACTTCAACTTTGAACCTTTGCTTGGCATTTTTATTTTAACCGTCGATTTATCTTTGCAATATTCTTTATGTTTATCTAAAGTTTCCTGCTTTGAAAATGAATTCAAACAACGTAAACAAATAAATCTTTTATGCTGTATATTATTAATCTGTGAGTAAAGAAGTCCAGACATATTTTTAATCCAACAATAATGACTTTTTTCAGAATCTGAAATAAGAAGAAGATTTATTATTTCGCCATTTGTTTCCGAGATCCTCAACGGATAAACCTCTTCTTCAGTTTCATTATATCCAAATACATTTACACTTACATTTGAATTATTTTCTTCAAATATGTCAATATCTGAAAGTTCAATTGGAAAAGTTAATCCAGACCAATTCAACTCTTCAGTATTCTTTTTTAACTCATTAGAAATTCTCTCTTTATTTTTTCCCTCAGGTTTTATAAAAGCTAAAGTTGCTGCCCACTTAAAACATTCTAAATCTTTATTTTTTGGATTAATAATTGATCTCTTTAAAGCTAACTTTCTTGGTAAAGGAATATATGAACTTCCAGAAATTGGATTGAATTTATCAATGTGAACGCTTAATAAAACCACCTTATTAAAAATCCATCCCGAACCCATATTTTGAAATGCTTCTATTTTCTCTAAAATTAACTCTATATTTCTTTCATATATTTCCTTTAATTTGCTGGTTTCTGTTATTATTTCAATATCACTATGAAAATATGAAATTGTATAAATATTCTTCTTTTTAAATTCAACTTCAAGCACCATTTTAAATTTAACTGGTTTTTCTTTCTCTTTCAAAAGATCTAAAACCTGAACTTTATGTAGTTGTAAATAAATTTTAGGACCAACTTTTGTCTGTCCTTTTATCTCATAAGAAGTTAAAAATCCCTTGAGAGCGGATGCTTTCTTTGTTACTTTAAGCTTATAAAATATCTTATTAATTGAAGATTGTAACTTTTTAATTTTTTCATTAGCTATTTTCTTTTTTTCTTCTGGAATGAAATTCAAAATCCAGTCGGCGAATTTATTTAAATTCTTTTTTGCATTATCCTGTAATTTCTTAGCATTATTAAGTTTAACCGGGGCTTTCTAAACCTGTGGTTTTAAAATTGGAGTTTTTATAACAGGAACAGGTGAATCTAAAATATTATTGTTTTGACTCATATTGTATATAATAGAAAATATTAAAATCCTAATATATTATCTTCTTTCAATTCTCTAATTTCATATGATTTAAATATCATTTTTACACAAGAATTGCAAATTTTTGTTTTCAAATCGTTGAATTCTATTTTATGTCTTGCCATTTTACAAATAACACATAAATAATATTCAAACTTTATATTATATTTTTTAAGATCATCCATATATTTAATAAAAAAAATAATTCTATATATAGTAACAAGCTATAGAAGCATCCTGATTGTTCAAAAATAGACCCACCCCTCCCCTCTAGAAATAATCAAGCTGGACCCACCCCTCCCCTATTGATTTTGCAAACTGAGCCACCACCCCTCCCCTCATAGTCTATAGTAGTAGAGAGGGGCTGTGTTTGGCTTATTGCCTCATAATAGTCAATAAATTATTGAAATTCATAGGTAAAACCGATTTCAGCTCAAATTCTATTTCGAGCTAAAATGATGATTTTTTTAATCAATGAATTGTTGACTAAAATAGGGCTTTGAGCCAAGATCGGCCCCTCTCTACTACTAGAAGTTTGCAGATTATGGCTCTAATTTTGTTGTCAAATAAACTCAAGCAACATGCAAGAACACACATCGTTCAGTAAAAGATGTCGAGCGTTCTCGGAACGTGATTACATGATGAGAGAACATCTTACGAGCGAATCGAGACTAATTTATATTGAAAAATTTTTACCTAGAAACATTTATCGTGAGTTATTTATTGACAACTGTCTGCCTATCTATACAAATAGCAAAACTCATAAATCTCATCAAAATTTTAACCGTACAAACGACTCAAGTGCTGAATGTTCTTACGAGTTTGCTGATAAACTAGGGAAATAACTACTGCAAGCGAAGGCGAAAACTAACACTGGTATGTAACTCACAATGTTATCTTATCGGTTGTTTATGTCATGTTTTTAACACTGAAAATTAATTGTTTTGCTACTTATATAATCGCCATAACCGCTGTTACTTTACCAGCTTATGTAATCAATCATTTGAACATTTCGAGTATGTTTATGTAATATAAGATATTTTTTCATCGTTTTGTGATTGTGTATATTCGATAAAACTAATAATTTTATATTTATGTATTTAATGATGTAGAAGTGACAATAAATATCACAAAAACAACCAGATCTTGATATTTTAGATGTTTGCACGTGATCGTGAACCTCGCTAGCAGGTCCTAGCAGAATATTGACTCGATCGTTGTTTAACGAATAAAGTCCGGGATATCTAAATCTTCTATATTATATTATTACCTTAACAGTGGAATGTTAAAAATTAGTCATTTTACAAATGTACTGAGACGCAAACAAAACTTCGAGAAATTTTCAAATTTAAAGCTAAGAGATATATTTCACCTTGTAATTGTTATCAATTATTGCCAATCAAAGCTATTCACCGATGTTGAAAAAAATCCTGTTCCTAACAATACATGTGATCCATTGAAAACTATAACAGCACCATAAAGTCAAGGAGATGATTCTGGACAAAATTTAGGGCAACACCATATCAAACTTTTGTTGTCGGTTTTGGGTTTCCTGTGGTGAAATACAATGGGTTTCTCTTTTTAACTAGTTTCTTTTAGGCCAAAATCCAACATGGCTGACTTGGTATGCATGCTTTCACTAAAAAAACTGTGAAAGATGGAGGGATTTTGCGAGAAAAATCGCTTTTTTCGCGTTGCTGATTTACTTCAATGCCCAAATATGGTGGGTACAATCCTTATAAGGGAATACGTGAGGCTTGATAGAAAACGACAACAAGGGAAAAGCTTGGTATGCTGTGGTGAGTTTGTGTTCTCTGATTTATAATTATAAACAGGGACTCAGCAATCTGAAATACCAAAAATGTTAAATGTATTTGAGAACTTGGTAGGAGTTTTGCAGGAAATGTACTAAAGGGTTATTAACCGAGAGCGAAGTCAGACCAAGCGTAGCGAGGTCCGTACATAAAAGACCGAGGTCTGATATTTTCCCGTACAGACCGAGCAAACGAGGTTAATAAATCTTTTATTATATGGCCGTTTTTCTTTTAGAAGCGCCGAAAAACGGTGGAAAACGTGAACTTTCGGTATCGCGCGAATATCGATTAGCGTAATGAAATTATCGATCGTTTCATTAAAACAACACATGGAGAACACTGAACTGGCAAATGGCGGATTTATTACAGCAGAAAACTGCTTTTTTATATAAAGAACTTTAAAAATAGTTCAGAAATATTTCAGAGAAGTTTAGAAAGTGTTTCCAAGATGCTTCTTCAAACAATTCGGTGGCTCAATCATTGAAAACTAAACAACGAGTTTATCAAGTCAAGGTCAAGCGACCAGCTTTGTGATCAATTCTCATCGTCGCTTTCGATGGCAATACTACTACGTTTTCCTTCTTGGATGGTCACTGAATCATTGAAAATCTGAAAGCTACATTTTGAGATATTGTGGACGCCAGAAAAGAAGATAAGACTTGTGAAATGTATGTCTTTTTATACGAGACACGAACTGTGTTATCGACTGTTCGGCACTACCGTGCTGTGCTTGTGATGCTCTGCTGAGTGTCATGGACATGACTCTTCAATTTGGTGTTGATTGCCGGCTTTTAAGCAGGACTAAAGGCTCTCAGTTGTAACTGACATTTTTATTTTGTATAATTTATTCAAGCTCCTGTGGAAGCAAAATTGGCTTGGAGAATGGCCCTCCTCGCCACTAATAGACTTAGTTGTTTTGTTTTTATTTGATATTGATATTTTCAGCGACATTTTGAGTTCAGAAATGTCAAATTTCGCGCCGTGAAAAAAGTATACAATCAAGCTGCCAATGGCAACGCAACTCGTGGAAATATGGAAATATTTGAAAACAAGAGATTCATTAAATCATTGTCAAATAATACTAGTAAAGTATGATCTGTTATATTGATTTTGCACAAGTTGAATGTCACACAGCCTGGCACACAGGAATGTCAGCATAGTCTAATGTTAAAGTCGCTCAAAGAGAGCATGTAGTTACTCCCATGTACGCTTGTAGTGGATCATTTGTTAGAATATTTATTCTGCTATATCTCTTAGTGTTTTACAGATTGCAGCACTATTGCTGACGCGTAACATGATGTTGTCCGCGACGGATGCGCGCAGATTTTGAGATTTTGAGGAGATTTGTTGATTGGTCTTCCTCTGTTGCTTTGATTGGGTTTCCTGTGATTCTTCGAAATTTGAGTTCTCAAAATCGATAATTCTGAAGGCTTTTTATCAATAAAAGAAACTCAAATCAATATTTTTTCTTTGGTTTGTTTGAATATTGTGACGTTTGTTGATTTAATGCTAATTTAGCCTTATTTTTGTCGGTTAATGTTGTGTGTGAAAGCGTCATTTTAATCACAAGTTTGATTCGCGACTTGCCGGTGAAATTGCTCGGAAATAAATCTTTTCTCTTTAGTTTACAAACTTCCACTTTAGAAGCCACATGGAGAAATTATTAAGTCCCAAATATATTCAAGTAAAAGTCCTTAGTAGTCAACGAACAATTTATTGACTGTAGAAACGGAATTGAAGTAAGATCGTCTAAACATCTAAACACATCAACTGACATCAATGTCGCAAGCACGCAAGCCACCGATCGAGTGATCGAACTCGCAAAATCGTTCGAAAAATATATATAGTTCCCTAGATTAAGATTAAACATGTCCAAGAGTTTATTTTTTCTTTTTCAAAAGAAGTCAAATTTTATTGCATACATTTCCGTTTACAAATTGATTGTCGATGAATAAAGACAGTTCATAGACAAATGTTGCGTTTTGGTTTTACAATGAAATTTGTTAAATCAGTTACATTGCAAATGTACCTTGGAATTA
The DNA here is from genome assembly GCA_918843875.1 of Diadumene lineata. NCBI lineage: Eukaryota > Metazoa > Cnidaria > Anthozoa > Actiniaria > Diadumenidae > Diadumene > Diadumene lineata. The sequence continues at coordinate 11,344,191 of OU974074.1, read as the reverse complement.
GACGTCCAAATAATCCAAACCATTGCTGAACATTTGTTTATCTTCTTTCTTGTTTTGCGTTTGTCATGCTTCTTTCAATTAGAGCCACATGCTTAGTTTGTGTTCGATTCAATTTGAAGATTGCTCCACCACAAGAGTGAACTAGCTCGTTTTTCCCGACAGAACGATAAAGTAAATAACATCGCTAAACTTCGCCATAATATTCCAAAAACCGCGCTCAGTCTTGTTCAAGCACACTTATTTCGATTATTTCGATGATCATTGTATCAATTTAACGAAATGGTAAAGAAGAAAGAAAGCAAAAAGTAATGTTCAACGAATAAAACAGTTCATTTGACTCTGGCGTGTTCACTTCCGTTAAGTTGAGCGTCACGAGTTACCTCAGGCAGCCCAAGCTCATTACAAGTCAGTATCAATAAAAATCATTTCATTGTTTTAAACTTGAAATAAAGAATACAATACAATTTCATTAAAGAATACAATACAATTTCATTAAAGAAGTCTATTGTATTATTAATTCATTTTAATTTTAACCTACTCGAATGATCTTTACAAATATTGACAGATAGTAAGTTTGGGCTGCCTGTGCAGTTACCGGAAGTTTACGGTATATGTCGAAGCATGGTGAATTTAGGTAAGTACTTCATGTAGTCCTTGATTATAATGTCCTCATATATATGCCATATTGCTATTCGGAGTTTTTGTCAAGAAGTCATTCATTTTTTGTACTTTATTTATTCACTGTATTTATGCATTATTGTTTTTCTCCTTTTTTTAACATTTCCTTTTGTAGATTTGTTTATATGCATATTTTTATAATCGAGGAATACATGAAGTACTTACCGATCTCGAACCCCTAAACGACTTGAAAATCTCGTGGAATTTGCTTCGCAAATTTCCACGAGTTAAAAACGCGAAGGTGATATGAGATCCGGACCAATTGCCATGGTAATCGGTCTGAGATGGGAAAATCTCAGACCGCAACTCAGCCAATCAGAGCGCGCGTAGAGTCTAAGCCATATAATAAATCAAATTATTACACCAGAACTGGATACAACTGCTGTACTTCATTAATTACAAAGGGCCTTTCAGTCTTTAATATCAGATAATTACCGGCACCAATTTCATACACTGCCGTTGCTGTAGCGCCCGCAAAATGTAATAATCACCCTCAAATGTAATAAACCTGCATTTGTAATAAGGATTTCTCCGCAAAAGTAATAAACGTGCATTTGTAATAAGTATTTACCCGTTAAATGTAATAAACGTTCATTTGTAATAAGTATTTACCCTCAAATATAATAAACCTGCATTTGTAATAAGGATTTACCCGCAAATGTAAAAAACCTATAAATGCAATATCAGTCTGTGGGGAGGGGCCTGGGGAGGCGTTGTACCCCTTTTTAGGAAAGTATTTTTTTGACCTTCTGTGACTAGGCGAGGGGGGGGGACTAATATGGATCCCCACTCTGTATCTTCGAAACCAATGCAGCCATGATCATCAAAACTTGACACAGTGATTATGGACATAAGATTAGCTACCACACCCAGTTTTGACACGTGACAGGCAAATGATGACGTCACTATGACGTCAAATAATCAAATTTTGACTGAATTTTTTAAAGAATACTACAAAAGAGATCCTATTAAATTTTTATCACTTATTTCAATTTTAGAATTATGAGTGATTCAAATGAAGTCACAATGACGTCATATAAGCCAAAAATTACCCTTAACGCAAATTACCCAGAGTAAAATAAGATAAAAGCCTATTTTTAAAGTAGAACGACCAGACTATATGAAATACATATCAGCATGGAAGTCTTGAACAGATACAAATGTCCGCGGAATCTAAGAAAATTTAATCTATATACCTTGCAAAATGTTTGTAAAAATAAAATCCATATTGTTGTAAAAAATAAACTTAGTTTTTGCGTGAATTACATTTTTTATTATTGTTTCCCTTGTTATGTCATTTTCACTGTCAAGTTTTTTTTAATTTTCATTCTTTAAATGCTCAACCCAAAATATCTTTGCAATAATAAAAAATCCATAAGAATTTTTTTAAGAAAGAATATGCTACTTGACAGTTAAAATATCAGGCCTGAATCATAGAAAGTAGGCATTGACTACTATGGGTCAAATGAGGAGTATCCTATCAAGAAAATTATCATACACATAAGTTGTTTACCTGAAAACATACCACTTATCCTAATATGAGTATTTATTTCACTTTCTAAGAGCAGGGTTCTGGACTAATACAGTGTAAATGATTCATTACAACATATATAATCTAATGTGAGTGGTTGTCCACTAGAAAGTTGAAACTATTTTCGACAACCACGCACATTTTATGTCTTAACAAACTCTGACTTGTACATAAACAAAGACAAAAAAAGATAAATAAGATATATAAATATATTAAGAGAGGATGTCGGATATCATGGAGACTCTCATTTCAACGATATTTTACAAACTTTACCTGAATATAGCCTTTGGTTAGCCTTTTAAAAAAAAACATATTTAAAACTTCCAGCGAATCTTTTTTTTGAAGAAAATTCGAAGAATTTGAAATCGCCGTTTTCAGACGTCCTGAGGCTCGAAAAATCGTCACGACAATGACCAAAACTCAAAGCGCTACTGAAGCCATAAATCAAGCTCTATTGAAACCAAAATTAGCACACATTAAGTTCATTTATTCCTCGATAAAAATGTATAAAGGTCTAGTTAAATTTTTCAATATTTGTTTTTAGTCCTAGTGATTTTCTAACGGACTTTGAAAACAGCACGGATTTAATAGCTATTTTTATCGATCAAAATCACATTCTGGTATGTCAAAAAATTTCCTGAAAGATACACTCATAAACTTAACTTGATTTGAATTTCAAGCTCCAAATCAAAGTTCTTCAGGCCCTAAAATTCAGATTAGAATTCGCAATTATCGTGTCTGAACGTCAACATATCAACAAAACTAATCAAAACACAGACACGCGTAGTAGATTTGAATGTGAGTTTGTTCGATAAACAACGCCTTTTAAATAATATAGAATATCCTAGTAGTATTCGTGCATTAATAATAGCAAGTTTTTGCGCAAATATCAGAGAAATTCGAGCGTCCGCCATCTTGTCAATAGCGAAGAAGAGGGGCCCTGGGGACGGGGTTGGCCCATGAATCACTCAAAAGTGCCTACAATCGCACAAAATTGCCTGAAATAGCCTTAAATTCGTACCAGATTAAAATGTTTGAAAATTTGTATATAGAGTGCAAACGTCAACCATCTGAAAATTAATTTTAATATAATGCAAACGAGTATAAATGTAAATCGTCATAAAAAAATACATATTTATATGAGGGGGGATCACTTAAGTTTTCCCTACCTATGAGGGGGATCAACACAAGGTTATGATACTGCAGGGGATAAATAATGACCGGTCCCTTACGGCTGGGCACGGTAATAAATCTCAAACTTAATCTCATCACAAGTTAGCAAATTACATACATAATGAAATTATATATATGTTTATACTTTTAGTGAATTCATTTCTATTGTTGTTCTCTTCGGTCGCCTAACCAATTTCTTTTAGGTTAGATCGACTTCAAACAACAATACCAAGCTACACACATTATAAAGTTACATGTAACTGATGTTTTTTTGTGCATTTTGAGAGATCAACTTGACAACGTTTTCATTTTCGACAGCTTTATTATCAGTGAGACAACACAAAGTTGCGTGACGTTCTTGGCGTTACACACGCACGAGAGAAAATATACAAAACGAACAACTAAATAACTAGCCTCCTCCGCAGGCAACCCTTTTTCGGCCCTTTTTGCTTTTTTTACTTATTCAGGATCCCCTTGTTGCTCTCTCGACTGAGAGACCTGGCGCCCAAGAGAAAAAGAGAAGGGGTTGCCTGCCACAAAAAGGACACACTTTCGGCGTTCTGCGCATATTAAGTCGCGCATGCAAATATTAAACGTAGGGGTGATGGTAATTGAAAATTTGAAATAACGACCATTTTAGTCCTCTCATATTTCGTAGTTTGTTTGTGTTTATGTTTAGCATGCCGAACGAAAACCAACTTGAAGGTGCTGTAAATTGCTTCTCAGTACTCAGCTATTTGATACTTAAAATCACAACAAATTTTATTTAAAAGGCGGTGGTGTCGAAGTATAATTTATTTTTAAGAAGTCCTTTTGAAACGGCATTAAGAATGGCGGTTCTGTTCTGGCAGTCTGAATTGGAGTTTAGTGCGAAGTTCACGGTCTGAAAACGAAAAAAATATGTATACTGTCGTCTGCGACGAAAAGAATGCTTCTTGTCCTCGAGTCATTCTTCAGAGTTTAATAAGAAGCCAGTTAGTGATTACGACGGCGTTTAATGGATAGAACTAATCACAATTTCCATCAACGCATCAAGAACGTGCGAGCGTTCAAGATGCCGACACGAGTGACTTGCTTATAACTTTTTCTTCCTCGCTCGGTTCATCTTGAATTGTGTTGTTCTGACTTTGACGAACGGCCGCATTTGAATCATCTACCTTTAAATTCAGTCTAGAGCTGGTTCACTAATTCTTCAGTTTCTTCTACTTGTAGTTTAGTCGCTTTAATTTGTCTTCAAACATTTTCATACGAATTACTTAAATATAATACTTGGAGTAGAAGTTTTTTATTAACTCGCACTTGAAGTAATAGATCAAATACGAGTGCGAGTGTTTCATCACGGGATCCAAATACCGAGAAGGTGATGAAAGCACGAGGCCGTAGGCCGAGTGCTTTTAGCACCTTTGAGGTGTTTGGGTCCCGTGATGAAACACGAAGCACGAGTTTTTGATCTAACTTCTCAAACTATCATTTAAAATTCATAACTTTAAAGCAGTGTTAGAACCTAAATTGTTTTGAACAAAGGAGTTCCTTTGTAGTGGTATAAGAGCTGGAATGCAGTATAAAACACTTTGCTATACTTTGTTAGCCTCTTGGGTATAGTTAAATTTGCTTAAGCAGCTATAAAAGATTGAAGGTGTTTTATCAATTCACTTGCGAAATAGTATTTGAAATGACAGGTAACAATTCGTCTCTTCGCTTTCGCAATCCGTGAACTCAAGAGCCATGTTTACAAATTGTAAAATTAAAGTGTTTTACAATACCAAGTTGTATCGAGTGAATGACTATTGAATTGTTTGACTAACTGAATTGCATCATTATAACTGAATTGTTTAATTAGAACATATATAATTGTTTGATTGTAACTGAATTGTTTGATTGCAACTGAATTGGAATTGCTAAATGATGACTGAATTGCTTTATTAAATATGAATTGCTTGATTATAACGTAAGTTGTCTGCTTAGTTTGTCAAATAAATCATAGTTAGCTCAGTGGTTATATAGATGGATTCACATGCGAGAATCAACAAAAAATTGATTCTAGAGAAATAGATATAATTAACGAAAGAATTGAAAGAAAAACAAAAAAAAGTTGAATAGAATAAATGTGAATTTTTTTAATATATGCAAAGAAGATCCAAGGTCCTAGGGCTTGGATCAAATATCCAAATCCTAGGACGTTGGATCTAATTTGCATGACGATGTTGGATCGCGGTATCCAAACTTAGCACGTGACTCAAATATGCAGATGCTACTGGTTAAAAAAGCTATGAATTATTAATGAGTTTGAGAAGCCATGTTCAACAATCACACTTTCCACCACCCGGTGTGAACTTCATTGGATAAAAACTTCTTTACCCCTCCCCCGGTCCCATTGCATGTCCAAAAGGTGACATTACGAGTCCGCATGTCTCGGTTTTTGGCAGGCTTGACGTAATCCCATTATCCCCAAAAGTCAATTGCAAAAAAGGAAGCCCATCCAAGAAACTAGAAAGGAAAACGCTCGCTAACTGAGAGACGCCTGCGGAGGAGGCTACTGAATAACGAGATCTGGTGTTTTTTGTAATATTCATTGTCACTACTGCATTATTATATATATTTATACAGTCAAGTTACTAGCTTTATCCAAAATGACTCTGTCTATCTTTGAACTGATATCTGTAGAACGTCTTTAGCATGAAGGGACATCTCATTCAACCAGTTATTATTAAAAGTAGAATTTTTACGCAAAAATACATTTAAACAAATCACCAAAAGTCGTTTAGCCGCTTGATGTTCAGTTGAAAAGTGACGAATACTTATGTCAATCATTGACTATATCAGACTTATAGTTTTCATGAAAAATGGAGCAACTAAAAATTAGTTTTTTTTTTATTTAGAACGTTTAGCATATTACGAAAATGAAAGCAGAGCTGAAGCTTGAAGCCAGCAGTTGAAAAATTGCCTATTAAAACTTGGTGAATGTCGGTACTGTATCGATCGTATAAGCTATTTCATGGTTTCCATCGGATTTCAAAACCTACATAAAACAATGGAACGAAGGCATGGCTGATATTTTAACTTTTATAAGCTAATGCATGCAGCGGAATAGCTTTAAAGATGTATAGGTTTACACACATGAAACTGTAAGGATCTTGGTAGCATAAATTTACACTGAATACAGTTTGTATAACAACCTAATTTTATGCGTACGCTAAATTAAGAATCAAACACAACAAATAAAAATAAATTAAATAAACTCACTTGTTTTTCAAATTGGTTTCTTGTTCCTTGTATTTGCTGAGAATACGGAAAAAATGTGTGTGGTCCTTATTACTAACACGTGATTTTATACGTACGCTAAATTAAGAATCAAACACAACAAATAAAAATAAATTAAATAACTCACTTGTTTTTCAAATTGGTTTCTTGTTCCTTGTATGTGCTGAGAATACGGAAAAAATGTGTGTGGTCCTTATTACTAACACGTGATTGGCGTGAGAGCACAACAAGTGTGACGTCATTGGTGACTATTGCTATTGGTTGAAAATGTTTTGATTGGCAGGTCAACGCAATCGGGTGTGTCTCGAATGGAGGGGAACCATAAATGTTTTTAGTTTAGTTTATTAAGAGAGCGGATCAGTAAATGTCGACCAGGGGTGCGCAAAATGATTTTTTCGAAAAATCCCAAAATATTCCTCAAGATAGCTTTCTATGAGTTATTGATGAAAAAAATATTGAGAGGTTGGCTGGAGTTAATTTTTTGGCGAATCCGAGCATTTTTAGTACAATGGCTTCCTAAGGTCTCAACTACTGTCTAGAACCGGTATTGAATGAAAAATTAATAAAATAATAAATAAGACGTCTAACAACAATTTGAGCATTTGTTCCAAATAACACATGTTTGAGCTTAGTTTCTGTGCATTTGCGTAACTTTTCGTTTAAAACTCAATTTTTGACAGATTTTTGAGTTTTTTCATAATTTCACTCAATTTTGACGGTATTAAAATTCACTATTTTCGGAAGGTCGAAAACCAAATTGCTACATGCCAAAGTGAAATAATAGAACATTCTCTATAATAGTGACTATTTCTAGTTTACAAAAATGTAATAAAATTTTTGGGCCACTAAAACTACGATTTTTCAGCGCTCTCTAAAGTTTCCCTCTCGATCGCATTATCAGTCACTTTGTTGCCGTCACGCAATAAACAAAGTCTACTCCGGAACGATGTAAAATTTCACTCAATTCATCCAAAATGATCAAATACTCTATAATAATAATTCTCGACAATCTGTAGCTTCTTTCATATTTAATTGAACTATTTTTGAGTTTTCATGACCATTTATTTGGTGATTAGTTGCTAATTCGTAATGCTTGTTTTGTTATCGTTCGACTATTGGCTGCCCTTGTAGCAAAAAACGGTCGATTACACCTAATCCCTAATCCAAGCTGTCTGCTTTCATGATATAAAAACGAAAGACACCTTTGTTGCAGAACATTTTAATGATATGTTTTATTACATCCTTTTCTTTATTTAGCTGTTGTTAGATAAAATCGTTTTTTTTTTTTTTTTTTTTTAGCGCTCTCCAAACATGTTCAAAGTTTCCCTCTCGGGCGCCATCACGCAATAAACAAACTCATTTAAAATGCTAAAATTTTTTGAAATAGTAATTCCATGTACTCTGTGCCTTTTAAAGAGATTTTATGACTAGTTATTGGGGATTAGTTTCTGATTTCGCTTGTTTTGTTATCGCTCGACAAGGCTGCAATTATAAAAGTCAATTTAAACTAATACAATGTATTTGCTTTACATAAGAATAATATTTCAATAATAAGTTTTTATCTTTTGCTGTATTTAGCTGTATTCAATATCATAAAATGTTTCGAGTACTGCTGAAGTTATTGCGTTACACAAGAGTTCGTTGCTCTAGATCAGCATTTATCTTTAATAATTTTCTAATACTTTATCCATGGCATTCTCTGCCATGCATTGAAATTAATAGATCAATGAATAAAACGTCAAAATAAATACTTTATCGTCCATTACTTACCATTGTAGCCTGTGTACATCCGTTCGGAGACAATTATTTCTTTATCATAAGAATGTTTGTGCCCAGTGGGTCGATAGAGCCCAAGGCTCATTACTATCATGCGCAGGTTTTTTTCCATATTTTCCCGCCAACATGCGAGACCACTTTCCAGCGATGTTCAAGTGAGTTCGCATTCAAGGAGGTCATTTTCGATCGACAGAGTATACCACCTGGGTTTCCGAGGATGAAAAGTACTGTGACTTATCAAAAACAAAATACACACAAATCAGTGAAATTTGAAGAAGTCAGTGGAATGCAATGATGACCTGACAAATTCCAGAATCACTACGTATTCTTTGCTTTTGCAATCACAAGGCGGTGAGTGGATTCTAATTTTTGGTTTATAGTTTCTGCGGTTGAAGCAAGTTTAATCCTTCAGCTACACAATGTGTTGCCATGAATAGTGAAAAAATATAAAAGGTCATTCAAAAACATCGAACACCTCAGATCAGTACTTGGACACGGAAGCTCATTGGTCTTCTCCTTGCGAGAGCAGGTAAATTGCATGACATGTACAGCTTTACTTATGAAGTTTATAAAGCACAATAGCAAAAAAAAACATGCATCATAAGTATAAGTTGTGTGCTACACAAAATCTTACAGTATAACGGACAGTATAACAGTGCATCTTATGATTTGAGACTAGCTGACTCTTTGCGCCGGAGGAGATTTGCCAGTTAACAGACAAAAGTTTACGTTTCATGGGATGATATATGGGTGTCTGTAAAACCGGGAAGGTTCCCGGAACACACCCGGAACACTTTCGGAAATTAATTGAAATTAATTAAAATTAGTTAAAAAAATTTCAAATTACAAGTAGCTTATGAGATCAGTTTTGATAGTTATTCATCATCCATTTATTCATTAAGGTGGTACTGGAGGCTATCCGGTGTCATTTTTGGTCAAATTTATACCTAATGAAAATAAGTCATAAATTGCTCCAAAATTCACTAAACTTTCACAAAAAACACTTTAATATGTCTTCTTACGAAAAAAATTGTTTGATTTAGTGTCAAATTGAAAAAATCTTAGGAATGTTGGAAATTGTTATGCAAAGTCGAGAGACGTAAACAATCAGAAAAGCAGAGCTTAATTCTCTGGCTTTAAATTAAACTTTCTGTAATTTTCACGCAATGTTAAACATGAATAAAGGGAATTTTTGACCGACGTTCGCCACAAAAAATTGCATTAGAACAGAATAATGGGCAAAAGTTTGATGAAAATTTTAGTCCTTCTTGTCACGATGATCAATCGGCCCCAAAATGTCGAACTATGTCGAACGTCGGTAAAAACTTTCTAAATTAATTGTACTTTTCACCTACAAAAGTTTAGGCTAAAACTTAAAAATGTCTTTACATTACAATACTTTCACTGTGATATGGTGTTATGATAATGCCGTTTTTTAGTCATAAATCCGTGAAATCTTCTCAAAATTCCTCGAGGATCTCTCAGTCAACGTAAAAAATCATATTGCGTGACACTAAGTCATCATCTGTCAAAAAAAAGCCATCCAAAGCTCCAAAAAAGGGAATAAACTCCATATACGATGGTGTGTTACTCCCTCGAAAACCAATAAGATGAGGTATCTGGCGTGACACGTAGCAACGTCACCTCAAACAAAGCATATTTGTCATGGCCTTTACGTAAGAATTCATGTGCACAAAAATGGCGGACTTCGAAGGACTTTGCACATCAAAAAACATTTAATGAAAGCTAGAAAATGAAGATTAAATATGAAAAGCTTGAAAAAGCTCATAAAATTAATAAATTTATTGAGCTAACAAGCAGAATTATAGAGGATGTTTTTGAAGCTATGATCACGGCTCATTCTTCGTAGGTGTGAACAAGCTGAAAATTGTCAGAGTCTCAACGTGCATCTGTCATCTAGTAATCGCGGTGCTTTAGTTTTAGTTTGTTTTGATACTCTAAGCTCATGATTTTTACCGCGAAATACCACTTAGATACCGAACTTTGGTTGCTAATATCTTTCCAAATAATGTAAGTACAGGTATGAAACTTTGTGTGTAAGCTTTTTGAATGTAAATCATTCGAAAAAGGTAGAATTTTTTTTCAAAATCAAGGGTCACGTTAGCCTCCAGTACTACCTTAAGTCCATCCATGCATTCGGTCTAATATTTATTTATTTATATTTAACAATTCTTCAAAAAGGATCAAAATATATAAATAGATAATGGGATGGGAGTTGGGAATATTTGTCTTTTGTTTTTCGTTTTAGTTCTTTTATTTTTCTCTTTTCACTTCTTTTTTCGATTTTCATATTTTTTTCATTTTTTATATAGTTATTTTTTCTATTCATTTTTCGGGGTGTTCCGGGGTTGTTCTGGGGGTGTTCTGGGTGTGTTCCGGGTGTGTTCCGGGGTGTTCCGGAAACGTTTCGGGTTTTACAGACTCCATAAATTGTTTAGGTGTGAACTAGATGAACAATATCTGTCACTTTCGTTATGCCCCATATGCGGTCACACTTGCGCTAGAAGCGAACTTCAAACATTATGCTAATTGCATTAGCTCTAGCATGTGCTTGGTGAACTACAGGGAGTCTGGGAGAGGTTACTAATTGATTAGTTGACACTATGTCATTCATCATCTTTTACCTCCATCCATCATGATATTTCCCGTGCTTTTTTGAGCAATGGACGAACAAATTCTCTCCGTATACATACTGTTATTTTTAGGGCGTCAATGTACTCGTCGCCGTCTCCAAGGTCGGATTCGTGGCAAAATGATTGCTTAAGCCTGGTTTCCATATAGTCGCTTCTGTCGCTTCTGTCGTTTCTGTCGCTTGAAAAAGGCACAGAAGCGACAGATGCGACAGAAGCGCCAGAAGCGATTCTTGCGTTTGACTGGTTTCCATTAAATCGCATGTGTCGTATCTAACGGTCAAAAAGACTCGGACTAGTCCCCGTTTGCCGCCAAAACAGAAATCAAAATGGCGGCAGTGAATCGAAGAAGACTTTTAGCAGGTTATATGCTTCTGATAAATGTCTTAAGAAGAAGAAGGAGAGAGCGCAAACAACGAAGAAAACATCGCTTTTGGGTTCGACCCATATTCCAAAGAAGAAATCGGCTTGGAATTTTCCATACACTCGTGCAAGAGATGAAAACCGAAGATCGCGAATATTATTACAAGTAAGTTAACTTTTAAGTCTTAAAACTTATAGATTGTAACTGGTACTTTACAGTTTATCCAAGCGCCACGTACTTTTCAAGCATATAAATTAGCTTTTTGCATGTAAACATCGAGAATCTCCGGTGAATATCAGGATGTTTCTTGTCATATTAATGTTCAAACAATAAGCTTAAAGCAAAACATCCTGATTTTTACACAGTTTTTTTTATTATCATGCATAGCTGGGTTTGTAAAAACTTTATAAATAGTAAGTATATTGTATTTAAAATTCAAATAATGGTTTCAGGGAAATGTATGTAGCTTTGCAGACTGCTGTCTTAAAATAAACTATGCCAAATACAAGTTGCATGTTGATTTTCATCACTGAATGCTTTATCTATTGCCATTGTGTTAAAAAAGTTATAAGATTATCTCAGTACTGTATTACCATATAACTGTATTGATTTATACTTAAATGATTAAGCAATATAATCTCAATATATTTAATGGTTTTGTTTCTTTTAGATATACACGAATGTCTCCAGAGAGATTCCAACATCTACTTGGGCTTGTTGAGCCACTTATAACAAAAAAACCATGCCGCTCTAGAGAAGTCATCACACCTCATGAGAGGCTGATGGTCACTTTGAGATACCTGGCAGAGGGAGAGGCACAGCAAAGTCAAGCCTTTAATTTCCGCATGGGGAAAGCTACAGTCTCCAACATTGTTAGAGAAACCTGTGATGCAATTTGGACAGCCCTCCACAGTACATACCTCAAGACTCCTAATTCTCCTGAAGAGTGGAAGAAAATAGCAGATTGTTTTGAGGAGGAGTGGAACTTTCCTCATTGCCTTGGAGCAATCGATGGTAAACACATCATGATTGAATGTCCCAAAAATGCAGGGTCTGCATATTACAACTACAAAAATTTCCACTCTATTGTGCTACTTGCAATTTGTGATGCAAACTATTGTTTCACTTTTGTTGACATTGGTGATTATGGAAGCACAAATGATGCAAGTGTACTATCAAATTCAGCTTTTGGCCAAGCATTTGAAAAGGGTCCAGAAACACTGGAAACACCCAGCCCATGCAATTACAAAGATGTTCAGAAGCTCCCATTTGTGCTTATTGGAGATGATATTTTCCCACAAAAGAGTTGGTTGATGAAGCCATTCCCTGGTAAAGGGTTACATGAGCACCAAAGAGTATACAATTACAGACTATCAAGAGCTAGAAGGACAATTGAAAATGCTTTTGGTATTCTGTCTGCAAAGTGGAGAATTTTTAGGAAGCCCATTAAAGCAAATGTTGATCTGGTAGATAAAATAACTAAGGCCTCAGTATGTCTTCACAACTATCTTCGTCTCACAGAAAATGCCACATACACACCAGCTGGATTTATAGATAATGAAGACAGTACTGGCAACATTTTACCTGGAGACTGGAGAAATGCTGTTGCTAATGATGGAGGATTAAATGCAATTGGTCGTGTTGGCGGAAACAGATATACTGTTGAAGCAAGTGATGCACGCGATGCATTTAAAGCTTACTTTAACAGTGCTGATGGCCTAAATGATTGCCCATGGCAGCTACAATACGTGAGAAGCTGTGGCTCTGTTTGAACTGAAAAAACTTTTTGACAGACTGCATATTGACTAAATATTTAGCTTTTCAATATTTTTGAATTAAGGTGGCTCAATATAGTTTATATAAATATATATATAATAATAATGACGATATGAAGCCAACACCGTTAAAAAGTGCTCAATACACATGTGTGTAGAGCTATATAATTGTTAGTTTGGTAATTAATGAGATAGACACATGATTTGCAGCAAATCATGTGTCTAGATATATCAATAAACTGTCTGATGAGTGTGTAAGCACGAAACTTGGAGTCACAGAGAACTTTGCCCACTGTAATTTATCTTATATATATATATATATAATATAAGATAAATACAAAGTATATATATAAGATAAATACAAAGTGGGCAAAGTTCTCTGTGACTCAAAGTTTTGTGCTTACACTCATCAGACCGTATATTTATATACTACCATATGGAATTACTTTTTCTCAAATTCTGTGTGATATTCTAATATCTATTGAATGATTTCATTTAAAGTTTCTCTGTCACTTTTTGTGATATATATTTGATGTAAAAAATCTATTTGAAGCTTTATGAATAAAACAAGGTTGAGAATGGGATTTTAGCAATGAATTATGGACTTGTTTTCAAGCAATAACATATCGTATTCTTTTAAACAGTATATGTGACTTTATTATTACACTATGTACCGAAACTCTTGTAGCAATATCTGTGTAATAAAGTATAACAATAACATCATTTTTTATATAATCTTTGGCTTCATCATAAATGAGATAATTATGCAGAATCAGGCGAAATGCTTGAAACTGATAATATTAAATATCTTTAAACACAATGTAATGTATATTGTATATAGTATATATAATGTATATTCTTTTAAACAGTATATGTGAAGTTATTATTACACTATGTACCAAACTCTTGTAGCAATGTCTGTGTAATAAAGTATAACAATAACATATAATTTTTTTATATAATCTTTGGCTTCATCAAAATCAGGCGAAACGCTTGAAACTGATAATATTAAATATCTTTAAACACAATGCAATGTATATTGATGTTTGTATACGTTCTAACTATAAATAATGTTTCCAATAGAATGCATGGTCATTATACAGAAACAATAACATTAAAGGGCAAAAAATCCATAGCTTTTTTAGCAGTCTTTTCATTACATTCTAAAATATCAAATAATAATTGTTATTTCTAATTCTTATGATTATAGTGAATGCAGATTGTAGTCAGATGTACCAGAGTGATGTCCAAGTTGAGCTTGATATTCAGCTGACTGATTATAGCCCATATGCATTGGGGTTGGAGGATACTGCTGCTGGGGTGATGCTCCAAACTCAGCTTGGAACATCAACTGTTCTAGCTGGATTCTCACATATCCTTGTGCTCTTTCAGGGAGTTTTTTCAGTCTCTTGGCAAAGCTCCTTGCAAAATGCATGTACTCGTCATCCTCATTTTCCGATGGTTTTTCTGATGACTCTTTCAAAAGTTTTTCTGCAATCTGAATCATAGCCAGATCGACGTCTTTTGAGCTTTCTAATTTTTGACGATTGGATGCTGCCCAAGGCCGTTTTGTTTTCGATGATGTCGAACCCGATGACTTCTTTTTTGGCGGTATCTCTAGATCTTCAGCTGTGCTGTCTAATGTTTGTTTAATGCTTGAAGAAGATTCAGGTGAATCTGTTATATCTAACTCTATATCAGGCGAAGTATCGTCATCACCAGCTGTCGTGTTTATGCTTGAACTAGAGCTGCTGTTCATTTCTTCTCCTTGTTGGCTTTCTATCTCATCGTTATCGCACTCGTGATTGAGTAGGTTTGTGGTACTTTTCCTGTGGCTGATGTGCTGATCTAGCCACTCCAGATCGGCGAATTCACCTGCTTTTGGGACAGCGTCCCTTCCCGAGCCAGAGGGAACGTGTTTCAGTTTTTTTAAATATCGCACATAGCTTGTGCGGATATTTTTGTATTTTTTCTCCGCTTCAATTGTTGTCAAAGCAAACTTCTCGCCAATCTTGGCCCAAGCGTTCTCTCTAACGTTTCTATTTTTATAATCTTTGGAAAATTTGTTGTAGAGACACTCATATTTCTGGATTTCTTCCATGAACGAAGAGGTGTTGTTTGAGATGTTTGCCGCCATTTTGAACAACAAGCAACAACAACAACGAGGTGCATCATGGGATATGGAATGTCGCTTCTGTCGCTTCTGTCGTTTGAAACCGGTTTCCATTAAAAAATATAAGCGCGGGAGGTGTGATTTCCGGTCGTCTCTATCGCAAGGATAGAACTCGAGTCTATCTCAAACGACTCATACGCAAGGGTCTTTTCTGTCGCTTCTGTCGCTTCTGTCGTTTGAGAAGAGCGTTTCCATATAATCGTTTCTGTCGCTTCCAAAAATTTGAAGCGACAGAAACGACAGAAGCGACAGAAGCGACTATATGGAAACCGGGCTTTATGTTGCGACAGATTCAATCGAATCTGTGTTTTAATATAGTGGATAGTACTTTTCAATCACAAAGGTTGTTCTGGATGTACCCTGCGAGCAGAGTCTACTTTTACCTTCCCCCAAGAGAGAGAAAGGAAAGTAGAAAAGATTGATTAGTTTGGCGCATAAATGTGTAACTATAATTATACATAAAGTGTAACGCAATCTCAAGTAACATAATCAAAACCGATTTTATCTAACAACAGCTAAATAAAGAAAAGGATGTAATAAAACATATCATTAAAATGTTCTGCAATAAAAGTGCCTTTCTTTTTTATATCATGAAAGCAGATAGATTGGATTAGGTGTAATCGACCGTTTTTTGGTACAAGGGCATGCAGCCAATAGTCGAACGATAACAAAACAACAATTGCGAATTAGCAACTAATCACCAAATAAATGGTCATGAAAACTCAAAAATAGTTCGATTAAATATGAAAGAAGCTACAGATTGTCGAGAATTACTGGATGAA
Source organism: Diadumene lineata (assembly GCA_918843875.1). Classification (NCBI taxonomy): domain Eukaryota; kingdom Metazoa; phylum Cnidaria; class Anthozoa; order Actiniaria; family Diadumenidae; genus Diadumene; species Diadumene lineata. The sequence goes on along the minus strand of OU974074.1, from coordinate 11,328,027 downwards.
TTGAATGAAATTTTCCATCGTTCCGGAGTAGACTTTGTTTAATGCGTGACGGCAACAAAGTGACTGATAATGCGCCCGAGAGGGAAACTTTAGAGAGCGCTGAAAAATCGTAGTTTTAGTGGCCCAAAAATTTTATTACATTTTTGTAAACTAGAAATAGTCACTATTATAGAGAATGTTCTATTATTTCACTTTGGCATGTAGCAATTTGGTTTTCGACCTTCCGAAAATAGTGAATTTTAGTACCGTCAAAATTGAGTGAAATTATGAAAAAACTCAAAAATCTGTCAAAAATTGAGTTTTAAACGAAAAGTTACGCAAATGCACAGAAACTAAGCTCAAACATGTGTTATTTGGAACAAATGCTCAAATTGTTGTTAGACGTCTTATTTATTATTTTATTAATTTTTCATTCAATACCGGTTCTAGACAGTAGTTGAGACCTTAGGAAGCCATTGTACTAAAAATGCTCGGATTCGCCAAAAAATTAACTCCAGCCAACCTCTCAATATTTTTTTCATCAATAACTCATAGAAAGCTATCTTGAGGAATATTTTGGGATTTTTCGAAAAAATCATTTTGCGCACCCCTGGTCGACATTTACTGATCCGCTCTCTTAAGGACGTTCCTGGGTAAAGTACTTTCTAATTTTATTTTAATGAAATGAATTATTCATTCAATCATTTATTTATTCATTCATTCATTCATTCACTACCAATTACATGTATCAAAATTGTTGATTGAAGCCAGCAGTTGAAAAATTGCCTATTAAAACTTGGTGAATGTCAGTACTGTATCGATCGTATAAGCTATTTCATGGTTTCCATCGGATTTCAAAACCTACATAAAACAATGGAACGAAGGCATAGCTGATATGTCTCCATTGGTGAGTATTCAACAGTCATTTCACTGTGAATCGAAACTTTCACTCAAAATTCACAGAAATCTAAATTATGTTGTACAATACTATAATACTAATAAATGTGTTTTAACGTTTCTGGCGTGTTTCTGGTTGATTTGAATTCGTTTTTGGGTAGTTTCAAGCGATTCGGATTTTGAGCATGTTCCCTATGTCTCCACTCTAATGGATAATATTAGTTCTTTAATAACCGTAATATTCAAGATAGTAATAATCCACATTAGATTAAATGTAATATAAAAATTAGGTAAACCTAATAGCGGAGCTCCGATTTAATGAAATGAATTATTCATTCAATCATTTATTTATTCATTCATTCATTCATTCACTACCAACTACATATATCAAAATTGTTGATCAATCAATTTATCAATCAAAAATGACTATATATAAAAAAGCAAACAAATAAATGAATTAATGAATGAATAAATCCATTTCATTAATCAGGAACAGAAATTTAAAAAAAATTAGAAGGGATAATTTTCTCTTTTTTTTATTATTTTTTTTTTTATTACTGTTTTTCTTTTCATGATCAAATAATTAAATAATCCATTCAAATATTTCAAATCTTTATGGATGCCACAACATTTAATCATACGCAAGAAATATGCACAAAAATGCGAAAAATATCCGACCGTATTTTGTTAGTAACAGTCAAATGGCTTCCTTTATATTGTTATCATGGTAAAAATCGCACTTGTCAATTAAAATTTATTGTCCAATGAGAAGTTAGAAAAGCACAAACATGGCCTCTGTGAGTTGTAAACAAATCTCCGTGCGATTAGCTCGCTTTATTACGCTCTTTTAGGTTTGAAAAATGTTATAAAAATCGACGAAAACTTCACTTTTCTGGTGAAATGTGTAATAATTAACTTATGGTAATCTAGCTATCTAATACGGCTGTGCATTTTTAATTATCAAATGTGAATACTGCGTAACTCGTTTAAAATCAAGTTACCAATGGCAACACAACTCGTGGAAATTGAATTTTGTCGAAACAAGAGATGATGATTTTCTGCGTTTTACATATGAGTTACAGGAATGTCAGCATAATCTAGTATTAAAACAATAGGCGATGTTTTGATTGATATTATAGCTCTATCAAATACTAAACATGAGTGATTTATCAGCAAGCCAATGAGGATCCTTCACAGAAAATGAACTGAAAAGTGCTTGTCCCCCCCCCCCCCCCTACAACAAAATTGTTAACTGCACCAACTTATGCTATTTTCTTAATAATTAATTGCATTTCAGAGACTGCAAGCTTTTATTTTGATAGGTACTAAGCATGGTTTAATTTGTAAATCACATGATAAAAACAATTTTAACTTTTACCATATTATAAATAAATATATTCACTTTTGGTGAAGTATCATATACATGTCCATATGCAACATCAGTGAAAATGTCATCAAGTCTTCTTCTTGATAAATAATTTTCCTGGTATACTGCATATATCAATATTTCTTAATGTGGAATTAAGCAATAGTAATATGTTTAATTGACATAGAAGTCAATATTCAATTACACTCAATTGGTTGATGCCACACTATGACTATACAGTACTGGTAATATGCTAGGTATCTGGTTTTCATATGCTGTCCTAGCTAACGTACATATGATGCATTCAAGTGAAGATGACTGTTGTAGTAACATGCAGCTGGAATTCATAAGATTTCAAATATTATTGGAATGCACCTCAAAACATAAGTTATGTTAGTGTGTTAATGGTGCTTGTAGAACTCCATGATATTCATCTGGAGAATATAAACATTTCACAGAATGTTCTTCCCACAATTCATGTGCATTTGAAGGAAAAATATTATTGCAGATTGTTACTTGTGTAGTTGCTATTCATTTGTAGCAAATATTATTGCATATTGTTCCTTGTGGAGTAAGCCGATGTTCGTTACTTTGTAGAAATTATAGACTGGTCCTTGTGGAGTTTGGGCAGTGACCATTTTTGTTCCAATTTGTCAGTATTGTATTTGTTTGTAAATGTCAAGTTGCCATGGGTGCTGCTGTTGCATGCATGAAGCAGTGGCCATGTATATGTATAATTTTCTGATCTAGAAAACAATAATGAGAATTAAAAGAATTAAAAAGATATTACATAATATGATAACTGTAATGTGTGCATATTTCTATGACTGCAAATAATAAGATATCACTAAAAAAATCATTTAATGGAAAATATACAATGGATAATGATGTGAAGTGTTCATGAAAGATAAACTTTCATAATTCCAACACCCTCCTCCCTCTCCCCCGCACACACACACATGTGATATATCTATTTAAGTTGAATGAATATTGGTTTGTGATCACTAATATACCAGTAAGTACAATAGCCTGCTGTGAAATATTTGTGCATATAGATATGATCAATTAAAGATTTATAGTCTGAAGACGTGGGTTCAAATCCTGACAAGGGCGTATGATATTTTTCTCTTATCATTTCTTTCATTACTACACACCGAACGCATTCATAAATTACTACTTTATAGTCTGTAGTTTACTTTGTTATTATCTGTGTATATTTCTTTGTAGTGTCCATGTATTCCTCTAATTTCTTTTTATCAGATGAGTTCTAATTAATATTGACATTAAAGTCTCCCATAATTACTTTCAAAATATTTGGATCATCAAGGTTGTATTGTGTATGCACATATTTCTTACCTGGAAAGTTGACGTCCAAAGAATCCAAAGAATTGCTGAAAAGTTGTTTATCTTCTTTCTACTTTTGTTTTTGTCATTCTTCTTTCATTTCGCGCCGTGTACTTTTGTAATCGATCTATTTTGAAGACTTCTCATAGCAAGAGTGAACAAGCTCGTTTTCCCCTCAGTACGATAAGTTGTTCAAGCACACGTATTTCGATGATTGATCATTGATACCAATTTCACGGAACAGTAAAGTAGAAAGAAAGAAGAAAGTAATGTTCAACGAATAAAAAAGTTCTGTTGAGCTTTGAGCCACATGTTGACTTGAGTCAGCGGTTTACCGGAAGTTTACACAGGAATGTGTCGAAGCAGCATGACAAATTTAGCCAAGTACTTTGTGTAGTACTTGATTATAATGTCCACACATATATGTCATATTGTTATTCGAAGTTGCTGTTAAGAAGTCATTCATTTTATAAAATTTACTTATTTACTTTATTTGTGTATGATATTATTCGTTTTCTCCTCTTAATATTTCCTTTCAGTGTACAGTTATTTATATGCATATTTTTTTTGTGATCTGCATACATGAAGTAGTTGCCGATTTCGAAGCCCATATCACTCGAAAAACTCGTGGAATTTGCTTCGCAAATTTCCACGAGTTAAAAATACACTGACGAATACCAACTTTTTATTGCAATTCAATAACAAATCAAAGAATTACAAAAATCAAATTAAAAACAACAACAACAACAAACACATAAAGATCTCAGCGATGGAGAAATATCTTACAAAAAGAAGTAAATAGTTTGCAGGAATTATTGCAAACTGTATACTGTTGGTGGTAAAAAAAGAAATTAATTAAAGGAAGATCGGCAAAAAATGTGAACATACCGGCGCCACGTTTCTTGTCCTATTCTGTCACTTTTCCACTGAAGTTTTCGTCCTCAGTTCTGATTACAATAAGCTTGTTCATGTTTTCAGAATTTTAAAAGTGAAAAAAACATTTTCACCGCCTCTAAAAAGTTTACACAGTTTAACAGAACGGCCGCCGGCGTAGTATGGCTAGCTCGAGTTGCTCGTTCACACATTGTGCTAAATTTGCACATACATCGTGTATGAAAAGTTATTTTTTGTTTTGAATAGTTGATAAATCTGCATTGATCCTAAAGCTCTCCGTGTTCTGAATTGCCCGTGAAAAATTGATGAATGAACAGAGTGAAGTCATCTTCGTGATCGCGTGTTCATTTTGCTTTTCACCTCTTTTGAATATAATGGCCGCAAATGCACGTTTTTTATGAAATTTTGATCGCCGTCGATTTTCCTTTTAAGAGTAGATTAGTCGATGAGTATTGGTTGAAAAACGAAGAATCCACGAACCCGAAGAATACAGCCGTGTTGACCAGCATCTTGCAAACTCGCCAAATAAACTCTTCCAGAAAATATAACTTGTAAAATCTCCATCTTTGAATGACTTTTAAGCACTAAAGAAAATTTTAACAGCTCTACATGATTTCACATTAATTTTGACTAGTTAAAACAATTGGTACAGGACTTGTCAGCATAAATATTTTGAAGCTTTTCTTCGTTGAACCGTTAGTTCATTTTCTTTTTGCAAATTCGGCGTACGTGTCTTTGTTTTTTTTTATAAGTGAAAACTCTTTTAGCCGGCAGCTTAGCTTGACTATTTTCTTGTTTTTATGTCCATTTTAGAAATACATTTGTAGAAAGTTTCAGTCAGTAAACTGTAAAAAATTGATTGTGAATCTTGATGTGTGGAGAATTTTGTCAAAGTTTTGGCGCTCACAGTAAAAATGGTCAGCGACCTTACGGACGCCGGACGTATGTACGTATGTATGTATGTACGTATTACGGACGCGCGGGCTTCCTGTGTCTGTCGACGAAAACTCAGCTCGATGGTTTACCATATTTTCTTAATTATGGTGCTCCGCTTGCGCGGGCCTTCGGCCCGCGCGGAGCTCCGCTATGAATGTTTATATACATATACCGTTGTTTGTTTTCTTTATTGGGAAGATTTGGGTCGAATTTTGGGGTCGAGGTGAAGGGGCCTGGGTTCGGTCACGTGACACTTTGTGATTATTATCCTCGTTTGTGCCATAGTTTGGAAAGCGTAGGATTATTGTTTTTTGGAAGATTTTGATAGAAGATTTTTGGAAGTGTGAGTACGATTGGAGGCTAGCGTCGGGAGAGTTGCAAACCTTCTCTATCTACATTGAGTAGCTTAGAGTGCTGTAGCGTGTGCGCACGACAAAATAAACCACATAGTCAACAATCAGAAGGTTTAAGGTTTATTTTTAAACAATAATATTATGAAGTCAAAGAAAACAAAAACAAAGTGAAAGTTGATGTCCTACGCGACAGTGAGTCCATATACCTTACTATTAAAACTGAGATAGTGGGCTGCCTGTGTTGAAACAAAGAGTAAAACACTAAAACATGGTAATCAAACTATTCCAAAGTAAAGATAGTTCAAAAAAGTGTGTTGCATTTGAATTGTTTATCTTTTGTAACATTTACCAAGACATTTTAGTAGTACAGTAGTACATTAGGCATCAGACATTCTCTCCGACAACCTACCTTTTTTTTAAATCAGGAGTCAATACAAATTCAAACAAACTACAATTATTAGATGACAAGTGATCTTGCACGCATATGAATGTCATTTTGGAAATAGATTAATATTTTAAAATTAATTCTAAATCTTTTTGGCAACCTATGTAGCTTAATTAATATAGGTGAAATATTGTCGAATTTAGAAAACTCTACATATTTGACCTCTGTGTACTGGACACGCTGCAACTTGCTTCATTAGAGAAATGCATATAATACACTATTTCACTAACTAGTCAAGTCTACTATAGTACCTAGTGTGTTAACGAGGGTTTGCGTTGTAATATTGGATACAGGTACTGTGTTTTTTTTCACTATGTGAAAATTAAATGGAAAAATGGCCCTTCATAGTGGATAGAAAAGACCTAAAAATGATAGAGTTATTTTGGCGTTAACAATTGTTTCAATTGAGTATGAAGACTAATTAAAGGAGACACATCACGGCAACATCGTCAGGTCGAATGAGTGATAAAAAATAGGATAAGGTAATAGTGCTAATATATGCTAACAATTCAAGTGTCAGGTGAAAAGCAACTGTAAAAAAAAACAATATAAACAATTGTTTTAACTTAAATTTTTATGTCAATTAATTAAATTATTTGATCAAACTATCGATTCTTGTCAAGTGTCGTTGATTAGACAAATTGATAATGACTATCCTAGTGGTGACTATCCTTATGCTCTGACGCTAGAGTGCAAATATTATACCTGTGAAATACATAACTAACTAATTATTGCTAACTATGGAACTCAGCTAGACTGAGTAGCAGGACTTCTGGGGGATAGGAGGGAAAGGCTAGAAAGCGAAACACTTAAGACTTCAGCTACTCAGCTCGATCAGTTTTCTATTCTGAGTAGCTATTACCAAAATTTGTTTAAATTTGTTTTTCTTGTAATTTGTAATTTGTTATAATTATGGTAATAAACTTCAGATTAAATGTCTTGTCTATTATGCTTTAGTTTGTCTTGTACTTTTAAATAATCTTAAAAAATACAGGTGGTGATTATCTTTTTAATCTATCAAATGTATTCTCTTGCATTTTGTTGTTATCCATAACAAGCACGTTCAAGCTTTGATAGCTCGCTATATTCATATTTAAAGCTAATTAGCACTATTTGCTAGCGGATATTTCATAGGTTTATTATTTGCACTCTATTTGCCGGTCTGTTTTAATGTTGTCGTCGACGTTACGTCGTCGGTATTCCTCACGGAACGAGAGCATGACGGGAATGCAGCCAGCGCATGCGCCAAGCATACACCAGTTCATCCACACAGTACCTGAAACAAATCAATGGTAGAAGATGAAAATAAACTCTGATATCCATAAAACAAATCAATGGTAGAAGATGAAAATTTATTATCCAACTTGTAAAAAATAACGCGTGAGTAAGACTGGATCGAGTAAAAATATACAGCGATATTTTTCGCTGTCTATACCAGTTTGACAGGTTTTCATCTACAGCATCTACACCTAAACGGCAAACTGAATTTATTTTGAACGTTTTCTACAGAAAACGCTTTCAATTCTTTTGTTAATAAGATAACGAAAATGTCGACTGATACTAAGCAACTAACTCATACAAGGAAAAAAATTTACGTTAATACAACAAAATGTAATCCTTCACTGAAAGAGCTGCAAAAATGTCCTTTATAGTACAAATGTAAAGCTAATTGAAGCAGGCAACTACGATCCAAGAATGGAAACGAAAGCACTACAATCACTGCCAGTTCTAGACACAACTCATTTACTTTGTTGCTGCATTTTGCATTTGACTTCATCAAAGTTTCCAAACGGTAGCTATTCTTTCCTTTGTCTTGTTGACGTTCTCCCTCTTTTTTCTCAAAATACAGCCAAACTTTGTGCAAAATCAATCGAGAAAACTACATGTGCTAAAACCGGTTTGACCTGGATGAAAAATGAGCCAATCAGAATGCAATACGTACGTCACGCAATGTCCAACTAATTTTTTTAAGGAAATGAAAATTACTATTTTTTCGATTTTTTCGACCATTTTTTTATTCTTACGAGATAGTTGGATAATAAAGAACTTATTAGATATTTTACTAGTCAACTTGCATTTTGACTCGCCTGAAGGCTCGTCAAAATACAGCGTGACTCGTAAAAATATCCAGCCATATTCCACATCCAACTGTCTAATAAGATATATATACTCTGATATCCATGAAACAAATCAAATAGAAGATGAAAATATGCTGTGATATCCATGAAAGATCGCTGAAATGCATACGATAAAATATATCAAAGCCCTAAGTAAAAACGCGCCCGTCTTCTATTCTATTGAATATTCAATTTTGAAATCGACCAGTCTAATGTATTCGAAACAAGAAGTCGCCGGTTGAGACAGAAAAAAACTGTCTAATAACTCTCACTGAAGTATTTCTCAGTGACAAAAGAAAGACGTTGTTTTGCTTATTTAAGACTTTTTTTGTACGTTATTTTTAATTTTGTAGACTTGTTTTCAAATTTGACTACTGGAATCGAATAATCAATTCAATATCGAATGAAATCACTAATGAACTTTTGACAGTAAGCAAAAACAAAAGTTGAACTGCATCTAAGACTGAATGAACTTGTGACTTTCGACAAAGTTGCCAGTGAAACATGTCGGTCTAAAGTACTCACCTACATCAGGTGATGAGTGATGATCATTGATGAGTTTCCATAGCCCGGTTTACTGGCCAAACACAAAGGCGATCACGAGGCACCGAGGTTCAAATTTGTATTTTTCTTTGAAACTACTAAATGGTCTCCTGTATGCCTCGATAGCAAGTGTTGTGTTTGACCAGTGAACTGGTGTATGGAAACTCGCCAATAAGGATTATTCATACAGTAAAATGTCATAATGCATTATGATCAATCGAATCTCCGGACCCCGTATACCCGGCCTATTGAGAGTTAACGCTGTAATAACTTTATACAAAAACGACTCTCTGTTCTTCGGATCATTTGACTGAAAGAGCACAGTAGCTGAAGTAGTTGGAGTAGCTGGATAAAGAACTGAGGTAAGCTAAAAATGCAAGGTATAGCAATTACGTACCTACTCCAGGTATCGCCAAAACAATAAGGAACAATACTGTGAAACTGTTATTGATCAGGGTTAGTAATCCAGTAGTTACACCCTCTGCTACTGGGTATGTTGTCTCTACTGAGAGTTCCATAAATAATGGTATGGTACCACTGACGAAGAATCCACCAAGAACACTTGACATATACAGAGACACTAAAAATAAACAGTCCACGATAATTATAAGCAAACAGACCACGATCATTCTAAGTCTGCAGAACGGATGCAAGAATACATTATTTTGGTCTTATGGTGCCACTGGACACAAGGGGAACACAATTTGTTCATACATGTAGCCTTTATACAATATGAGGTACAATTTTGCTTGTTTTTGATGATTGGTTGGTATGGTTGATAGATTAATATATTGATTGAAGTAATTGATTGAGTGGTTGGTTGGTTGTTTGATTGATTGATCTATTCATTGATTGATTTATCGATCGATCGACTGACTGACTGACTGACTGACTGGATGACTTAATAAATGACTGACTTCCTAAATAGACCGATACATGGATTAATATTGAATAGTGGATAGATTGATCACTTGCCGTTGTCAAAAGGAATCATCTTCAAGCAGAGCAGAGCAAACCATAGGAAACATCCAGACGAACCAAAGAACAAGAAAACCAAAAGTGCTTTCATTCGACCACCAAACAAATCAGAGCACCTCAAATAAATGACAAATTAATTAAATTTTAGAATGCTTTATGGACACAATTGGCAATAACAAAATTAAAATAAGAAATGAGATTGAATTTATTTTTTTCAATCCTGAGCCTTTTATTTGTTTGTTTGTTGGTTTCGTTTCGTTTCCTTTTCTTTGTTTGTTTATCTTTTGTCAGTTTATTTATTTGTTTGTTTGCTTGTACAAGCTTTTATAGTATCTCTTCCCTTTCTGATTATCTCGTCATAAAGCAATCAAAAGATAGTACAACACTGATCAATTTGAATAAGTCACAATTGACGTCACAAAGACTATATAGTTCTATGTAACAGCGTAATATCATTGTCCATGCTCCCGGCGTCTAGTTTGATAAACTCACTTCATTATAATATTGCGAGTCATTCATCAGTGATAAAGCCTTGTCCTCATTAGTGAAATAGACGCAAGCAGAAACTCAACCAAAGAAGAAAACAAAGGAATGAAGACAAGCGTGTGACGTAAGACATGAATTAGGCATAGCAATAAGTAAAGACGCAAGCATTGCAGAATTGAAGATAAAGGGACAACAACACCTTCTAAATCCCCTCTAAATTGTAAATTCGTTTGTTATTCTCCGCTTGCTCTTATGTGCAAGTGAATGCCACACTTATAAATGGTACGCTAAGCTTAGGGTATTTTATGTCTCTTTTTTTCGCACTACGTCCACCTCTATAACGTAACCCAATGGCACCAGCCCATTAGGTCACAATAGATCATATTAGCGTCACCAATTTTACATGTCGTAATGTCACCAAAAAATAAACGCCCTTGTAAATTAGCCTTAATGACATCACATACAATAGCAATGAAATCATCGTCACATCACTAGCTATTCATAACGAAATACGTCCTATCACAGCTGAAAAATATGAGCGTTTGCGCTAGCATAGAACACTGAGACAATTATGACCTTAGTTATTAGAGCTACATGCAAGTCTTACGTCATAGCTGACATATATAAGCATGTACGACGTCACTTGTTGTCATTAGACAACGTAGAAGTCGAGCGCCCTTATTGTTATGGAGTGAGAGTAAGATGAAAACGATTCATGAATAGCGTTAGGCCTATGCCTAGTGCGCTACACCATGTTAAGAGTCCTTTATAAAACGCCATAGGCGAGTTATATTTGTGCTGTCTAATTAATTCATAATATAGTCAACAAGTAAAGCTGAAGCGTGTGATGCAGACCATGGGGAAATAATTCACAGATACGTTTATGGTTAGTCAGAGCGCGTGTAACATAAAAGTAGTGCGACACATGTGGTAATAGTACATGGTATATTCTTCACTTAATGTGAAAGGTGTATCAATCTCCAAAAAAGCGCAAGACATCATGTATGGCATGTGAATGTGTGGTGTTGTCCTCCGAGATCTCTCGCGTGTAATTTTCGACATTGTTCTTCATACTTCATTTTCGTCTATAACAACACATTCTAAGTGTATTTATACTTAACGATACCTTCCCAAGATGAGACCAGCTCCAATACCAGCTATAGTACTATAAAAGCCAATCCATGATGCTTCACTCTGATAGATAAACAAAATTAGTAATAATAATAATAATAATAATAGTAATAATAATAATAATAATAATAATAATAATAATAATAATAATAATAATAATAATAATAATATAATAACAGTTATTTATAATCATTGATAAAATACGTCATATGTTGCAATAACAATATATAACTCATTGAGAGATATTAAAACAATTATAATAATCTATTGAAAAAGCAGTTTTTGTAACGATCAGTGTTTATTTTCTGTTTCTTTTGTAATAAATATTTTGTTCTGATTATGGTCTTTATACAAATGACCATATTTAGTCTGCACAATGTTCCATCTGTGCATGCGCAACTTTGACTAAACATTGTAAAAAACATTCTTTTCGATAAACGCACACAAATAGCCCAGCAAAGAATTAAATGATGCCAATCAAAGGGAATATCTTTTTTTCAAAAACAATTAGTTTAGGGGACGATTCAACGCATGCACAGAAGTGGTCTTGGATGAGCCATCAACAATTTACTATCCCTACCGTAGGTTGTGAAACATGGGCTTCCTGTTTTGGACTAAGAAAAGGGTCGATATATACCTTACAAAGGAAGCCCGAAGAAAGGAAAAGGGGTTGTCAATGGGAGAAGCTAAGCTAGCAATCGACGATGAATTCACTGTAATACCAAATACTGCATACCTGGGTTACATTGAACGTCTCTAGATTAACAGCTATCCCGGCACCCCAACCACTGTAAACACCTACAACATAACAACATTTACAATGATATATAGATGGCAGCCATGACAGGAGGCAGGAACAAACACACCACGAAATATTAAATATTGGTCCATAAAGGCCACTGCGTAAATGTTTATTTTAATGAACATCTATGCGTACGAGTATAGGGCGTGATGGGACACTTTGCGTACCTACGAATGTGTTAATATGGCGAAAATGTGCTATTTGATGTGAAATGTGCATATTTAAGCTTTAATTTAACGAATCCTTACGAACGACATTTACAAAAAAATACGCATTTGTAAATTTGTCCTTTTACGAAATATATACGGTGGCCTACAGGAAAACTGAAAACGGTCAAAATCGATCCATTAAATCTCCATGGTTACCGAAAGTTTTGGATAGCTGTCCATTAATTTAAAAAATATTGAATGCTTATGTTATTTTCAGTACAATAGGAGAAAATACTGGACACCGAAAAAGAGCGGGAAATCAGTGACTTTGCAAAATTCTAGTAAAAAGTTTAATTAAATAAACTTTCGTTTTCATTATTTTGTGTTTGTTGTGAGTATTTTGAATCAATATTGAGCTAATTATTGAATCCGAGTACGGCTTCGACAGATAACTGCCTCTGCTCGGTTTTCATAATTCTTCATATTATGCTCAGCGTCATCCAATAATTTGGTAAATGATAAATGGCATTAATTGATATAGTGATGATTGGCAAAATATTGAAGAAGACAATTATATTCTGATCAGAATATTGGTGATTGTGAGGATGATGATGATATACTCACCTGTCGTCACACCGTATGCAATAGCAAGAATCCAGAACTGCCGATTCCTGACAACAACAACAAAAAAACGCCAATATTAATAAAGTGTTTTGGGTAAATACTTGCTACCTTGCAAGTAGTGTCTCTTCTGGAGCTGGACACTTACACTCACTATAAACTCACATCCGGCAGACTAGCACACAGTCTTTGCAGGAGTTTCAAAAACAAATTGCGCGGGGTGCAAAGAAGGGAAGGTCTATAGGAAAGGAAAAAAACGCGCCCTTCCCACGATTTCCTACGGTAACGTTTAGCTCACTCTTTACCCGCATTTTATCCGAGATGGATAAAAAGAGACTGGGTACTGTATGACTCAAATAAATTACTATTTCAAGCAAAATCGAAATGACTGCGATCAATTAACTGTGTTAATTTGGGTAACGTTTTTAAATATATGCGGATTAGTGAGAACATAACCTAATGTGATCCATCGAACCACCAATTTACCTTATAAGTTGTTTAAATCCAGCACGGAAGTCTTCTCGTTGGATCTCAGCTGTTTTACTTGGAGGTGATGGAGGCTTATCAGGAAAATAGATAAGAACAGCTAGAACCAGAGCGGCTGCCACACCACACTCTGTATAGCAAAAAAGAATGAAGTGAGTTTATTAACTTTTGATTCACGAGGTAAAATGTACATGATCTTCCTTTAAGACTTTCGACTCTTGACCACACTGCTTTGCTGTAATGCAGTCATTTCAGATCTCGTAAATTTAAAAGCAAAAATTTATATTTACTTCCTGATTAAAGTGTTTGCGCTCTATTCTACTGCAATTCCACTGCAATTTGATACTAATTTCATGGATATAGTGTTTGACACAGCAACGGCTTGATTTCATTTCATTGATATAGTGTTTGCACTCTATTCCACAGTAGCAATTCGATTGTAATAATTTTATGCCGTGATGTAGTTTTTGTGTGTTACATGCTTACCTATATATAACAACATCATAATTTCATCCCTTACTTCTTCGATGAGGTTTTCCTTAGCTGTACAAGAGAAAACGAAGTTTAGTTTACAATCATGGTCACAGGTCTTAATCAAACTACAATGGCATATAAAAAGTCAAACGCACAAAGAAATGTTTCATATATATATATATATATAAAACAATTGCGCATATTTTTTTTTCGTTAGAGTGTTTTCTGCATTCGCTTGGAAAGTAACTCATAAAGTAGTAGTTGTAATGTTATTGCATTACATTATACACTCTTATACACAAGTCTAAAGTTGTGAAAAGATGAAAACAATATCCTTGAATCACGTACAGTAATACAGTAATGCGCGCGTACAAAAGTGGGTAAAAACAGGTGGACATTGTTAAAAGTGAGTAAATATTACCTTTTAAGGACACTGATGTGTTTACGTTTGCATGACTAAAAATAGAAAATTATAAATAGTAATACTAAATTAACAACACTACGCAGAAAGGTTCTAAACGCTTTTTCTTTTACCCATTTAATTATTTAATTAACTTGTCATCCATTGCTCTTATGCTGGAAAAAATATTGATAACATAAACGTGATTGATACATAATAGAGCATTTTACCCTGCTAAAAACTTGTTTTTTTTTTTTCGTTCCTCACCTAATATTAGCAGTATGGTTGACTGGTGTTGGATGTAACAATTCCAACTCCGTCTTGAGATCTCTAACAAACGCTGGACCTATTAGAAAGGACATGGCTACGCCTAGTGATCCACAAAGAGAGGTTACTGCAGTAGCTGTAGTACGCTGATGTGAAGGAAACCACGAGGCTGACAGTAGTGTCGGGGCCGCTTGGGCTACTGGCCCTGCTAAGCCATTTAGAAGTTGGCCAAGGCCCATCGACCTATTTAAGAACATAATTATCATGATCATTTTTCGCCCTAGCGAACGGAACTCTCACTTATTTCTCTCAATAACACTGTGTCCTCCAAAATGATATGTGTTTATGGACTGGGTGGATGGGAAGGCTATACGCGAAACTATTTAATTGCTTTAAGTAACGAATCCTGTACCATTCTCGACCAAGACCCTTCTCCTTACCGAAGGGTCTGGACTCCAGAATGATCTCGTACAGAGCCAAGTTCTAATAAAGAGCCCGCTTTTTCTTGTAGCCTTCGTCAAAGAATGAGGTTTCTGGCATAATTTGCTACCGGAAACCATGTTTTTATGGTTTCCGGTTTTAGTTCCTTATGCGGCCACACGTGTCTCCAGAATAGCGAAAGAAGAGATATTAAAGTTTCATATTATAATAGAATATATAAATAAAAACGGTATCAAAACAGAATATATCACTATTTCATTTCTAAGACGATAACAAACCTACCAAAAAGCATATTTTGAATCTGACGTCACACATCTAAGTCCAATCCCTACAAACATGAACCCGGTTGATACTAGCATACTCATCCTCAGTCCCTTTACATCCATCACCCACGAAACGAACGTCATAGTGAACAGAAAAATGATTGGATCCATACTAGCCAAGACAGCGATCTCAGTATTAGACCAACCAAACACTGCTTTAGCTGAAGGTGCAATAGGTCCATAGGTATTCCATGCACAATACTGAGTAAAAGCAACTAAGGCGAATATTAATAATATCCAAAATCTTCGTTTATATGCCTTGAGAGCTATTTCGTCGTCCTCAAGTCTTTCAGTCAGCGGTACTTCTGATGGGTCGTCAGCCTCATGAAGGTCGTGAGTGTCGTCTGTGGTAGGATCTAAAAGCACGATTAGATTTAACAGTAAATAATAAGCCAGCAACATTTCATCAATAGATTAATTCATTTTTGTTTTCTACATATTTGCACACAAAGAATAGAACCTTTCTAGACGTAATTTTACGATGGGTACCAGCCATCCAAACTGACGCGTTTTGTGTCGTGGTGTGTCACGCGTAGTAATAACACAAAATACGCATGTGTGATAAGCTAGACGGGTACTTACCACTACGTGAATGTTGTTCCGTGGACGTCATTTCCACCATGGGTATCTGGTCTTCAGATTGAATAGTTGGCGAGTCATTTTGACTGTCCCGGTTCATTTTCTGCTGACTTGCAATAAGTGGACGCTAAATAACAAAAATAATTGATCTCTTATAGTCCAGTTTTAACCTGTGAGTTATGAAAGCTCAAATGTTGTAAATCATGTATTTTGAGTTATTTTATCTGATTTATGAATGCAGAAGATAAAAAAGTTGAATAATTTCAATTTATAAGATTAGCCCAATGCGCAATGAGTCTTTTAAGGTGGCTCCATATAATTTCAGCGCGCGCGCTCGTGCATGACCACGCCCATGCGCACACCTCAAACTTGTATAATTTTTATTTTGATGACGTCATGAAATAGACAACGCGCGTTTTTAAAAAATAAAAAAAAAATAAAAAACTCAAAAACTGACCGGTCAATTTTTTTGAAATTTTCAGAATATTACTTTAGTGGTATAAATAAATAGTTGTTTGCAAATTTTCAACGATTTTCCAAATGCAGAATTTTTTAATTTAGGAAAAACAATTATTCCGTTATTTCTGAGGTTCTACAGTTGGGATTTTTTTGTCACGGTAATATATGCTAGGTCATCGTACTGAAATCCATTTACAGTGTTTTCAAAAAATGTTTTTTAAATTATATTTTATTTACACTACTTCGATAGGAACTGATAGGAACTTCGATTTGGAAGTTGATCATGAAACTGGGATTTAGGATTTGATACCACATCATAGATTCGTATAAGAATGTTGTTTCAAAGAAAATTCTTTACTGTATTTAAACCTTGAACTAACGTTAAAACTTCCACCATACTCGCGTTGGCTAGCCTGTGTAGTTCGGACATAAACATACCGTTAACATTTTTCCCTCAAATTTTTCATCATATTGCATGTTAACTTTTTGCATTTCTTTGACTCAAAAATAATACAAAGCAAATAATGCAACAGCGTCAATAAGAATAAATCTAAAATTACTATGGGGAGGAAATGTCGATAAAGAAATGAGTGAGGTGAACATGTAAAGTGGGCTGAAAATGAACTAACCGCAAATAAAAGGATTGATGAGAAGTACGAGACCATGTCAGTAGGTAAAATATACATCAAATGAAAGCTTAGAAAATGCTTTATAAAACGTCCTATTTAGAAGTATATCTGTTTAGTTTTTGTTAGAGAAAATAAAATATATCATACATTTTGCGCGTCCCGAACAAAAACTTTTGATCCCGAGAGCGTCCCGCGAAAGTAAAACAGACTGAAAATCACAAGAAATAGTTTGAATCGGAAAATAATTGCACTCTACTAACACTAGAATATACAAAAAAGACACAATCACAATAAATTAAACCACAATAGCTTCCTTGACCTCATTTTTGAGCTTTTTTGTAAAGGTAAAGCTGAGCGACGATGGCGACTACACGATAATTTACTAGAAGCCAGTCAAGCGTAGCGTTGATTTGTTGGTGGTAGCGATGAGTCTGGAGAGCGTCTTATTTGCATACAATAGAGTCACTCCCTCCCTCCTGTGTTCACACGATATTTTGTATGCACTACTTAGATTGGGATTTTTAGTTTGAGCATTGGGATTTGGATAAAAATTAGGCTGGAAATTGGAATTTGACATCCCCCGTCAGGACCCTCAACCGCCATCTTGAAAAAAGCACAAATACATTTGCTTGGGCTACCTGTGGCCTTTGATTAAGTAGAATACTGGTAGGAGGATCGAGACTACAGGATTTAGATGACATGTTTCTGACAATGGCTGATAAATCATCAGTCAATTAGGTGAAAATGAAAAAAGTTGCTAGTCCTGTTGAGGTGAGTCAAGATTAGAGAAACCATTGGAAACATATAATGTAGAAACAAAGCCATTTCTATTATTAACATAATGAACTACACAATAATCAGATACTGAAACAGGGTCGTGTTTAGAAAGGTTCATTGCAGATAATTTCTAATTAGACTAATTAGATCCAGTCAGTAGTAATGATTCAATCCAAAACATGATTTATATGTTGGTGAGCAGGATCAAGGACAGTCAAATTTGAACAATCGAGCAAATCCATGAAGCAATTTGCATCATATCTGCTTTAATAACATCATTGATTTGACAGTTAAAATCTCCACAAATAAATAAAGCAATCGTACCGTACCAAAAGGGCAATGAAATCATCAAAACACTGCAAGCAACAGCAGCCATACGATAAACAGATGATTTGTGATGAAGTATTTAGTAACAGTTCCATAAATTCAAAAGATGTATAAGACATTTTTATACATAACACCAACATTGTACCAGACCTCGAGGCAAAACAAATAACTAATACGACAAATATCACGCACAACAAACTCAGAATTAGTACGTATCATTAAGCCAGGTTTCAGTTACTGCAAAAATTTCAATATCTCGATCAACAAAATAATTGATCAAAAGCGAGTTTGTTATTCATTGTACAAAGAAGAGTTTGAGGTTGTTGACCTTAGTTCAGTAGTCGATCGCAAATTCGATGGAAAGTGAACGTACCAAAGATAAAAGTGAAAAATAAGAAAAAATTTTTTTTATTGAAATTGAAATTAAAAAAAGCTCATTTAAATTCAAATTATTATTATTATTATTATTTGTAATTATCGAGCGCCGATTCCCGATAGATTTACTGACAGTCTCTCATAGGTACGTTAACTTTTACTTTTACTTTTACTTTTGTTTTTGCTTTCAAAACTACATTCACAAACAAAAAGATATTTAAAAAAACTATGTTGCATGTAATAATCAACTTTGAAATAATTTAAGCTGTGATTAGCTCAATCGTTTTACGCAAACATAACTCGGCTTACTCATTCAATTCAAAGACCCCAAAAAATTATTGAACTATATTTCATGACAGAAACTACAGCTTACAATTCAATGGTTGACGTCAGAAACAATGAATCGAAACGATGATAAATATTTTCATGAATACAAATAGTTATGCAAAATCGTTTATGAAGCAAGGCGCACTGCCTCGGCAATGTTCAGTCGAGGCGTCTCTCCGGTCATATTCCTTTCAAAATTTTTTCAGCTATCATTCTCGGAATTTAGTATACATTGTAGATGTTTCTTTTGAGTAGAAGTAGTTTTGTTTTATTAGAAGTAGTGTATAAATTGTTTGTATGTATGTCTTAGCTTTGTATTATTAAAGAGAGATAAAAAGTTTCAAATATGAGTCGTAATTAATAAATGGTACTGCTTGAGCTTCATAGTTTTACGTAGAAAAAAATTGATAACTTTCTCCGATCACTGGTTTTCCTCCAAAAAAGTATGAAATAAAGCAGTTTTTAGTGATTTTGTGCGTTAATTAATCAGCTCTCGGAAGTCTTGGAAATGCAGGTTTTATATAAAAAGATTACTTTTGTCAGTAAGAAAACAATAGCTCCTTTGAATTGAATTGTGTGAAGTTTTGCTAGTTTTAGCAAAAAAGTTATTTGTAAAAACAGATTTAGCTTTCGTGGACATTTTTTTTACGGCCCCACCAAGACAATTTTTAGCAAACATTCAAGTTTTGTTACGAAAACAGTTTGAGCAATTGTACGAGCAAAACTTAATCGAGGTTAAACAATCTGCTCAATACAACGAGACTTTTGAAAGTATACAGAAAGGTAACAATGTCTTTCACTTACTTTTAAAAGAGCGCGAGTTTGGACTGAAACTTAGCTAAATATCTAGCCGGATCATAAGCATCAAAATCTCTTACTAAAAATAATTCACGAATAAATGCTAAATGCACTTACAGTCAACAAACAGAGGCATTAATTTTAGCTACTATCGGTATACTAATTCAATTGAAATTTTACTTTCATTTAAATGGAATATTATTTAAATGTGTAAAATAAAATAGATCAATAATGTTTTTTTATTTCGAATTTGTATGAACATAAATGAATCTAAAGAAAGCTTTTCAAAAGAATTTTAAAACGCAAATAATTCTACAAACTTCCATCGGTTTTGATGTGAGTACGCATTTGTAACTATATTATTCGATATTTTGCTGGATCTGGATAATAATAATATTAATTAATGAAATTTAATTTAAACAATAGCGCGCTCGATCTATATAATATGCAAGAGCGCTGAATATAGTCTTTTTGAAAGTGATACAAAAAGTCTATTCTAAAGGATGAATTTTTGATGCAAAATAATGCAATTCTATTAAAATGAGGTTGTTCTACCGAGCTCAGATACCATTTGCAACACTTTCATATTTGCTTTCATTTTCATTTTTTAACGTCAGAGACTAGTATCTTGATGGAAAGCTACTAAAGTGCGTCATGGGAACTAAAAAAAAAACTAAAAACACAAAAAAATACCTTTTGGAATCAAGTACGTAGTGATTTGTCAGTCAACTGACTGCTCAAACTCCTGGTTAAAGAAGATATCTTTCGTTGGCAATCAGTTGTCTTTGGTATAGAACTAGCCTTGAATGAGATGGAGCAAATAATAAGCACCCCCTATAAGGAAAAGGGCGAATTCTGATCCTATAGAGTCCCGCCCATGCACCAATCATATTTTGCAAATATTGTAAACGTGAATTACTGGTAATTTAATTGGACAATTGGCTGACATTGATAAGTACAAAGGAAGACCAAGCGCCATAGTTCTTAGTTTCTATCACGTGACTTCATAAACTGTCAATTTGAATAGAAAAAATCTGCACTCATCACATTTAAACATTAGCCCAAACAGAGCTTCCATACATCATTTTGGGCCAATGAATTCATTTTTTGAAAAAAAAGTTCAGCAATTGACAATTATAAATTAAAGAATGTATGGAAACAGCAAGGCCAAAACTTCATAATTATAAACTTATGGGATGGTCTAGTACTTTGGATGCATATATTAAAATGTTCATGATAATTTGTGTCGGATGCAATAAATCTTTTGTCGCAAAGAAAGTTCAGCAATTGACATTAATTTCAAAGAACGTATGTACATAACTAAGAATGATATTTTATTGTAGACACAAGTGGTTGAATTAATGATTAAAATTGTCGAAGTGAGCGGCGGGGATATTCAGAGACATAGCTGGGGTTTTAACACTGTTTTCACAGCCCCTTTTCCACGGGGAGGGGGTGGGGGTTAACATTGTATTGACGTGTAACAAGATAAGGAGCGTACGTGTTTTTGTTCCTGGATTCAGGGAAAAGACGACATTTCAACGCTAGTGAAATGTTAATTTCCCCGCTACTACCCGGGGTCAGGGGGCCGGGGTTTCAATTGACTAGTGCATTATAACACTTATTATACCATTACTCATTAATCCCATACAGACAATGCGCGTATTTATTCCAAACTCTACAATTAGAAATTTTTTTCTATAAAAAGCTTAGTAAAAAGCTTAATAATTGGATAGTTAAAAATAAACCAATCAGAATCCGCGAAAGACAATAAAAAAAATATATTTGGCTCAAACAGGATGAATATCGACTCAGCTTTTCTTGGTTTGATGTAGCTGAAACTCAAAATGACGAACGAGTTTCTGAATGACAATGACTGGACATTTATCATGGATTTTATTTCGGAAATTAGGAGTATAACAGTGCAAAAAAAAAAAAAAAAGAAAAAAAAAAGAAAAAAGAAAAACGTTTTAAAATATTACTGCAGAATAGTTTAATTGAAATGTTCGAAGAAAGACAGCAAGAACTATACGGCGCAAATTAACTGACAACACGAGCGAAAGCACTTTTAACTCATGGAGTCGAGATGTCTAGTGTTATGGCACAGAATCAATTTAGTAAGTTTTATTTTTTCTACAAATGTACATTATTTGTAAGTTCAATGATATGTCTTTGCAAATCACCCATCACGTGCCATTGGCATGATCGGAACGTAACTTGAGTTACCTTTGATTCAAACATGTAAAAACATGTAAACTTGCTAGTATAAATAGAAGTCAGAAAGAAAGTTTAAGAGATAAAGATCTTATGCCGTTTGGACGTGAACCCACGTTTTAGGCCGTATTTCTAGTCCGACGTGTTGACCACTAAAACAAGAATAACGAACACGTTCAAACTTTGATAGTTCGCTAGTTCCTATTGTTTGCTAATAAGCAATAAATAGATATGTTTTTTTGCACAGCTAGCGAGTGGGAAGCACTAAAACTACTTTATTAGAACTGTACGTCAATATTTACTTCGTCAATGTATTTAGACACACAACAATCATAATAATGTTTGGTTTCCATTAGTTTTAATTTTGTATTCTTGACTTGAAAATTTAAGAGTTATTTTGATGTTAAACAAATTGAAAGTGAAAGTAAAAATCACTGCAGGCTACATTTCAAAACACAAGAAAGGTTAGTGGGTTGTCTTGCGGTCCCAACGTTTAGAATTGAAATCGTCGTAGAAGAGCAAATACACCCTTTACATGACTGTTTCCAGCAAAAGCTTACCTTGAAACATAAGAATACTCCACAATATTGTCTAAAAATATAGATAGACCAAGTTACCATAAGAATATATTTTCCTCGTTCAATTCTTACACCTATTCATGGCTTTGTGAAATTGCGACATTTGTTAATTTGCCTTGGTGACATTAGTTTGAAAAACGTTGTAAAAATAACCTATAATAATAATAAATGTATTGTGTATGTAGTTCAACGATTTTCATTATTAATTTTTTTTTTAATATTTTGCTTGATGTGAATCACCCACACAAAACGATCTGACCTGTCGTCGTTGTTGCGTGAATTCTTGGAGCTGGATAATTTTTTCTATTAGAAAAATTAAAAAAAAAAACTACTGGTCTACGATTTGAACTGTGTGAATTGTTTCTAGATATAGCACAAAAGCAATCTAAACTAGACGCATATCTGCGTGAACTCGGGCTTCTGTTTGTTTCGCTGAATGCTTTTGAGCGCTAAAACTAGAAAATGAAATCAAAAAATATAAAATCATGCTTTTCGGATGTTTAAATTGCGCTTTTCATAATAAAAAAATTCACTTTCGATGTTTGTTTCTTTTCGAAATAGAAGTTTTAAATATCACATTTTCTATTTCAATAATCGAATAAAAACTTCTAAAAAAATGTGTATATGTATGAAGTGACTGTAAAGAAATTGAGTTTTTCGTCTGTTGTACTAGCTTTTACCTATTATTACTATTTTTCAGTTTGTCTTTACTTTGCACATAGTTAATATTAAAGGGTTATGAACCGAGAGCGAGAGCTGTACGGGAGAATACTAGACCGAGGTCTTGACAGCACGGACCAAGCGTAGCGAGGTCCGTACATAAAAGACCGAGGTCTGATAGTTTCCCGTACAGACCGAGCAAACTAGGTTAATAAATCTTTTATTATATGGCCGTTTTTCTTTTTAAATGCGCCGAAAAAAATGTGGAAATGTGAACTTCTGGTCTAAAAATTGGTTATACAATTGGCTGAACTGGTAAACAAAGGCATTAGCTCCTTGGATACAGATCTGCTGAGTGTCATTGACATGGTTTTTGAATTTGATGTTGCAGGACTGAAGGCTCTCAAATGGTAATGAGAATTGCACGTTGGAATGTACACTTTGATTCACAAAGACAAAGGAAATCAGTCAGCTGATTAGCGCGTTTCCGTTAACGATAATCAGCTGATCAAACTTGCCTTTGTCTTTGTGAATAAAGCGTACATTCCAACGTGCAATTCTCATTACCATTTGCAATTCTCAGAACTCATAGAATATCTCGTTATGTGAAAACGCTCTAATGAGTAAATGTTTTTTTTTTAAATGTGATGTTTTTCACGGTATCAGTAAAAATCGAAATCCAACAGAATATATAATCAACCTTTACTGTGACTTCAGCATCATTATATACATATACAATCAAACAACTGGTTTTATCTAAATATATCACAATCAATGAACGATGAAATAATAATGGTTTCAACGTAACAGTCGAAACGCTGTTTTGGAAAACCAAAAAAATAATTGTTCGACTTAATAATAACAGAAGAAGCAAAATAGTTGGCATTATTTGACACATTAATGTAAAATAAGTGGTCATTGCAAAGTCTATAGGCCGGCACACACTAGGCGACAAGTCGCAGCGACTTGTCCCCGCGACATGTCGCCTCAGTGTGCACTGGTTCAGCAATCCCAACCGGTTGGATTTCATGCGGCAAGTCGCAGCAACAAAATTATGTCGCGGCGACAACAATTTTCGCCAAAAAATGTTAGTACACACGGGAGGAAATTGTCGCTGCGACATGTCGCGGGGACAAGTCGCTGCGACTTGTCGCCTAGTGTGTGCCGGCCTTATGGTCTATTCACACATTGTTCCCTATAAACACACTTCGTTGATCTTGCATCTTCTTCGCTTGAAATACACGCAATGCCTTTGTTTCGCCTGTAAAGCTTTGTTCACATTCAGCAGCTAAGCCCTATGTGCTTTTGCAGTTTGTATAGATCGAATAAAAGCCGCTTTTCACAAGATACAAAGCTTGCTTGATAGATATTTTACGATACAAAGTCTTTCAAAGTCTGCTTAGGTTTTATCACGTGATAACTTCGATGACGCGTAGCGTTTTGCCGAAACCTATACTCGAATTCCACAGGAATCCCGAGTAATTAATTAAAATGGCCAATAACGGGTAATGAAAAAGAATCTGGACGCCACTGATTTTAGTTCTGATTGTTAAAATAATAGAAAACCTTTTTTTGTTCATAATCTATTCATTCTCTTTCCAGCGTCAATGCTGAGTTGTCACCTGCTAAGATACGTACAGTTCTGCTCCGAACTGCTTGTGACTACGAAAATTCATCTTCATTCAATAAACAAGCAGAAGTTTTAAACCATCGATCAATAGCGGCTACACAGAATACACAGAAATTTGACTATATTTCAGGTAAGGTAATGTTTTGTTTTGGTGACATATTTTGGAAAAAGTTCGAGATATAAATGATAATATTAACATGTATAAAAGTGTAATATAACATAAAAGTCAGAGGAATATCAAGATAAGTAGCATTTTATGTCCTTTCTTTTGCAAGTTTTTATTAGGTTATATCGTTGTTATTTGCTTTAAAATGCCGTCTTTTAGGATCACAAAGACTGAAATATTAAGTTTAAAAAGTAGGAATTAAGTTGTTTGGATGTGAAAGAAACTGAAATTGAAAATGAAAGTAAGGAAGACATCTGGACTGAAATTAAATATAGAGCACACATGTATGCGGATATAATTCTATATTCTTATAAATTTCTTCTAAACCTCTAAACGTAAGTTATATTTTTCCTTAAAAAAATATAAAAATATTTTAATTTTATGGTGAGAAAATAGAGTTTCAGGATGTAAATTAGGAAAAATCTCTATCAGTAGTTATACGGGTAAATGATTTGCTTTGAAAATCACTCATTAATTATTCAACAGTTTTACAGTGTAAGTTCTAGAATAATATATAGCAATCTCAAATAACCTTGTCATCACCAAAAAGGAAAAGGTAATTTCAAGACCACTAGGAATTATGGGTAAAAGTAGAATGTAGAATGGCATCTTGGACAGTGAAAAAGAAAAATTTTGACCTTTGAATCTATGGAGCGATCATAAAGCAAATAAATTCATAACTATGCCGTGGATTTCTTGTCAACTGGTGCAATAATTATAACAGTAACATTTATACCTATAGTTCCTAGCAGTCATGGAATGACCTATCATTTACTTTTGGTGATGACAACGTTATTTGATATAGCTATACTAGTATGCTAATACACCAAACCAAGTGCAATCGCGAACTGCAATCCTCAATACTTCACCATATGCAGTGTTGTACAAGTTATTCTTGTATCGTCTAGCACTCCATATCAATGATCAAAATGCAGTCAAACAAACAAACAAACAAACCAACCAACCAACCAACCAACCAACCAACCAACCAACCAACCAACCAACCAACCAACCAACCAACCAAACAAACAAACAAACAAACAAACAAACAAACAAACAAACAAACAAACAAACAAACAAACAAACAAACAAACAAACAAACAAACAAACAAACAAACAAACAAACAAACAAACAAACAAACAAACAAACAAACAAACAAACAAACAAACAAACAAACAAACAAACAAACAAACAAACAAACAAACAAACAAACAAACAAACAAACAAACAAACAAACAAACAAACAAACAAACAAACAAACAAACAAACAAACAAACAAACAAACAAACAAACAAACAAA
This sequence comes from Diadumene lineata, assembly GCA_918843875.1. Taxonomy (NCBI): domain Eukaryota; kingdom Metazoa; phylum Cnidaria; class Anthozoa; order Actiniaria; family Diadumenidae; genus Diadumene; species Diadumene lineata. Next base: position 11,301,775 of record OU974074.1, on the reverse strand, counting down.
CAAACAAATATGAATGAACGAACGAACGAACGAATCTAGCTTATTGTATATTATCGACATTGAACATGAATTAGATTTTTAAGACGGTCATTCAAAAAAAAAAAAAAACTATATGCGCTTTTATTTTGCTTTCTAGATCATGAATGTCGTTCAATCGTATTCATCCACAAGTCCAGTTGAGGGAAATAGCACACGACAATTAAAAGAACCATTTCTCTTTCAAACAGCCACCGACAAGTATGTAGTACTTCAGCACAGTGCCGCTGATCGAGCGAGAGACTTGGATTATGGAAAGGTTTTGATACTGGTTGGTGCTACTGGGTCAGGAAAGAGTACACTGATAAATGGCTTTGTTAATTACATTTTTGGTGTGCAGTACAGGGACGATTTTCGCTATCAGTTGATAAGCGATGAAGAAGAGTCTCAAAGACATCTGACCAAATCCATTACAGCCTACACTTTTCCACAAAATGAAACGTCGTCTAAACTTCCCTTTACATTGACCATTGTTGACACTCCTGCATATGGTGACACAGACGAAATTGAGAGAGACAAAGAAATAACCAAACAAATCAAGAAATTTGCTGCCCTGAAGGTCGAAAATGGTATTGATCAAATTGATGGCATTGGGTTCGTCGTCCCAGCATCACTTCCAAGGCTCACTTCCACGCAGAAGTACATTTTTGACTCGATCTTCAACATCTTTGGTAATGACATCAGCAAGAACAGTTTTCTGATGGTTCCATCTGCTGATGGGAAAACGCTACAAGTTCTGGACGCAATAAAAGAACAGGGAATCGAGTTTAACAACTCATGTCTTTTACCGGATGACGAGAATGCAGCCAATAATGACGATGACACTGATTTCAATGAACGGTTCTGGAATTTAGGAGAAAAAAGCTTCAACCATTTCCTCAGTGTTTTGGGAAGATCCAAACCTATTAGAATGAGAGACAGGATGAAGTGTGAAGTTGAGAATTTTCTGGCTCAAGTGCGCCTTGGTTTGTTCGCGATTGAACAGCTACACCACGAAGAACGTATAGTCCACCTACATGAGGTTGACATCGAAAACAACAGAAATTTTGACTATACAGTAGAGACAAGACAGAGTAAAGTAAAGATACCAATGAACGGACGGCACGTGACAAATTGTCTGAAGTGTAATGTGACATGCCATCAAAATTGCAGCATTTCCAGAGAAGAAGCCAAGGTACGCAGCTGTTCGTCAATGGATGGTTTTGGATATTGCACAATATGCCCAAAGAAATGCTTCTGGAACGTCCACAGAAACAGCCCATACATATTTGAGCTTTACACAGTCGAACTGACGAAGACCTACCAAGAGCTAAAGAAACGCTATGAGATCAGAGAAGGAAAGACACAGCAAGAGGCTATAGTGTTTGGGCTAAGACAGGACATGGAGATGTTGTTCAATTGTGTGCTTTATTACATCAGAAAAATCAAGAAATACCTTGAGCTCATGGAAGATGTCGTTTCAAGGACTAACCGTCTGTCTGAGCTAGAATACATCGACCTTTTAATTCGGTCAGAGAAGTTGGAAGCAAAAGAAGGTTTCATGCAACGAGTGGAGACTTTGCAAGAGGTCCGTCGACAGGCAGAGCAGCTTTCAAAGATCACAGATGAGCAAGAAACGCAAATTATGGCGAAGAAATTGAAAGAAGGCCGAAAACACTGGGAAAACTCAAAAACAAATTTATCCAACGTATGAGGTTTTTGATGGCCGGTTTCTGAGTACGTAGGTCTTAAAGTAGCAGGGGACAAAATCGAGGTGACTTTTTGAAAGTCACGTAATGGATAAATTGTAATTGTAAAATTAACCCTAGAAAAGTAAATATTAACTGACAGCTAAAAGATAAGGAAATTTGTTTGTGAAGATGAAATGGCTGAGAATTTTTAATAAGTGACGTTTTAAATTTTGAACAAAAAACGGGCATTTAAAAAAAAAGTATATTCTCTCTCAAAAATTACTTAGTCAAACTCATCAAACTCATCAACTTAAAAACCGTGTCTCACGTTTTTGATTCAGGTCTTTTATTCTTTAATTGGTTTTTAAAACATTCATTAATAATTCATGACCATTTTGTCCAATCCGATGCTCCTCTCTGGTCACGAGGAAAGCACTCTTTTCCACATAAAGTACGCTTGAAACTATAAAGCCCGGGGAGGGTTTTGAATGTGGCCCAGGTGAATAATGGGGTATAATAGAATAATGGGGTATAATAGAAAAACAATGGAATACAAATGAACATGAAGCATTATATAATTGCACATGTGGCATTATCTATGAATATTAATGTATAATGTTACGTGTGATGTTATATAGTGCTTCAAGTTTGAAAATAGTAAGACTGAAATATAAAAAACATTAATCCGAACATTTATTTTGTGATAGCTGACACACGGAAAGTACAATTATTGAATACTTAACCCGATATTTCCAATGTCAGCTTCAAAAGAACGCTGCTCTATCGAAGGATCTCTCTTGACTTGACCTATTTTTCGTTCGGAAAAAAACTTTAAACGACAACTTTGTAGACGAACGTGGACTTTGGGATGCACTGTTCCAATGCGTTTTTCTCTTCTTCTTTAAGGCCGGTACACACTAGCCGACAAGTCGCAGCGACTTGTCCCCGCGACATGTCGCCTCAGTGTGCACTGGTTCAGCAATCCCAACCGGTTGGATTTCATGCGGCAAGTCGCAGCAACAAAATTCTGTCGCGGCGTCAACAATTTTCGCCAATGTTAGTACACACGGGAGGAAAGGAGTGCTGTGCTGTGTGTGGTGGTGTGCTATGTGCGGTGCTGTGTGTGGTGGTGTGCTGTGTGTGGTGGTGTGCTGTGTGTGGTGGTGTGCCGTGTGTGGTGGTGTGCTGTGTGTGGTGGTGTGCTGTGTGTGGTGGTGTGCCGTGTGTGGTGGTGTGCTGTGTGTGGTGGTGTGCCGTGTGTGGTGGTGTGCTATGTGCGGTGCTGTGTGTGGTGGTGTGCTGTGTGTGGTGGTGTGCTGTGTGTGGTGGTGTGCTGTGTGTGGTGGTGTGCCGTGTGTGGTGGTGTGCTGTGTGTGGTGGTGTGCTGTGTGTGGTGGTGTGCCGTGTGTGGTGGTGTGCTGTGTGTGGTGGTGTGCCGTGTGTGGTGGTGTGCTGTGTGTGGTGGTGTGCTGTGTGTGCTGGTGTGCTGTGTGTGCTGGTGTGCCGTGTGTGGTGGCGTGCTGTGTGTGGTGGTGTGCTGTGTGTGGTGTTGTGCCGTGTGTGGTGGTGTGCTATGTGTTGTGGTGTGCTGTGTGTGGTGGTGTGCTGTGTGTGGTGGTGTGCCGTGTGTGGTGCTGTGCTGTGTGTGGTCCTGTGCTGTGTGTGGTGGTGTGCTGTGTGCGGTGGTGTGTGTGGTGGTGTGCTGTGTGTGGTGGTGTGCTGTGTATGGTGGTGTGCTGTGTGTGGTGGTGTGCTGTGTATGGTGGTGTGCTGTGTGTGGTGGTGTGCTGTGTGTGGTGGTGTGCTGTGTGTGGTGGTGTGCTGTGTGTGGTGCTGTGCTGTGTGTGGTGGTGTGGTGGTGTGCTGTGTGTGGTGGTGTGCCGTATGTGGTGGTGTGCTGTATGTGGTGGTGTGCTGTGTGTGGTGCAGTGCTGTGTGTGGTGGTGTGCTGTGTGTGGTGGTGTGCTGTGTGTGGTGGTGTGCTGTGTGTGTTGGTGTGCTGTGTGTGGTGCTGTGCTGTGTGCGGTACTGTGTGCTGTGTGTGGTGGTGTGCTGTGTGTGGTGGTGTGCTTTGAGCGATAGTGTGCTGTGTGCGGTGGTGTGCTTTGTGCAGTTGTGTGCCTTGTGCGGTGGTGTGCCTTATGCGGTGGTGTGCTTTGTGTCATGTGTGATGGTGTGCCTTGTGCGGTGGTGTACCGTTTGCTGTGGTATGCTGAGTGTGGTGGTGTACTCTGTGCGGTGGTGTGCTGTGTGTGGTGTTCTGCTGTGTGTGGTGGTGTGCTGTGTGTGGTCGTGTGCTGTGTGCGGTGGTGTGCTGAGGTGTGCTGAGTGTGGTGGTGTACTCTGTGCGGTGGTGTGCTGTGTGTGGTCGTGTGCGTTGGTGTGCTGTGTGCGCTGGTGTGCTGTGTGCGGTGGTATGCTTTTTGCGGTGTTGTCTTTTGTGCGGTGGTGTGTCGTGTGTGGTGGTGTGCTGTGTGTGGTGGTGTGCTGTGTGCAGTGGTGTACCGTGTGTGGGGGTGTACCGTGTGCTGTGGTGTGCTGAAGGCGGTGAAGTGCGTTGGTGTGACGATTGCAGATTTGCGGATTGTTGATGTGCTGTGTGCTAGTTGCTATACGCTGTGGCCACCCCACCACCACCTTCAACGATCACCACGAACGACCACTCCAATCCCACCACTAATGACTAATCATAATCAAAGAACCAACCATTCAAGATCCCCCTCGTTATACCTGCGAATATCAAGATCCCCCTCGTTATACCTGTGAATATCAAGATCCCCCTCGTTATACCTGTGAATATCAAGATCCCCCTCGTTATACCTGTGAATATCAAGATCCCCCTCGTTATACCTGTGAATATCAAGATCCCCCTCGTTATACCTGTGAATATCAAGATCCCCCTCGTTATACCTGTGAATATCAAGAATATAAACCAGTCCCGGTCGTTCCGACTGAAATTTGAAAAGTATAAAATAATGAAAAAACTACCATATTTTACTACCAGAGTTCTTAAAAGGTGATTTATTTAATGTCTGTTCCATCATGAGGTAAGTAATACCAAAGTATCAATTGTGCTACCATTCACTGAGATGAATCAAACATATGCTTTATGAATAGTGATGACATCGCACAGAATACAGGGACACATACGGGACTTTTCCATTGTTCTAGCGCCAGATTCAAAACGCCGACAGCGTAGTTAATGAGCCGTTAATGAGCCGTCTAGTCAAATTTACAAAGAAAAGTGCTTAAAATGGTCAGACGTTGCTATGTAAAACCGGATTTACACTGTTTTCGACAAATAACTAAAAAAATGAACATAGTACAAATTAGAGATGAGATATTTATCTATCGTTTGCACCCTGTAAGTTGGGAAAATTTCTCTTTTTCATCTTCAAAAAAGGGCAATTTCAGAGCTAATTTGTATTAAAACCAATATTCACATATATTGAACACAGTTTTTTTAGAATACACAAAGAAACAAAAAAATGAACATGGTGCTATCAAAAGATCTTGTTTTGGTGAACACTTTCCACATTTTTTGGTCTTATTTTGACGTTTAGAAAGTTTCTCTTTTTTAATCTGAATATTTAAGCTAGTTATTTTCATAACTTGTTACGGTCGACGTTTCTTTGTAGAGTTACCGTACAGATTATTTAGTTAATTGTCCGTTTGTTTGTTTGGATTAGCACCCAACTTGTGATAGTTTCTTTTGTGTTTTGACACAACGGCGGAATTAGTGACAACACAATCTTTAATCACACTGATTTATTCATATTTATGCCTAATGTGAATAATTTAGCACCGTAAGTAAATGTCCCTGAAAACAATAGCATTCTGCGCGATGACTATTCTTAATCTGTAAAGCGATCTGTAAATCCGATAAAGAATATTTCCTGATTTGAATAATTATTACACTAAAATATCTCGGCCAAATAACACTTAGTTTAAAAAAATCAGATCAAAATCGAAGCATTAATCTCCACAATTTTTACTATTAAGGACGCAGCAACCACTTTGGAACTAGATCTTTAATGAGCTTCCAAGTACTTGTATTGTATTTTTTTAACTAAACTAGAACGTCCTGATGAAACCTCTTTTATCAGGAACCTCGTGGGAAAGTTCTCACACCTGACATAAATGTTAACATGAAAATAATACCGTCTTACATTACAGATATAAAATTGTAAGATTAAAAAAAATAACCGTTATTTTTTTAATCAAAGATAGAGCAGCATGTCATATTTGCTTGTTATTAAAAAAAGGATGAAGAAATCATACCAATAACATATAGCTAATCTTGAAATTGTTGTCCAGTTTAATTACTGATTTAGCGAATAGCAATGTGATTTGCATATCTCATGATTTTTTATTTTTTAAGACATGATAAGTCAAAATGAACAAAATAACTTCATCGCATAATTATGACAAACTTTGTAGCTATATCAAATATGTGCAGCTTTGTAGTTAAAACAAGAAAACTGAAAACTTGATTTATGCAAATGACATTGTTGTTCGCTAAATCAGTATTTCAACTGGACAACATTTTCAAGAATAGCTGTATATACATGCAATACATTTGATAATTCAAACATTGAATCCAAAATTGATTTGATTTCTCTCAAGAAAACAAAACAAAAAACATTAAAAGTTTCTACCATTCGTAGGTTCAAAAAAATCCTATGATATTACTTCTACAATTCGTTTGATAATTTGTAATAAAATACCAAGTATCAGTACTAAAGGAGGGGTTTCAAGATCTTATCCATTTCAGCTACTTCACGTTGAAGTGCGTCAGCTTTTTCTTGCAAACTCTTTCCTGCTTGGGATTTGGAGCCTTTGTCAATGTCTTGTGACGTTGTGACGATTGACCAGATGTCAAGTCCGATGAAAACGACACTGAACACCCCGCTGACCAATCTGCCCGTTTTTGATAATGCTGCAGCTGATCCTTGAAATAGCTGCTTCACGTTCTTAACATCACGAACAGAGCTTCGAGCCAACTTTGATAGTCTAGTTAGCTCCATGGCCCTTTTGGCCATCTCTGCGTTTGTTTTGATGGCCTTTGCGGTTTTCATACCTGTGCACACGCCCTTGACAGCGTATGCAGCAGCTACAACGGTTGTACCAGATAAAATCGTTGCAAGGACAATCTCAAGAGCATCAGCTTTTTCTTCACATATCTTGTTGATTTTTACATTGGTTTCTTCATATTTTTCTATAAGGTCTTTCAATTCGTTTGTTTTTGAATTATCTTCCTTTATTTTATCTGTTGCTTCATCACATCGACTCTTGTTGATGCCCATCTCAGATAGTGTAGCTACGAGCGAAACTACTCCACCTGCTGCACTGACAGTAGCGCCACCAACAGTAAGAACCAAAGAAGCACCCATTGTAAATGGAGCTAGCACAAGACCAGCGATCGTGGCCCCACCTCCCACAACCCCAGAAATAGATCCGGTCAAAGTGGTCACATTGATGGCGAGGTGCACTTCATGCAGATTTTTGGCCAAGCTATTCAGAGAAGAAATTAGATCTTGTCTGCTATTCCTCCAAGAGTTAAATTTCTCTTTAACCTTGTTTTGAAGATCATCTTTTTTTTGGAGGAGATCCTCAAGTTGTTTTGCGACAGCAATAGCGTCTTCGAAAGATGGAGTTTGTTCTTCAGATTGTGGCTTGCCAGCTACCTTTTTAACAACGAGAGCGGTTTTTGAGAGAGCAGTGCTTATATTCTGTAATAAAATAGTAAAAACAAAATAAATGAAACGTTAATAACCATAACCATCATCTCACATTTCAACTAAGTCATCATTAACATGGAAATATGTAACTACACTTAGTTACAAAAGTAGTTCGGACATTCATTATTTATTACAACCATTTTCGTTGAAGTGCGACCTTCAAAGCTATAAGTCTTGTCTAGAACCTGGCAATATTTCAGGGTTATTTACTTGTTCATGTCAATGAATTAAATATTAAAGAAATGAAATAAACGTTTATATTGTACATTGTCTTTTTTTACATCTGTGCTGTCGGCAAGAAAAACAAGCGATAGTAAAAAAAATATATATTACACAACAAGCGCCATTTTGACAATATAGGCTTTGTGCGCGTCATTCCTGTGAGGAGCCCGCCATACAATTGTTTGGCTCAGCAGTTCAGCGCATGCGCAGGTAAAATAATGCCTTATTGATCGCCTATTGAGTCGCATGTGAATGATCTGTTCCATAACTTACACAAATTGTTATAATCAGATATTCAAACAAGAAGCACAGCTAAATTTTTGTTTGTGTATATGCGCCATGCTTCACTAACATCCAAAATCGCTCTTCCGTTTTCTGCATGTGTCTGCTTTTATTTATGGTCATAAAACGATAATATTCAAGGGACCGTTTAAAGACTTTAAAGCGGCGTTTACACGAGCAATTTTTCCTTGACAATTTTTCATTGACAATTTTTCCTTGACAAAAATTGCTCGTGTAGATGGAGTAAAATGGACAATTTTTTCCTTGACAAGAAAAAGCGGGCGTGCTGGATGATGTATCACAATTTTATGATAACAAAGACTCTTTAGATGTAGGCAGTTGTCTTGTAATGTTGCCTTAACGTGACCAAGTTTCACCTCAATCATTAGCTAGAGCAGTTTTGACGAAAAACATCCCCAGAAAACTAAAATTATTAGTGAGATAGGAGGGGTGGAAGTTAGTGGATGTGTTAACTCAGTAAAAGGATATAGACTAAAATAGTGTTGGATGGTTGATAAAAACTGAAAGTTTCTGGTGTTGAAACGAATTGAAGGATAGGTGGTGTCAATAAAACTAAACAAAACTAAAAAACAATAAGTGAGGAATTAGAAAGGAAAGCATGACTAATGGCAAGTGAAGCGTTCGTTGAGCGTTAGACTAACGTCAGAATGGTCAGTTAATTACATTTTTACAGTGTTAAAAAAATACTTTTTACAACTCAGTTTCTACAGAAATATTGTCGCAGTCCACTCTAGTAATGAACTAGTTTTTATAAATGAACAATGTTCATATTATTATATATAAATTTATAAAATAACTATGATATACCGCGCGCTCTGATTGGTCAACGCGCGTGCTTTATGAGAGCACAAAGCACGCACACGTCAGCTATTTTTGACTTCTTGCTTCTACTTTGTCAATTTGTATTTTATAAAAGGAATAAAAAAAACTTGCTTGCTGTGCTTTGTTGAGAAATAAAGCACTTGGGATAGGCAGAACACTCTAGCAGTGCGAGAAGCTACGCGTCGTGCTTCTCCAGCACTTCTCTCGTGTTCTGCCTATCCCCGCGTGCTTTATTTTTCGATAAAGCACGCGCGCGCGTCTTTTTTTCCTTCAATAAAATATAGTTTACTTTAAAATTCTATGAGTTCATCCCATTGTTATTGTTAGTACTATAAATGATTAAAAACGAGCACATAAGCAAATAGATTACTTACCTTTGGTTTTTTCGCAGATTTCACGATTGTGGAAAAAAATAAAGACTTATTAGCCATACCAAATTGTAGACTTCTGTAGAGTTTGATGGTACAAAGTCATATATAGTACCTAAAAATACGCAAAAATGAAAAATACATGAAAATAACAATTAGAAAAAAATTTTGAAGTAACTCTTTAGTTTCTAGTCAGTCTCCAAAAAAAACCGTTTTCAAGAAGATTACAGGTTTGATTTGGTTTGCCGGTTTGACACTTTGTGAGTTATTGAAATTAATAACGATGAAAAGCAGGCATAACGATGAACGGGAAAAAATCCAAACACGGTTTGGAAGTTAAAAAAATACAAGCAAAACTCGGCAGAAAAATATACATATAAGCCCAAGCATCCGAACCAAAAAAAGGCTATTGAGCCGAGGAAAAACAAACTTGCATAATAGGCCATGGGGCGTCCCTTAGTGCACATGATATGCATGCTCAGTCACATTTAAACTATTTAAATATTTTAAAATTCCTATAAATTTTTAAATGATATTCATAATTTGGTACTACATGTTTTTTATTACATATAATTTCCTTAATTATTTGTAAAAGTTTATTTATTCACTTAACATCAACAGAATTTGCAAATCACAATTTGCAAGTAAGCAGTCTATTCCGGAGTTTTCCTCAGTGGGAGTGTTGCAGCAATTTCGAAAAAAAGGTATGACTCACTAGGTAGACAAAGTAATGCTGTCGCCCGTCTGTAATTTAGAATCTTGTATTTTAGTGAGACACCGCATCAAACTTGATGTGGTTTCTCTCCTCATTAATGTTTATACTCAGAAAAGCTAGATGGATCATGTGATGGGTACATGTTTACACAAATAATAAATATTAACAGACTGCCGTTAAAATTACTACAGTAAAACTGAAATGTGAATACTTTAAACAAACATATTATCATTTTCTCAAACTAAAACTGTGAAGTTTCTTCAGCTCATAGATGACTGTTAGATGTAAACAATTTCAATGAAAAGAATTGTTGTATCGAAAACGAAGACCCTCGAAAGCAAAGACCTAAGACCCTGGAAAACCTAAGACCCTATTTATTTCTACGTTTTTCGCGACAATTCCTTCAAATAACAATAAATTGAGCAATGTGAACTAGCGATATAATATCTTTATACTGTAACACGGTCATTACAGGTTCACTCTAATTGTCTTATGAAAACAAGATGACAAATACAAATGGTCCAAATGGAAAAACTAAACATCAAATGCTAATCGTATGTTTTGCAATATGCTATATCTATCTAAACACTAATAAATATAACGTGATTATTATTATACTAACATACACTATATTTATATTCTTGACATGAGCTCGGTAAGCAAAATGTGCAGTCCAGGGATAAAGCTATTTCCTGCGCAAACCAGTCACTTGTAAAGTAGTGCTACTCATTTTTTTTAGATTTCAAATAGTAATAGTAAGTAGTACATAAACATACTAATATAAAAACATTTGATCAAACAATATCTTTCAACGAAATCCGTTATCACGGAATAAAATGTGCTTTCTAATTTTAAAAACATTACAGAATTCGAAATGTCTAGAAAAATGTAAACTAACGAGAAGCCATTCAAATGCTTAAAAAAAATTGCATTTTTTTAAACTTCAAGAAATCCTTCACATATTTTGTTTGAATAGAAAAAAGTTAATAAGAAGCACAAATTCGCACGCATCAATTAAATACTTCTAAGTGTTCTTGGGATAAACAAAGTTCTTACAATTATTTAAAACATAAGAAGTTATATATTACTTGAATGTCTTTTTATGTTGTCCTTTTGACTGCTATAAACAACATCACAAACCTTAGGTTTTGGTCTTAGGTTTCGACGAAATCGAAAACGAAGACACTGCTAAAAACGGCACAAAAACACGTCGATTGATGAGAAAATGTATTTATTATATAACATACAGTGTTTCTCTCATGTGATAAAAATCGTATCAACACGTGTTCAGTGGTGATATTCCTATTTATCAATTTGGATTTTTGTTCGGCCAATCACAAAGTGAGATTTACTTTTTATAAGTTATATAATCAACAGAATGCTGCGCTCACTCGTGAGATATCTCCAAGCGCCCATGTATTATTCTCTATTTATTTATTGTTATTTACTGTTATTTGAAGGAATTGTCGCGAAAGACGTAGAAATAAATAGGGTCTTAGGTTTCGACCAGGAGGTCGTCAAAATCGAAAACGAAGACCCTGCTAAAAACGGCACAAAAACACGTCGTTTGGTGAGGCAATGTATTTATTTATTGTTATTTATTGTTATTTGAAGGAATTATCGCGAAAAACGTAGAAATAAATAGGGTCTTAGGTTTTCCAGGAGATTCCAGGGTCTTAGGTCTTTGCTTTCGAGGGTCTTCGTTTTCGATACAACCTGGAAAAAAATACTTACAACGCAATTGCAAGTTTACAATACTATAAACAAATTACCTGTTAAAATTTTAGAGAACTTCTTGCGTTACCGGTTAAGTAAGAGAACCGTTAATCAGCAACCAGACGACAGCGTTCTACTCTGCCATCGAAGTAGGCTTGAAAGAAAATCAATTAAATACGAATGAAATACGCCTACTATAAATAGAAAAGTATATTCTTACCGGAAATAAGGGCATAGTATGGTCCAATCATATCCACCACGAACAAAAACAAATCAATAATCTAATGGTCCATCAAATATGTCGTGTTGATAGGTCAGGCTTCCGTGAATTCTTGGAATGAATCAAGTGAGCGTACGTTTTTAATTGATGACCATGAACCGATGGGGTTGAGGGTGAATTTTTTGGGAGGGGAGCGGAGAGTCATCCACAAATTACAATATTTGATCTTAGAGTCTGTTTATATAAAGCGAGCCAGCCCCGTTAAGCGTGATTCCATCAAAATCCCCAAATTCCCCAGTATGCAGTCAAAATCGATGGTCAAATGTCCCACTGCGTGAGCTTGAAAATTGCCTCGGTAACTACTCGTTTTACCAGTGTTTTATAAGTCTGAGGAACGAGCCGACATTTTGGATCAATGCTCAAACGCATGAGGACATTACTTTTGGTCAAAGCCCGGAATTGGAATTGACTGATGCATTATAAAAACAAAAACAGACAAGTAATTGCAAAAAGTTGTCAATTGATTTACTTTTCTATCTCAATAAACCCATTATTTTCATACACAATGATACCTACTTATTATCGGTCTAATGCAATTCTATGTAGCAAAAATGTTTTTGGGGAGGGGGTGTTTGTGTATGTGTGTGGGGTAGTGGGGGTGGGGTGGGGTGGGGTGTTTCGGAGGCTGGGCTCGTGAAAAAATAAAGACTTGGAACGAACTGAAAGAAGTTTATGGGATCAGTCTATCCAAAGCAGGCCCTATACATATTCTTACTTTATGTGGATATCGTATTTGACACAGTAGGAGGTCGCCTACTTTGTATACGATATTTATGTGGTACAGGCAGACCAGACTAATTTCCTGTGTCTTATTTATATCGAGTGGTCGCGAGCTCGAGTCCCATCGAATTCACAAAAAAAAAACATTTTGAGTCTATTTTTTCTCCTTTTTTCTTCTTCTTCTTCTATTGAAAAAAAAATCCCCTTGTTATAAACCACTCTTTTCTGAAAACAGCTTTGGGTAATTTTATCAAGAGAAGAAGAAGAAGAAAAAAGAAAAAAAATAGACCGAAAATGTTTTTGAGTGACTTGTATTGGACTGGAACTCGCGACACCTCTTTTTGGTAACGGAGTGCGCGGTTCATTACCCAAACGTTGCGTGACGGTATTGATGACGTTTGCAAGCAGTCTTAATAAAACGCTAGACTTCTAATTTACAATCATGCGATCGCAAATGAAAACCAGAATGATAAACAAGGTTCTATTATCTTGGATATTAGTACTAAAACATCTGCAAAAACCCAAAAAATAAAAACGAAATCGACGATATTCAATATTTGGTTCCAAGAATTCACGGATAGCTGCGTTCACTGAAATACTTGTGACAGTTGTAAACGTCACCGATTGTCCAATCAAATGTCTATTAGTCTGAAATACTCCAATTCTATGGATTCGGATTGGTCAGAATTACCTCATTTAGCTGTGATTGAAAAACAAAATATGTTAAATAGGCATCAAGGTGTTTTTCTCGATCTTTTTCAAAGTTTACTTTGTACCAAGACAGTGTTCTGCCCGTGATAAAGGAGACACTATTTTAAAATATAATTACTCACTACAAACCTCTTTCAACTTCAACTGGCTAGAAATATTTTTAATTCGTTAGTCGACCATTCAGGTAAGCTATCAAAACTTTGTTTCCTTAATATGATGCAGTTAATTGACATGAATTGATGTTTTCAGTGTACTTTATGGGTAATAATTTATGGAATCAGTCTATCCAAATCAGGTCCTATACATATTCTTCTCTCGTGTGTATTAAACGTTGATATGGAATCAATGTTGTCCCTCACTCGTATACGATAAGTCTGTTACTGAGCGTTTATGCATTACCAAGTATGCGATTTTATCAGTTTTTATTAGTTAAAAATGGGTTGTTTCCGCTTAGCTTTTGTAGCAGTAATGTTCTCTTATGAAGTACGAGGTATATATATATATAACTATAATTGTTTCACAGCTTTTGCAGAAAATCATTATTTGATATGGATTTGATATAGGAAAAGATGCAGAGTAGGAATGCGTCAGTTTCTGTGTTGTTGATTTTCTTGTTTCTTTCGATTCCTTCGGTGTCACCATAACCAGGGGTGTGCTGTAGGCTTAGCCTTTTGTATAAAACAAATTGAAAGTCATGAACGGTAAATATCATGGATTGCAGACGATATCTAATTAGTAAATCTCTGTTAGTAGATAGTATAGATGCAAAGTGCATGAAAGGGAGCTTTTTCAAATCAACACAAAAGTGCTGGATATTTTTACTGCAGCTTACCGTACAGGATTGACAAGATGTGGCGCACACACTCATCACGTTATGGTCAAACTATTGATATTTTACCATCATTGTTTTCATCTGAATACTTTTTGTCTTTTGATTAAAAACAATTGGTTAAATGACGCTGATTTGAATAAAATTCCTGCTGATTTATTATCATTATTGAAAGCCCACAGTACCTTTCGGTCGTGAAATCTACATCGGGAATCCAGTATTCCCTTATTTTCACCCGTAAAAGTTTTTTGAAATAGATATATACCAGCTACAAATTTATTAAAAAGTCCATTCTGTACTAATGGTATATCTCTTTACTATATATATAACGAGACTTTCATAGCAAATAGACCATGATTAAATAAAGGTTATTTCATTGCGGAAAGTGCGACCTACGAGATTTTACTCATGAATTGTTTCTTAGATATTTGCATAAACGAGCATATATAGTAGTATGTATAAATTAGTATAGTACGTATAAGATTACAAAAAAGTACTCGGCAGGATGTCATTTTGAAATAATTTTTTCAGAATCTTTTTAGAAACCGTAATTGTATTACAACTTTCAATTATTCCTATATTTAAAATATATTAATTTGATTTTTTATTCATTTATGATAATAATAAAAAAATATAGTTTTTCTCTGCGCATTTAAAAATCTCAATGCGCTTACAATAGGTGAAAATAATAAATAAATAATTAAATTGAGAGCATTAAACGTTTCTGAGTTTGATAAAAGCGATGCATTGTTGTCTAGCTTCAGTACAAACAACACCATATATGGCATAATAAACAAAAGATGTCTGTAATGAAGCTAGACCATAATTCAACATGTTTGCTATTTCTGAAATGGTGTATGCTCAAACAGAAAGTAATTTACATATTTTAGATAATTAATATATTTACAATGATATATATTTACAGCTGATACGATTATAATATTGAACTTAAACTACATATATATATATAAAATCTTTGTAATACAACACTTAAAAATAAATAATCCGTAATATAAATCATAAGTTTACAATCAAAAATGGACCAAGCGGACTGAAACCCTGTCTCCATAAGATTTAGTTGACGATTTAGGAATAGTCAAAAGATTAAAAGCGTTGAATCTCAAGTTCCTTGAAGGGTAATGTTTAGTGAGGAGACAAATAATCTTTATTTTCATTTACAAATAATTATAATTTACAATATAAATTAGATATAGATAATTCGAGAATGATGGGAGCTTAGAGGAACGTACGTTTGCTTATCGCTAACATTAGTTGAAATTTGAACAATTAAGAAATTAAAAATGATGGTAAGTGACTTTCCTTAAATAGCGAGAAATAAATTAAAGGAACACTGAAGGAGTTCAACATGAAATTAACAAACAAGTTTTTATTTTATTTCAAAGATTTGATAAACTTTTTGAAGCCACTTTTGATAACATTATCAATTTGGCTCAACGTTTCAGGGAGAACTTCCCAAAGTTTAATGGTACGGTACCGAAGGCAACCGGAAAAATTGTGTAGAATAGCTTGTGGAATAATGGTGGGTTTTAGATGAAAGATTAAAGTATTCATTAAATGATCGTGGTAATTCCCCGTCATAATATTTATGCATAAATTTAGCAATTTCAACGTAAACAATATCTTTAAGCTGCTAGTATGTTTAGTTGTTTATATAATGTGGCTGCATCAGCTCTGTAATCAGTCGTAGTGCTTTATATTTAGTATCACTAATGATTGAAACGAGATTGATATGTATTTCCCCAAACAATAATTCCATACTGTAGGTAATGATAAATTAAAGCAGAGTATATCTTTTTAAACTATGTAAATCCACATAGTGTCTTAGTTTCGAAAGTATTAATGTAATTTTGCAATTTCTTAGGAATAGTATTTATATGTACTTCCCATGATATGAATGGGTAAAGATGAACTGCTATATAAATACTAATTTGAAAAATTGTGCTTGTTTAAAATGTATTTCATCCCACTTAATAATTTCAGTATTTTCTGAGATTATTCCATTATGTGAAGAAAATAACATGAATTTTTGATTTAGTATTGTTAAGGAGGCTCCATATAGTTATGGGGCGTATAGGATCTTAGAGGTTTATTAAAAATCAACTGCCCACAAAGCTCATGGGCGGACTATATTTCAAAGACTTTGAGTCAAAGATTTAGTTTTTGCATCACGTGACCGATCACCATAGCAACGCTATGGCTGTCATAATAAAGCTCATTTTTAACGTAGAAAAAATAAAAACTCTAGTTTTAAGCGGTAAATTTTTTTTGAAAACATTGTATGTGGATTTAAGGACGAAGACCTAGCATATATTACCATGACAAAAAAATCCCAACTGTAGAACCTGAGAAATATCGGAATAATGGTTTTTCCTAAATTAAAAAAAATCTGCAGTTGAAAAATCGTTGAAAATTTGCAAGCTACTTTATCATACAACTAAAATAATATTCTGAAAATTTTAAAAAAAGTTACCACTCAGTTTTTGAGTTTTTAATTTTTTTTAAAAGCGCGCGTTGTATATTTTCATGACGTCATCAAAATAAAAATTCTTCAAGTTTTAGGTGTGCGCATATATGGAGCCACCTCAAGCGAAAGTTTGTTGGCTTTTATCCAGTCACTCAAGCTCTGTGTTGATATTAAGCGTCAATTAAGATAAATCATTGCCAGTGAGAGGAACATGTTAGTGTGGCCTTAGCAAATAAACGATAATTCAAAATATTGCGCTCACTCGTGAGATATCGAGTTGAACACTCGAAGATAAATTTCATATCTCCAAGCGCCCATGTATTATTCTCTATTTATTTATTGTTATTTACTGTTATTTGAAGGAATTGTCGCGAGAGACGTAGAAATAAATAGGGTCTTAGGTTTCGACCAGGAGGTCGTCAAAATCGAAAACGAAGACCCTGCTAAAAACGGCACAAAAACACGTCGTTTGGTGAGGAAATGTATTTATTTATTGTTATTTGAAGGAATTATCGCGAAAAACGTAGAAATAAATAGGGTCTTAGGTTTTCCAGGGGATTCCAGGGTCTTTAAGGTCTTTGCTTTCGAGGGTCTTCGTTTTCGATACAACCTGAAAAAAAAATACTTACAACGCAATTGCAAGTTTACAATACTATAAACAAATTACCTGTTAAAATTTTAGAGAACTTCTTGCGTTACCGGTTAAGTAAGAGAACCGTTAATCAGCAACCAGACGACAGCGTTCTACTCTGCCATCGAAGTAGGCTTGAAAGAAAATCAATTAAATACGAATGAAATACGCCTACTATAAATAGGAAAGTATATTCTTACCGGAAATAAGGGCATAGTATGGTCCAATCATATCCACCACGAACAAAAACAAATCAATAATCTAATGGTCCATCAAATATGTCGTGTTGATAGGTCAGGCTTCCGTGAATTCTTGGAATGAATCAAGTGAGCGTACGTTTTTAATTGATGACCATGAACCGATGGGGTTGAGGGTGAATTTTTTGGGAGGGGAGCGGAGAGTCATCCACAAATTACAATATTTGATCTTAGAGTCTGTTTATATAAAGCGAGCCAGCCCCGTTAAGCGTGATTCCATCAAAATCCCCAAATTCCCCAGTATGCAGTCAAAATCGATGGTCAAATGTCCCACTGCGTGAGCTTGAAAATTGCCTCGGTAACTACTCGTTTTACCAGTGTTTTATAAGTCTGAGGAACGAGCCGACATTTTGGATCAATGCTCAAACGCATGAGGACATTACTTTTGGTCAAAGCCCGGAATTGGAATTGACTGATGCATTATAAAAACAAAAACAGACAAGTAATTGCAAAAAGTTGTCAATTGATTTACTTTTCTATCTCAATAAACCCATTATTTTCATACACAATGATACCTACTTATTATCGGTCTAATGCAATTCTATGTAGCAAAAATGTTTTTGGGGAGGGGGGTGTTTGTGTATGTGTGTGGGGTAGTGGGGGTGGGGTGGGGTGGGGTGTTTCGGAGGCTGGGCTCGTGAAAAAATAAAGACTTGGACCGAACTGAAAGAAGTTTATGGGATCAGTCTATCCAAAGCAGGCCCTATACATATTCTTACTTTATGTGGATATCGTATTTGACACAGTAGGAGGTCGCCTACTTTGTATACGATATTTATGTGGTACAGGCAGACCAGACTAATTTCCTGTGTCTTATTTATATCGAGTGGTCGCGAGCTCGAGTCACATCGAATTCACAAAAAAAAACATTTTGAGTCTATTTTTTCTCCTTTTTTCTTCTTCTTCTTCTATTGAAAAAAAAATCCCCTTGTTATAAACCACTCTTTTCTGAAAACAGCTTTGGGTAATTTTATCAAGAGAAGAAGAAGAAGAAAAAAGAAAAAAATAGACCGAAAATGTTTTTGAGTGACTTGTATTGGACTGGAACTCGCGAAACCTCTTTTTGGTAACGGAGTGCGCGGTTCATTACCCAAACGTTGCGTGACGGTATTGATGACGTTTGCAAGCAGTCTTAATAAAACGCTAGACTTCTAATTTACAATCATGCGATCGCAAATGAAAACCAGAATGATAAACAAGGTTCTATTATCTTGGATATTAGTACTAAAACATCTGCAAAAACCCAAAAAATAAAAACGAAATCGACGATATTCAATATTTGGTTCCAAGAATTCACGGATAGCTGCGTTCACTGAAATACTTGTGACAGTTGTAAACGTCACCGATTGTCCAATCAAAAAACAAAATATGTTAAATAGGCATCAAGGTGTTTTTCTCGATCTTTTTCAAAGTTTACTTTGTACCAAGACAGTGTTCTGCCCGTGATAAAGGAGACACTATTTTAAAATATAATTACTCACTACAAACCTCTTTCAACTTCAACTGGCTAGAAATATTTTTAATTCGTTAGTCGACCATTCAGGTAAGCTATCAAAACTTTGTTTCCTTAATATGATGCAGTTAATTGACATGAATTGATGTTTTCAGTGTACTTTATGGGTAATAATTTATGGAATCAGTCTATCCAAATCAGGTCCTATACATATTCTTCTCTCGTGTGTATTAAACGTTGATATGGAATCAATGTTGTCCCTCACTCGTATACGATAAGTCTGTTACTGAGCGTTTATGCATTACCAAGTATGCGATTTTATCAGTTTTTATTAGTTAAAAATGGGTTGTTTCCGCTTAGCTTTTTTAGCAGTAATGTTCCCTTATGAAGTACGAGGTATATATATATAACTATAATTGTTTCACGGCTTTTGAAAATCATTTTTTGATATAGGAAAAGATGCAGAGTAGGAATGCGTCAGTTTCTGTGTTGTTGATTTTCTTGTTTCTTTCGATTCCTTCGGTGTCACCATAACCAGGGGTGTGTTGTAGGCTTAGCCTTTTGTATAAAACAAATTGAAAGTCATGAAATTAAATATCATGGATTACAAACGATATCTAATTAGTCAATCTCTGTTAGTAGATAGTATAGATCAAGTGCATGCAAATAGAGCTTTTTCAAATCAACACAAAAGTGCTGGAGTATTTTTACTGCAGCTTACCGTACAGGATTGACAAGATGTGGCGCACACACTCATCACGTTATGGTCAAACTATTGATATTTTACCATCATTGTTTTCATCTGAATACTTTTTGTTTTTTGATTAAAAACAATTGCCGGAATTTAGTTTTCTGGTGTTTCAAAGTCGATTTGGTGTATAAGGAACGAATATTCATTAACTTTATAACATTCAGTCAAGCGTTCTTCATCACACTTTTGCGCGCCGCAAAGATCGAAAATGTGGTCTTATTAATTACTAGGATATATATATATAGGTCTGGGTAAGACGTTTTTTCAATGAATAACTACAGAAAATACGCAAACGATTTTATTGACCATCGGAGATCTTCATCTTGGTTAAATGACGCTGGTTTGAATAAAATTGCTGCTGATTTATTAGCATTATTGAAATCCCACAGTACATTTCGGTCGTGAAATCTACATCGGGAATCCAGTATTCCCTTATTCTTCCCGACACCTTCTTTTGAAATAGGTGTATACAAGCTACAAATTTATTAAAAAGTTCATTCTGTACTAATGGTATATCTCTTTACTATATATATAAAGAGACTTTCATAGCAAAAAGACCATAATTAAATGAAGGTTATTTCATTGCGGAAATTGCAAGGGATGTTCCGCTGGGATCTTGTAGGGGTTACCCTGTTTATCACAAAAAATACGTAACGTCCATACCCTGTTTATAACAAATTACAATTGCTTACGAACATTATATGATTTGTACAAATATATCAATTCAAACACACGTGCTGCTCTTATTATCTTTTTGTAAAGTCAACGATCTTATTCCTGCCGATTTCCTGAATGCAAACTAATTTCTCTCATTTTTTTGGCCCTGATTATGACAGAAAATTTGGATTAAATCGGAAATAGAGTAGAATTGAATACCCTGTTCATGACACGAAGGTCGAAAAACAGTACCCTGTTCAGCGGATCATCCCCGTATAGTCGATATAGGGTAGTACCCACCCCCCCCCACCCCCCCCCCCCCCGGGCCTGTCTCCCTAAGATTTAGTTGACGATTTAGTATAGGAATATTCAAAAGATTAAAAGCGTTGAATCTCAAGTTCCTTGAAGGGTAATGTTTAGTGAGGAGACAATCAATCTTTATTTTCATTTACAAATAATTATAATTTACAATATAAATTAGATATAGATAATTCGAGAATGATGGGAGCTTAGAGGAACGTACGTTTGCTTATCGCTAACATTAGTTGAAATTTGAACAATTAAGAAATTAAAAATGATGGTAAGTGACTTTCCTTAAATAGCGAGAAATAAATTAAAGGAACATTGAAGGAGTTCAACATGAAATTAACAAACTAGACCCTGTGTGACAGTGTCACTTTGACCATAAGTTGGTAAATTGTTTAAAACACATTTCGTTAGTTTATTAGTATTTCATTCATATATTTGAGGGGATGTTCTATATATTTTTGCATGGTTTTGATTACTACTAAGTCATTCTCTCACGGAACAAGTAACGTAATGTTTACGTTGCGAACGTAGTTTCCGTTGCGTGTTTAATCTATTCTATTATCGGATTATAATCAAGGTGTGTCACGTAGGAGTGATATTACATCTAATTTTGTCACATCCCGTTACGTAGCATTTACGGGCACGTACTATTGTTATATTTTCACTATAAATATAGCCGTAAAATAGCATTTTAATCGGAGTACAACCTGAGGAGTAAAACATGAGGAGTTGACCACGAAGCAACCATGTAGCGAATCATGTAGTAAGTTGCATTGCAGCGTTCTACCAGTGTGGTTATGGTTTTGGATGCATGTTAACGTGGCTCTTCGATGGCATGTCAACGAGTAGTTGTGAGGTTTGCTCCCCTGACGGTGTTCCGTAAATGCTATGCCTAGTTTTGTATTTTAGTTTTAAGTTGTTCTCCCTATCTGTCTTTTTAGTTCTAAAAGTATTTCGTTTTTTGTTATTATTTCGTTCCTAGTTATTTAGCCACGCTAGTTCGATTTCGCTATTGTAGATGTGTTTTATAAGGTTTCCTTAATAAATTCTTTGTAAGACCATTCCTTGCATCCAGTATTCGTTCCCATCACTCTTTAAGTTTGTACCGCTCGCATTCTAATTCTTGTATCTTCGTAGCGTAAGTTTAGCTATGTCCTTAGGCGCACTTTGCCTGCGGCCTTTTATTATAGCTTATGCATTCAATTGCATGTAAATACATATTTTTTTGTAGTAGCCGGGAGATTCGCTCGGATGTGCGTTTCCCACCGGTTACACCTGTATTCCAGGGTAAGTCGTGCCCTGTAGACCTCAGATCTGTAACATATGCTATTGTATGCGTTGACAGTGTACAAATAGCATTTTTCAAGTTTATCCAGCATGTATGCTCGACACCTGCTAGTATTTTGTGCAATGGCACTAAGGGGCCTGATATGTGTTGATTATATGCATGTGTAAATACTGAATAGCAATAAAGTGTAAAATGATTTTTGTGTATTTTTACAAAGTTGTACATGGCAACTCAACTTATTCTAAGGGACACAACATTAGATATTCAAAAACAATCCTTTGTGCAATAAGAATTTGTTCTAGTTTTTCTACTCAACATGAGTCTCATCAACTTCCCTTTAATTCCATACAGCTTGACATGGATCTTTACTCTTAATTATCTTGGAGTGACATGTCTTACAGATGTGCACTTTTCCACTGAATGATTGCTGTTCAGTAAAAATATTCTTTGTTTTGTAATTATGTTTGTAAAAAAAACAATGACTGACTTTTGATACAGCATTCTATTACAAACACAGTAGATATTATAATAAGGCCCTTGTTTTATTTGAATTGTTGGTATTCCTCTTTGCTATTCGTTTAGATTTACATATTAGTTACTGCATGTGCTCAATGTATTGCTTTTTCTTTTGTGGATCCATTGATCTATATTTATCACCATATGCCGCAAGAAGTTTTTTATCTAAAGGGTTCATTGATGATGATGATGATGATGATATTTATCTATTTTTAATGTGTTTGTGGTTTGAATTTTTTTCTGAGGAGGTTCCATGTTATAGTTGTCTTTCACTCTATTATTAATTGCTCATTTTTGTTCACTTGATTTGTTTTCTCAATATGTTTTGTCTATGATTGTTTGTGATTTGACATGTGCAAATAAAATTATATTGATGTGTAGACATAGGGATCGTCATCATTCATACAAGGTGTTTTATTAAAGATCTAATACAATTTAAAAACAAGGATATCAATGTATGACTAACATGGTCAGAGATATCTAAAATCCAACTACTTTTATCAACAGTCATTACCAAGTAGTTTGTAGAATTTGTCTTTAAATTCTATGATACATGATGTACATCAATAATTGCATCCATGCTTCAGAAAAAGATACATCAAACCTTATAACTTAATACATCATATAGTGGATATGAAGAACTTTAAAAATGTAAATGCAAAATATACAACTTACTAGTTTCATAGCACAAATAATGTTATTTAACCAGCTGTATCTGTTTTTAGTATAACCTTCATAGTTTGCAGCAACATCCACCTTATTCTTTCCAAAGGTTTGTGAATAGACCACTTCACGTTAACGTCCGCCATTTTGAATTGGGGCAAAGTCGGGAAATTTCTTAAGAGATTGTCATCACTTTGACGCTCAATATCTCCGCTCGTTCAAGCTCCATTTTTACAGTTTTAACTTAAAATAATAAACATTTTACATATCCGTAAACTGGTGGAAAATGAGCCCTATCCAAGTATTGGAACTATTTTTTACGAGCCGGTAGGTTTTCTAAATATTTTGATCTACGCGCGCCGATCGTTTGCCGATCATTTTGTTTTGAGAACAAAAATCTCAATTTTCTTTATCAAATGACTATGGTATGTCAACCAATTTTAAAGTACAAATATAAGGAAGTTAATATCTTTTCAAAAACAAAACAATTATGAATATTGAGCTTGAATGCAGGGAGTTAGAAGAAATCAAAGTGATGACAATTTCTTAAGAATTTTTCCGACTTTGCCCCAATTCAAAATGGCGGACGTTAACGTGAAGTGGTCTATTGCTAACACCATAATTCAAATTATATCGTTACGGACCATAGATTGAGCATGATAATAGTCAAAATAATCATGGCAAATGTATAAGTCAATCTCCCTCGACTGTTAATATGACCTGTGATTGTTTTAAAAGCATGGGCAACCACCGAAGAATCCAACTTATTTAATTCAATATAATGCATTTGATTCAATTCTTCAAAGCTCCTTCACGAATGGAAGGGGTAGCGACCTGCATGTAAATGCATTCTTGAGCTTTGCATTACCTTTGATCATCAACATTGGAAATAAGACGCCAGAAAACAGCCAGAAAATTGGTAAAAATAACCACTATTTAGTCCCTCGTGGTAAACTTTCGGATGCACTACCGCTGGGCTAACTGTTTGTCGGCTTTTCCACAGGAAGCCCATGCGTCTCGACGTAGAACAAAAAATCAACTTGCATTTTCTGAGTCGTCGCCCGGCCGAAGGCCTGGGCACGACTAACAAGGTTTTATTTTATTTTAAAGATTTGATAAACTTTTTGAAGCCACTTTTGATATCATTATCAATTTGGCTCCACGTTTCAGGGAGAACTTCCCAAAGTTTAATGGTACGGTACCGAAGGCAACCGGAAAAATTGTGTAGAATAGCTTGTGGAATAATGGTGGGTTTTAGATGAAAGATTAAAGTATTCATTAAATGATCGTGGTAATTCCCCGTCATAATATTTATGCATAAATTTAGCAATTTCAACGTAAACAATATCTTTAAGCTGCTAGTATGTTTAGTTGTTTATATAATGTGGCTGCATCAGCTCTGTAATCAGAGAATGTCATCAATCGTAGTGCTTTATATTTAGTATCACTAATGATTGAAACGAGATTGATATGTATTTCCACAAACAATAATTCCATACTGTAGGTAATGATAAATTAAAGCAGAGTATATCTTTTTAAACCATGTAAATCGACATAGTGTCTTATTTTCGAAAGTATTAATGTAATTTTGCAATTTCTTAGGTATAGTATTTATATGTACTTCCCATGATAGGAATGGGTAAAGATGAACTGCTATAAATACTGATTTGAAACATTGTGTTTGTTTAACCCTTTCGCTCCTGGAGATTTTTGGCGTTTTTAGGCGTTTTTTGACACATACAAACTTTTAGCTCGTCCAGAGCAGTTTGTTTTTTACTTCGATCAAGATTCCTGTGTTTTTGTGTTACTGGGGAGGCATGAAGCTGGTAAACAGGTTTAACGCGTTGGAAACAGGTTTTCAGTCTAATCAGAACTTTGACGAATTCGCATCATTCGTGATTTCGTCGTTGTTTTTTGCTATTAATTTGCCTCTAAACGCTTCTGGAACAGCATCATTAAGCTTTCTAGTTGTGATGAGACTACTGTTTGAAAGAAATCAAGCAGTTGAGATGATTTCGAGTAAAAATTAGTGTTTTTCGCACTCGTGAATCTTGGCGACCGTTGAAGAAATCATCACTTACAGACTGTTTTAGAGGCAAATTCTCGGACTGCCGCGGCTATTTTTGCAAGTTTTGGCGATCAAAGAACACAACAAGCCTGAAAATTCGGCAGAATTCCGAGGTAGCGTTAGACTTATAAAAAAAAACTTGAAATGGGGGGAGGCTATGGCGGCTGCCGAAAATCTTGTTGATTTCCCAGAATGCATTGCAGTGGTATTTTTGTCGAAACACATGTAGTTCGAAATAGGCATGTTTTTAGGGCTTTAGCGCTGTAAGTGAAATGAAATAAAACTTGAAAAACTTGCATACGCTTAGTAGAAGAACTGAAGTTTTATAGGATATGAAACTTTTTGTTTGAAGACAATGTTTTAGCCAAAAAATTCGACCTGCAAAATGTGTGGTTTTCAACATCTGAAAATAGCGAAAAAACGTGATTTTTTTGCTTTTTACGGTTTGAACTGTATATTTTTGCCCAAATTGCTAATTTCGTCAACCTGAATGGTACTTAAAAGCTAACTACATTCCTAGTGTTTGCTTTGAATGGTGATTTATGGCATGAATGACTCAATTCAGGAAGATATGATTTTTTAAAGCAAGGTAGTTGTCTACGGCCGGCTGAGGCCGGCACAGGAGCGAAAGGGTTAAACTGTATTTCATCTCACTTAATTTCAGTATTTTCTGAGATTATTCCATTATGTGAAGAAAATAACATGAATTTTGATTTAGTATTGTTAAGCGAAAGTTTGTTGGCTTTTATCCAGTCACTCTAGCTCTGTGTTGATATTAAGCGTCAATTAAGATAAATCATTACCAGTGAGAGGAACATTTTAGTGTGGCCTTAGCAAATAAACGATAATTTAAAATATTGTTGCTGTTTGCAATGTCATTAATCTATATCAAAAACAGTAATGGACCAAGATTGGATCCCTGTGGTACTTCACATTTAACTTTTTAATCTAAAATAGATTCCGGAGCTCAGTGATATATTCAGGAGATTGATCATTTGGAGCTTAATTATAGGTTAATAACCATCCATTCTTCATAGTGTTGTAAAGCTTTTAAAATTGCTATAAAATAGCTAAAGCTAATTTCTTAAAAATATTTTAACAAATAGTATAGTATTATCATTACAGCATTGATCATATACCTATGTAATATATACAATATGAGCGGCCGATCTGTATGGAATATACATATTAATATATTAATGCTGCTTGTCTAGATTAATATTTTTAACTAGTTTGATTTAATTTGGCTGAAATATTTCAAGCTAAACCTTATGCAAATCAGGACGATTTCTGTATCAGATATACAAATGTCTTCGCGGTAGTGATTTTCTAATGTTTTGGGTTCACTAATTATTCATGAATTTTTAAGAAGCATGTGAGGATTTTCCTACTCTCAGAGACTCTTGATTAGACTTTCTCAAAGTCCTTAGTCTCATCCCTTGAAAAACACAGGAACCCCAATCGAATTTTCGCGCAGGACCTCTTCTGTGGACTTGATTCTTGGATCATACACTGTGCAATGTACGCGCGCTCGCTCGTTGGGCTTCCTGTGTTTTTAGCGCGCTGAATTTATTGAGTTTAAAGTAAATTCATTATGACCCATAAATCGTCTCCAAAATTCCCTGTGAGTATCATAAAGGTCGACTTGGGCAAGACTACCTCTAGATCAACTACCAATATTTAGATACTCACACCTTTTTATGTATTTTCCCACGGTATTCACCCACGGTGTTTACATAAAAAAATTCATTTTGCCCTGAAGATGCGCAATTAGCGCGAAAGCTTGGCTCAAAATAAAACGTGGAAGAAACAACTATTTGACTATATAAAAAAAGGAGTTGATCAGGACGCTCTGTAGCTGGAAAAGTTCCAGTTAGTTGGAAGCAAAATCTATTGGATTAAACTTATCTACCACTGATCTACGTTGTCGAACAGTAGGTAACTAGTGTAGTTCACGCGTAACAGGAGTAATGTGATCAGATTTCTTTTTATTTGTGTATGTGTGAGAAAAAAATTAAAAACTGTATATATGCAGATGAAAAAAAAATTCCATACTTGTGATGCTCTAATTTGGCGAATAAAATATTAAATAAAATAGTCATTTGAACACTTCTAATTTAAATAAGTTTTTTTTATTCGTGCATTGTTCCAGTTAAAGATCCGCGTATACATTTGGTTAATGATTTATTATTATCAATAATCATTATAACCCATCTTCTTATTTTTCAATAGATCATGGATTTATGCTTAGTGCCATCGTCTAGTCAGCCAAATCCAGGAACGGCTAGTATTGATGCTGACAAAAGAAAAAGACCAAACCCCACTCGAGAATTGAAACGTCTAGTCACTGCCCAGACAGCAAATAATGAACAGCACAATATACGTAAGGTCTTAGTTCTTGGTACAGCTAAACGTCAAAACCATGGAAAGGTGTTGATGCTAGTCGGTGCTACTGGGTCAGGAAAGAGTACACTGATAAATGGCTTTGTCAACTACATTTATGGAGTACAGTACAAGGATAATTATCGCAATCAGTTGATGCATGATAAAGGAAAACGGTCTCAAGCACATAGTCAGAAAAAGTCTATAACGGCCTACACTTTTCCAAATAGAGATACTCCAAAACGACTTCCTTTTACATTGACTATTATCGACACCCCTGGTTATGGTGACACAGAAGGGATCGAAAGAGACAAGAAAATCACTAAACAAATCAAGGAATTCTTCTCTCTCGAGGGTGAAGAAGGTATTGATCACATTGATGGTGTTGGGTTCGTCATCCCAGCGTCATCGCCTAGGCTAACTCCCACACAGAAGTACATATTTGACTCCATCCTCAGTATCTTTGGCAATGACATCAGCAAGAACATCTTCCTGATGGTAACATTTGCTGATGGAAAGAGACCACAAGTCTTAAATGCAATAAAAGAACAAAACATCGATTACCAACAAATGTTCAAGTTTAACAACTCAGCTCTTCTTTCAGAAGAAGAGAATACAGACAAAAATGATGATGATGATGACGATGATGATTTCAACGAAATGTTCTGGAAAATGGGAGAGAAGAGTTTCCATAATTTTTTTGGTGTTTTTGGAAGAACCGAGGCTGTAAGTCTGCAGTTGACAAGAGAAGTTCTTGACGAACGAGACAGGCTGGAGTGCTTGATTGAAGGTCTGCAGGTTCAAATACAAGCTGGTTTGTCGAAAGTCGATCAGCTTTACCAAGAAGAACGTATTCTTAAGCTGCATGAGAAAGACATCGAAACCAACAAAGATTTCACCTACACAGTTCACGAGATTAGACAGCGTCAAATAGATATATCAGGGCAAGGAATACACGTGAAAAACTGTTTGAGGTGCAACATGACATGTCATCATAATTGCCGCATTCCTAAAGATGAAAACAAAGCACATTGCAAAGCAATGGACAAAGCGTCTGGGTATTGCAAGGTCTGTCCATTGAATTGCATTTGGAATATCCATAAAAACAACCCATACAAATTTGAGCTTTACGCTGAACAAGTGACCAAAACTTCTCAAGAACTAAAGCAACGGTATGAAGAGGCGAAAGGTAAGAAGTCACAGAAAGAAACCATAATGTCTGGTCTTGAACGCGACCTGGAGACTTTGCACGAAGGTGTGCTTTACAACATAATAAACGCCAAGAAATGCCTTGAACGCTTAGACGAGATCGCATTATGGCCAAACCCACTGTCTGAGATAGAGTACATCGACCTCTTGATTCAGTCAGAAGAGATGGAAGGCAAAGAAGGCTTCTTAGGAAGAGTGGAAGCTTTGAAAGGGGTTCGTCAACAAGCACAGGTGCTGTCAACGATCAAGGATAAGCAGTCAGTGGGCCACTTTATGGCAAGAATTAAAGGAGCTGCAGGAAAGTGTTGGGAGGTATTAAAGACAACATTCACCTCTGTGTGAATGTTTGCAGAGCATAATCGTTCAACAGAGAGTGCAGAGAACTTGAGGCTTGCCAAAAACTACTGGTTAACAAAACGAAAAATGAAAACCTTTAAATTATGCATAGAGCGTTTTTTTGTGATAGCTACTAAACGAGGCATAGAAATACAATGTAATTCATTTATAGGATCATAAATATGCAAACAGTATGTACAATGGTGGGTCATTTTTTCAGCTAGCAGGTACATATACTCCCCTACATAATATTGTTCCCTAGTTCTGCTCGGTCAATTTCCAAAGGAAACCCAAATGTATAATGCCAACCGTGGCTGTAGATGCTGGAACGACTTTGGTAATATAGGAAGGGGTGGATCCAGGATTGTTTCCAGGAGGGGGTGCATCATCTTGAAGAGAAGGTGCACTATCCAGTAAACAGGATATACTGAAAAAATATGCGAGAAAACAAGGACTTGAAATCCTTTCAGGAGGGGGTGTGCACCCCCTGCACCATCATTTAATTCTTTTTTGATGATCTACAAAAGTCGAAATCAAAATAAAGTTTTGAAATGGTGGGTCATGATACAAAAATTATGTTTATGATAAGATTATCCGCACTTGTACAGTGACCATCACAAGAGTTGATTTACAATAAATAATGATGAAACATGTTACAGCATGACTCCAAAAAGATTAATAACTAAATTATGTGTGCATTTCAGCCAATCTAAACCAGGTTTACATTGAAGCTTCATTGCTGATTAGTTCGAAAGAGGAATTCCTCCTTAGCGTTGCCATGGTGACGCCGATCGCCCTATAACACACATCATAAAAATTTCAATCCTTACTCAATATTCTATCCTGTAGTAATCAATTTGCAGTATGTTTTTCTGTTGATGGATGGTAGTTTTTTGAAAGTGACTTGTGTGGCTACTTTGAAACTGGGGTTAGCCACCTTAACTCCTTTCTCCTCTTCCGCCATGATTGAAATCAAAGATGTGCCACTAACACGTGATTATGCCGACGGGCTATGACGTAATCAATCCTCATGACCAGTTATAGCTCGTCATGACCAGTTATAGCTCGTCATGTTGAGTTATATCTCGTCATGTTGAGTTATAACTCGCCATGTTGCGTTATATCTCGTCATGTTGAGTTTTATCGTCATAATGAGTTTTAAGCCTTTTTGGGCAACTCACGAAAATAGGGGGAGAGGGGTGCAGGAAAACGGACGTACACAGGCTAGCAAGCTGTTGCCTGGTACCAATAATTAAAAATTCTGCTTTGTCGTCATTCAATTTTAAGTTGATCTAGCCCATTTCCTTATGTTAGCTAGACAATTTTCCATTTCTTGTATTGCGAGAAACTGGTTGTTTTCAGAGTTAGGATCAGAAGCGAACAGAGAAGAAAACTATCGATGAATCAAAGCATGTTTATTATTACTCGTGAATAACTAAACGCCCCAAAAGGGGCTGCACAAATTACAATCATATTTCCACAGAAAATCCAAATCTCCAAATCTAGTAATCAAAGTACATGTCAATGTCAATATAATTAATGTGAATAAGATCAATGTTCAATATTGTGTTCAGACAAAAGTATCAAAAGTTTTTCTTGATTATATATGCGTGGATATAATGAATAAAATCTAATCTATTTTTTGGTAAGTTTTAAATGCTAGGGGAGATGGGACTCCTATGTAAAAGTATCGGGTTGCTTGTTGTATCTCTTAGAGGTAGAAATCGTCGATTTGGTTATTCAACGCCAAATTTTAGCGTGTTGAAGAAAGTGGAAGTGTACTTTTCATGTCCAGCTGGTGCGTTTTTTAGCAGAAACGACATTAGGTGTAACATGCATTTGTTGTTGTTGTTGAAGTTGTTAGTTCATGCCGTGGAGGACCGATGACGGTAAACCATTACCAACAGTGCTAATGGTAAATTTTGAAAAACCTCTTTCCACGTATACTAGGAAGATGAAAATGTGCAGAATATCCAAAAATTATTTTCTATTCTAGGGATTATAATCACTTTAAAAATTTGTTGCACCTGTCCAGCAGTTCCTCTTCGCTTCTCTAAAGTTGTCATAAATCACATAGACAGTCTTAACTAGCAACAATGATCCAAAAACAGTATATTTGCGCCCAGGCTCAATACGCGTATATGAACTTAGTTTCTTCTTCAACGCGTTCCTCGCAGAAAGCACTCTTTCTTGTTCTTTATTAGAGAGCCCTGCAATACTACCGGCAGTAATTGCTAGGAGACCGGAAGCTGAGAGTACCATACCAGCATCAGTAAGAACAACAGCTGTAGCAGCTGATATTGTGATACCGCCTAATAGAACAACTTCGCTGGCACCTGCTGCCAACGCAGCTGCGCTTGCCGCTCCTACAACATAGACGCCTGCAAATGCTCCAGCTGTAACTAGAGTCGCCACTCCTACAATAGCACCAAACAGTGCAGCATGACAAACACCGTCCTTTACCCAGATTGGCCTGTCTGTATTATTTACAATGGAAAATGCTGAACCCATGTTCTTGGTATTTTCTAAAAAATAAACAATTTATTATTACAAGTGAGGGTCGTACGTCGTACATCATGAATAAAAAAAGGCATTTGAATTCGAACACAGAGAGCTCGGAATGCAAAAATACGAACGACCCAATTTCGTTTCCAGAGGTAGCCTGCGTTGCCAGCGGTCTGCGGTTTTGGCCGCGTTGTCTTGTGGCCTGCGGCAAAAAACGAGTCTGGCATAATCCGATACCGGAAGCCATGTTTTATGGTTTCTCGTTGTAGTTTCTCATGAGCATGTGTCTAATATTGTTTTTAAAATGACGACCAAACAGAATATGAAATAGAATAGAATATGTATCGTATTGTGCCAGAGCCCTCGTTCTCTGCCGCAGGCCACCAGAAAAGCTGGACTCTGGGTACTAGATTGCGTACGACCTGTGCATTGGCACGCAAAGTTGCTGATCATGTTTGTAGTGAGCCAAAGTTTTGGCGCCAACTCAACACTTTGACAAATTTGGTTAATCTCAACACAAAAAGATCACATTCAAATCTTTTAGTTTACTGATCTTGAAAACTTTCTAAACGCTTATTTTTACAATGGACAAGGAGCAAAAAAAATGGTAAAGCTTAGCTGCCATCTAAAAAAGTTAATTTTGACAAAGAAAGCGAAAAAACGACGACGTGAAAAAGATTGGTAACACATAAGCTAGTTGGCAAAGTTTCAAAGCTTTGAATAAATAACTTTGACTGATGTTACACCATTGACACTATGGGGAGCACACGTTCAAAATCGAGCTCCTCGAAAGGGTGTCCGGAAAACACGGAACCGGAACGGTCCGCCAAGTATGGCGTGCCGACAGACCAAAAATAATTTCATAATGAAAAAAATAACAATTAAAATAAAATAACAATAAAAATAATAAAAACAAAAGAAAGGGTGTAGGTGGTACTCTGAGGCCAAACGCTAGGAATCAGGAGATACTTCTTCAAGCTTCTCATTAGTCTGATAGCCTTAAACGTTTGTGAACAACAAATAGTTTTGTTTTTCTGTTGACAAAGGTGGGAAACGAGCCACGAACAAGGTCATTCTTCCGTGAATTCTTGGAATTTTCATGGTTTTCTGAATAAAAGATAAAGACTCACCAAATCCATGATCGTGTTTGTTTTTGCTAGTTTTTATTTTCTGGAATTTAAAAATTCTAGAACTGAATAAATGTAATAAGTCGAGCTGTTCTGATGTGAAACGATTTGAAAGTGAAAGTATACACCGCTCCAGGATAAAAAAAAAACACAAGACGTCTAACTGAGTGTCAGATATGTGCTCTCACCGACCAACGTTAGAAACTAAGAGGCAGAACGCTATAAAAACGTCATGGAATAGCAAAAACTACGCTAAAAATCACTAGCTCACTAATTATGTATGAGTTTTTGAAGTAGTATTTAGAAAATGAGAATGAGTGTTTTATCGGCAGATAAAGATACAAGGCGAATCCGCGTATCTACAGCGCCGATAAAACACAAATTCGAATTTTATAAAATTACAAACTTAAAAGGCCGTCCGCGTAAAAGCGGTCCGGTGACATTAACTTTGAGATTTAGATTTTGCTGATCTTTTGTGCAATGAAAGACTATTATATACCTATAACAAAACCATAATTTAAATAATGTTTACTTTTGAATTTTTTGTGTTACGAATTTTTTTCCGTTACTACTTGCTGTGGCCTGTTTCGAGCATTTTCGAAGCTAAAATTTCATGCAAATTTCAACGGCGGTATTTTTCGAAATAACCATTCCTGACCAAAACAAATGCCAGAATGCCTTAATCGATAACCAGACATGATTTCAAACTCATTGAGCAAAAAGCTAGGACGTTACAATATTTTCATTTCACCCATGTTACGCACAATTATCGAACACATAAAAATACATCAAACTCATGCTCGATTTTCTAGAAAGTGGGGCATGCATTTGGAATTAAATTAGTACTGAAGAAACGTAGATACAATAGCAATTGTTAACAAAAAAATAAACCTTGCGGCAACTATTTAACAAAACAGCTAGAGGCTCGTAAACTTACCCGTGAATTCGGGGTTTTTGATGTTTTTGCCTTCATTTTGACAGTCTCGTTGAAATAACGGAATGCATCGAGAGTCTTTGTTAATGAGCCTAAAACCATTAATCATGAAAGCAAATGTTGTAAAAATGCACAGAAATTCTATTTTCAAGGAAAAAGTACCAATTTTTGCAATTAACTTCGTCGTATATTCAACATTTCTCACCTGGATCAGTTGTCAACTTTCGCAGTTTGTTATGTAGCGATTTCAAAACTTCTTCTCTTTTGGACAGTATTTCCAACATAATGAAAGCTAATTTATGATTCCATTAGTACAATCGCTCAAGGACAAGTGCTTATTTACAAAAGAAATGATCAGAAATTGACCTCAAATCGAACTTCGCGCGAACCCTCATGTTTACACTTGACCGCTGACCAAAAAGAGATCAGGCTCATCTTAACACAGGTAGCTCACCTTTATTAGACAAATAAAGGATGTTACATGTGTGCACGGAGATACGAAATTGATCTTCGAGTGAGATATTTTCAACAAGAGAAAATAAATTTCGTATCTTCTCGCGCCCATGTAATATTTAGTTTATCATATAATTATTCATAACTGAAATAGGCTTCATAAGATTTTGAAGCACACTCAAGGCGTAACCATAGTAACGTTATTTTCACATGTAAAAATAACATGTTATTTTGCATGTGAGAATATCAGTTTTTCGAAAAGAAGAAATATTGGTGTTTTATAGATAATTATATGATATATAATTTAAATTATTAGAGAAAAATATGGAAAATTAAAAATTCATTAAAATATATACTATCGTTGATTGTACTCAATCTGTATATTTCGCTAAACTTGACTTGACTGAACTATACGTTTGATTTGTTGATTATGTATGTAAAGAACGTTTTGTGTGTATGTGTGAGCAGCCTTGAAATATGCCACTGAAATGTATTGCCCGGGTATTTTTGAAAACTCTTGATGAGCATACCCGATCAATACTTAAACAAAATATGTGAAGTTTTTCGACTCTGACTTATTGTGATAATTAATAAGACGTTTCGACCATACTCTGCAGAGAGCATTTTTGATGTTATCTCGCGCAATACCGTTTTCAACTGTAACAACTGATGAAGATCATAGTATATTTTGTTTAATATGAATCCTGACTGCAACTTCAACATTCGTTTTTAAAGATACCAGATACTTTTTACCGTTTTTTACTGTTAACTCTAAGCTTACTTTAAATAGCAGTAAGGTAATACCATATCCCGTGCACAACTAAGGAGCTGTTTATATGAGGCGTGCTAGCCCGGTTTAAACAGTCTCTAAGGCTGCTTGCAGAAGAACAGATTTGCGTGCGTTAGCACGGGATTCGTAGTGTTTGATGAAATCGCATGCTCGACATCGTAGCATTTTCTTATCGCGTCGCATGACGAACTTGGAATTCTGCAATCACAAAAGAGATGAGTCGCTTGGGTTATTAAAGGATACAATAGCTCAGCATATTAATTCTCATCTCCTATAATTATTTATACTATTCTTTATTTTGTTTGATTTGTGAACTAAGTATTTAACTATTTCACAAAAGGTTGTCCTTGGATTTTTTGCATACTGACTACCTAATACTGAATACCGAATACTGCATTCCAAGACCGAAGTGCAAAAAATCTCCGTTGAGATCTGAATGACATCAATTTTACATAAAATTTGAGCTACCAATATGCTGCAAATTTTGGCTTCATAAACGAAGGCCATGTCATTTTGCTAAATGAAAACTGAAATCAATCCTAAATAATGAAAAGCCGGCGTTATTGCTTTGAAATGTCTGTTTTATATAAAGGATGGATCGGTTATATACTTGGTCAAACAAAAAAAACAACAACAACAACAAAAAAAGAACATCGCACAGAAAGAAATAGGAGTTGAGAATGCATACAAAGCTATTGTATCCTATGACAACCTAAGCTCATCTCTTCTATTATTGCAGAATTCCACTGAAGTTCTTCAGGCTGCGCCATGAGAAAATGATACGATGTCGAGCATGCGATTTCATCTAGAACTACGAACCCCGTGTTAGCGCAAATCTGTTCTTCTGCAAGGAGTTCAGCCTTACTTGTGTGAACTTGGTTATTTAGCAGCACAATGAGGGAACTAGCCAATTGGTAGTTTAACAGTGTTTAATCCACAACAACAACTTCAGCAACCACTGAAGTCTTAAACTCAACTCTGCAACAACTCTCTTCTCTACAACTGTTCTCTTCTTCTGAACTAATTACATGCTACAGCTACTTTTATACTGTGACACCATGTATGACCCAGCTACACCATGATTGGCTAGTACACAATACTCGAAAGCCATTCAAGTGCTATGACGTAGCTTTAGTCACACAAGGTCTATACTTGACGCGTAAAACTAATAAGAACTAATGCAACAATACAAAAGAAACACTTGCATAAAATAAGCAAAACCATAAAGTGGAAATATGTAAAACCTAGAAGTAGATTTCACTATTAACTATGAAACAATTTAGTGTGCACAATAAGATGTGATGGAATTCGGATGCAACCCAATCTGATATCTAAAATCATAACAATCAGATTCGGATAAACAAACTAAGAAGATAAAAGCACTAAGTAAATGCATTAAAACATTCCTTAGATAATAAAGAATAAAACATCAATCATCCATCCAGTAATTGCATGCACACAGCTATCTCAGTTGACTAAACAGGAAATAACTGAAAAACAAGATAAAATGAGAAATAGGATGAGAATAAGAAATGTTAAGGGATTGTCTCCTTAACACTTGTACACGGGATATGGCATTACCTTTGCTTAAAGTAAACACTGAAAGGACTCCTGGGAATCAAATATGCTCATCAAGTCAAAGTTGAGTTATTCGCATAAAATGTGCATTACAAATGGCATATTACGGGGCTGCTCACATACTTACACACAAACGTTCTTTACATACATATTCAACGAAACAAATGTATAGCTCAGTAAAAAGAAGAATAAGAATTGAGTACAATTAACTATAGTGTTTTAATGTAATTTATAACTTGAATTTTGTTAATTTTCGATATTTCTCTCTAAACTAGACCCTGAATTCAGGGTTTACTCGTGCCCAAGAACGGAGGTTCTTAAAAACCGAAAACAAAACAAAACAAAAAACAAGAAACAAAACGACACAAAATATGCAATACGGTTTCTTTGCGACATCTCGAACTTGCCTTTGAGCTCTTATAATACCACAGGCAGCCCAAGCAATCTACTCGCTTCGCTCGCAGCAACTAGAAGGCAGGAAACTATCATCCATACCACCTCTTCTTTAACGGCAAAAAAATACTCCAAAATCAACAAGAATTACACAAAAACTACATCAGCATAAAAGCTAAATAAACAAGATTTCAATAAATTGCACTTTACTTCAATTTTTCACGAAAAAATACTGCAAATTTTCGCTTTTTCTTTCAATATTCGGCAGATTTTCCAATCAGTTGAAGCGTGGACCATAGCGAGTTTCTCTCAATTTCGCAAAGTTCAGCCAAAAAAGAGATCCTTTAGACTTGAAAAGTGACCAAATAGTCTCCTTTGGGTAAGATACCAAAAGATCCTTTTGAAATATTTGTCTTTTTTCGCTTTTGTTAATACACATCGCTAAACAATCGTTCTTCAACTCGAGTAAGCGAACTTCGATATGTATACGTCTACAAGCTCGAAAATTCTCACTTTCGCAATGAATTTCTTGCTACTTTTTGATCTTGTTCACTTCTAATGATTCTTCTTAACAATTCCACGAATTGTTTTTC
The DNA here is from genome assembly GCA_918843875.1 of Diadumene lineata. Taxonomy (NCBI): domain Eukaryota; kingdom Metazoa; phylum Cnidaria; class Anthozoa; order Actiniaria; family Diadumenidae; genus Diadumene; species Diadumene lineata. The sequence continues at coordinate 11,264,264 of OU974074.1, read as the reverse complement.
CTTAAATTAAGTTTTATTTAGCTGTTTTGATGCGACATGGAAGCATTCGTTTTAATTATTTTTTTAGCTGTTTTGATGCGACAGGGAAGCATTCGTTTTAATTATTAAAAAAATTGTTTATTAAAAAATAACTGAATATAAAATTGCAAAAGAAAGATTACTTAAGAAAAAAGAATATCAAAAAAAAAAAAGAACCAAAAAAGAGATTGGCCGTTCGGAGACTTGAACTCGTACTACTTATATATAGCTTAATGGTTCTCACGAATATCATGTTTGGCGCGATGGCAAGTCGGGTAAGGCGCAGCCTGACAATCCAAAGGTCGCAGGTTCGAGCCCGTGGTCCGTCTATAGAAATTTCTTTCTTTGTTAGTTAAATCAATCAGACCTGATGGAACTTGTCTGAACTTCTAACAGCGAAAAATAAAAAACTAGACCCTGAATTCAGGGTTTACTCGTGCCCAAGAACGGAGGTTCTTAAAAACCGAAAACAAAACAAAACAAAAAACAAGAAACAAAACGACACAAAATATGCAATACGGTTTCTTTGCGACATCTCGAACTTGCCTTTAAGCTCTTATAATACCACAGGCAGCCCAAGCAATCTACTCGCTTCGCTCGCAGCAACTAGAAGGCAGGAAACTATCATCCATACCACCTCTTCTTTAACGGCAAAAAATACTCCAAAATCAACAAGAATTACACAAAAACTACATCAGCATAAAAGCTCAATAAACAAGATTTCAATAAATTGCACTTTACTTCAATTTTTCACGAAAAAATACTGCACATTTTCGCTTTTTCTTTCAAAATTCGGCAGATTTTCCAATCAGTTGAAGAGTGGACCATAGCGAGTGGACATTATTCGTTGTTTGCCCTTTAATGTTATGTTTCTCTCAATTTCGCAAAGTTCAGCCAAAAAAGAGATCCTTTTAGACTTGAAAAGTGACCAAATAGTCTCCTTTGGGTAAGATACCAAAAGATCCTTTTGAAATATTTGTCTTTTTTCGCTTTTGTTAATACACATCGCTAAACAATCGTTCTTCAAGTCGAGTGAGCGAACTTCGATATGTTTACGTCTACAAGCTCGAAAATGCTCACTTTCGCAATGAATTTCTTGCTACTTTTTGATCTTGTTCACTTCTAATAATTCTTCTTAACAATTCCAATTTCCTTAAATTAAGTTTTATTTAGCTGTTTTGATGCGACATGGAAGCATTGGTTTTAATTATTTTTTTAGCTGTTTTGATGCGACATGGAAGCATTCGTTTTAATTATTTAAAAAATTGTTTATTAAAAAATAACTGATAAAATTGCAAAAGAAAGATTACTTGAGAACAAAAAAAAAGTGAAAAAAAAAAAAGATTGGCCGTTCGGAGACTTGAACCCAACTACGTATATATAGCCTAATGGGTTTTGTAAACAACGTATTTGGCACGATGGCAAAGTCGGCTAAGACGAAGTAACAATGATGCTAAGGGCACAGGTTCGAATCCTGGCGCTGGCGCATTAGAATTTCTTTCTTTGTGAGTTAATATAATTCGGTCAGACCTGATGGAACATGTCTGAACTTGCCAAAATTTCTAACAGCGAAAAAAAAAAAACTAGACCCTGAATTCAGGGTTTACTCGTGCCCTAGAATGGTGGTTCTTATAAAAAAAAACGAACAAAGAGCGAACAGAGTGGCCCTGGGGACAAGGTTGAGAGATTTTAATCACGTGTCAACCCAGTGGGCATGTAAAGGGTGTTGGGTTCCCTGTGCTTTTGCAAATTCTATAGGAAATTATTATATAACACATTGTTTGTCTTTAGCCAATTGAGAGCATTAAGTATAAATTGAGGGCGTACAGCTTGAAAATACACATGTCCTGGGAATTGAAGTTTACGTTTTAGTTTCAACATAATAATTCCTGAACTTTCAACTGGTACATTACAAATAGCCCCTTTAATCTTTCGTTGTTGACCTTTTGGCATCACAACTATTTTCTCAAAAACAATTCTTTGAGCTATAAGTATTTGTTCTAGTTTTTCCAGAGAAGAAAGCTCCACTGGTATATCATCTACATACATGTCGTTCCCGGGGGGGGGGGGGGGGGGGGGGGGGGGGGGTACTACCCTATATTGACTATACGGGGATGATCCGCTGAACAGGGTATGGTTTTTCGACCTTGGCGTCATGAACAGGGTATCTAATTGTACTCTTTTGCCGATTTAATCCAAACTTCCTGTCATACACAGGGTCCAAAAAATGAGATAAATTATTTTGCATTCATGAATAAGATCGTTGACTTTTAAAAAAAGATAAGAGCAGCACGTGTGTCTGAATGGATATATTTATACAAATCATATAATGTTCGTAAACAATTGTAATTTGTCATAAACAGGGTATGGAAGTTAGGTATTTTTTGTCATAAACAGGGTAACCCCTACAAGATCCCAGCGGAACACCCCTACCCAGATCTGAAGGGAGTACCCCCCCCCCCGGGATGTCGTTACATACAGTTTGACATGGTATCTTTCCTTTGATTACCTTTGAATGACAGGTTTTACAAATGTATTCCTTGTTATCAAATGATAGTTTATGTGTGAAGACATTTTCTACATTGCAATTGACATACTTGTCTTTCTTGAAATTTAAAACAGTTTTCTTGTACAACATTCTATTGCAGATGGTACATATGTAATATGGGCCTTGCTTTATTTTAATGTGAAATTGTGAAATGCAAAAATCAATATCAAAGGATGACATATTATTAGTTTTTCTGGCTATTGTTGATCTTTTTCTTGTTATTTCAAGTTGTTTTTCCTTTGTTTGAGAATCCATATTATGATACCTAATGATACCTATTGTTTTTTACCCAGATTACATCTATTAACATCATGTATCCTTGATGACCTCGGTGTAGTTTTACTTATCCTTTTCCTTAAAGTTCTTATTGTAGTTCTACTTTTATTGAATACACGTGCTAAGTCTTTTATAGGAAGTCTACTTGGCTCACGATCTCTTTGAAAGGAGTGGGAGATTTGATTCTTGTTATTATAATATTAGCTGACAAACTTTCCATGTCTAGATCTGCAGCCCTTCATTGGTATTAAAAGTGTATTTTGTTCTGTTGTTTTTATAGATAATTCCATAGGCTCTGAAAAACACTCATCAAAACTAACATTCATATAAGTCACATAATATCCTTCCATCACTTTGAAGACAAAAGCAAGAGAAAATATACATGTTAAGATACCTACATGTAAGATATTAAAGAAACTAATATTGAATAATAATACCATACAGAATTTGTAAAGTTGATAGTATATAGACATACAACAAATCATTTGGCTTTTTAAATTGTACACTTTATTGACAATATTCCAGACGTATCCAATCGATGAAATCGATAATCGATGCCAATCAATATCAATCGATATCAATCGATGACAATTAATCGATTGATTTCGGAAATTGATGAACAATCTATAAATGAAATTTGTGTGTGAATCGATTAGCATCGATTATCGATGTCAATTGATATCTTAATTGACATCGATTATTATCGGGTTTTTTTTAGGTACGAAGCTGAACAAAGAGACCGCAGATTGTTACAAATTTACCTTTTTTCTCTTTTATTTCACAAATAACAATAACAAAGTGCAATCTCGGAAAATATAAAGTCATTTTTAGATATATATACAATATGAGCGGGCGATTTGTATGGGCTGCAAGCGAGCTGTTTTAAATATGTCTGCCAACGTCCCTCGGCTATCACTGACCCTCAATCCTATTCCAAAATCATTATTCCCTCTAACTCGGCTTAACGTGAAGGTTTCCCCACCTTTGCTTCAAAAGGAACTGGCACAGGTACCCTTTGACGATCGCATGAACGATGACTGAACTATCTCCCGGCCCTGATCTGCTATATTGACCTCGTCTTCAGAGATTTGCACAAGCACGGTTTATTTCAACATGTGCCTGAGTATTGTGTTTCCTGGGATGCTAAAGATCGTATGAAAGATCATCGATTGGCTATCGATTGGCTATCGATTGGCAATCGATCAATTTTTCTTGTGTGTGAATCGATTGGTCATCGATTGCCAACAGGCAATCGATATTAATCGATAGACAGATATCGATTGTTATCGATTGATCAATTGGATTTCCGATGATCGATTCTCATCGATTGGTTACGTCTGGCAATATTTCGTACGTTGTTTGTTTGAACTTCTTTTGCATAGCACAAATACAACATAATACTTACAATGCAAATAATACGAAAATCCCCATTGTTTACTCCGGCTGTAAAATCAACTGTGGCGTACTTTTTGTAATTTTTACAGGTCTGGCGTTTTGCATAATTATTTTGTTTATAAAACTTTGTTAGTTCGTTTTTAGCTGTTATAACAGCTCCTTCACAAACAGAAGGGTTTTCGACCATATTTACTTCGCTGGTCTGGTCGTTTTTTGTCCCCGTTGAGACTCTCTCACGACTAGAAGAGGTAGCGACCATAATTACTTCGCTGGTCTGGTCGTTTTTCGTCCCCGTTGAGACTCTCTCACGACCAGAAGAGGTAGCGACCATAATTACTTCGCTGGTCTGCTCGTTTTTTGCTGTTGGAACAGCTCTCTCACGGCTAGAAGAGGTATGAATGTGAGAATTTATGATCTCCTTGATTCCATTCAAGTAGAAGTGAGTTGTCATCATCACTAAGAAGAAGTACGAAGACCAAAATCAACAATACGCGAAGGAAATTTCTCTTATGGCGGTCAAAATTAAATATCTGCTCGAACAAAACAAACATGGCTTGCTACCAATCTTCTTCTGACAGAAAAGGAACGCCTAGTCACAACTGATTGTTCCCAGGCCCTGGTTCCCATGGTTCATTTCCGTGAGGAGAAATAAAGAGACCTGGGAACGAGGTTGTCGCTTCGTACTAGCTTGGCAGAGCTTGGCATCGTCAAGCGACGAGTAACATAGGAAACATACGTCGTGTAAGCAAAACAAATGTTACTAAAATCGAACTTATAAATAAAGTGCTAGTTAGATCTCTTGTTTTTGAACAAGTTACTGCAATTTATACTATTTTGTAGTTTGTTTTGTCCACATTTGGAATAACGCATGACATTGCGCATGTGCACGTGTAAAAAATAAACAAATTGAACAGGGGTATTTTTTGCAAACGACCGCACAAAAAAGAATATAGAGTCTAAATATCGTAATTTCTTGTATAAACAAAAAAACTGATTTGGTATACGACGCTTTATTTATTTTTTTTTATTGGAGTTAGAAATTATAATATTCCCACACGTTTCGCTGAAAAAAATCGCAGAGGGATAAAGTCTGAGTTCTCACCATACCTGTAAGGTTAATGGATGGGGAGGGGGAGGTTAGATATAAACTAGGATAGGGAGGGTGATGTTGGACAATGACATAGGCAATTCAGGCTTGTCTGAACTTGCATAGACTTTCGACTTGGAATCAAAAAAAAAACTGAACCTAATTTAATACTCGTGCCCTCGGCCTAAGGGCCCGGGCACGAGTAAAAACTGTCTGCAGAACTATACTCGTGCCCTCGGCCTAAGGGCCTGGGCACGAGTAAAAAACAAGAAACTCGCAGCAGACTGATACTCGTGCCAGAGGCCTGGGCACGAGTAAAAAAAACTGTTTGCAGATTAATACTCGTGCCCTCGGCCTGGGGGGCCTGCGCACGAGTAATAACTTACATTGCCTAATAAAGGTTAGACTCTTCCTCAGTCTCTCGCTCCGTCGCTACGCTCTCCGCATAGAGACTGTTACACCAGAATAGTAGCGAGTCTTTGATTGGCCGTTAGAATCTGATTCGTAGCGGAATTCCTATTGGTCGTATGCAAATCACAAAATTTATAAACAATGACAACGTTGAGCAGTGGAATTAATTCAACGATTGTCGCTGCCAGTATAACGGTCATTTTTTGGTTCATTTTTTAAAATACGGCTTCTTGGCTTACAAATGAACATGCATTCTTGGCTTACAAATGAACATGCATGGTATTTATTGAGATTCTCAGGAAGTATTTTTTGTCCTGTAAAGTCTGTTTCTTGGACTTTTAGAGCTCCAAACTTTGCTTACAAATGGAGCGCAAACTTCGAACCCGATCACTTGTAAAACACGTAGGTAAAACGTATCGAAATCAATCTTTATTTAACTATTGGTTGTGATTAAAATGCCTGTACATATTGAGCTTAATATTTCGTGAAATGTGTTGACTGAATCGTAATTCGAGCTTGCACGACTGAAATCAAAGGAATTTTGACTTTGGCGGCTTGTACAGTAGCCCGTGGGACCCTGCCCCGTTCTGTGTTTTTGTTCTATGTGTTCTTGTTCAAACTTGTTACTAATGTTTCGCAAAGCATCCTCGGTCCCACATTTGTGGGACCTATAATCCTTTGCGAGATTCTAGTGTAACAGTCTCTATGCGGAGAGCGTAGCGACGGAGCGAGAGACTGAGGAAGAGTCTAGAGTCTAAATAAAGGTGGGCTACCTGTGTTAGGATGAGCCTGATCTCTTTTTGGTCAGCGGTCAAGTGTAAACATGAGGGTTCGCGCGAAGGTCGATTTGAGGTCAATTTCTGATCATTTCTTTTGTAAATAAGCACTTGTCCTTGAGCGATTGTACTAATGGAATCATAAATCAACTTTCATTATGTTGAAAATACTGTCCAAAAGTAGAAGAAGCAAAAGAAAAAGTTTTGAATTCTGTACATAACAAACTGCGAAAGTTGACAACTGATCCAGGTGAGAAATGTTGAATATACGACGAAGTTAATTGCAAAAATTGGTACTTTTTCCTTGAAAATAGAATTTCTCTGCATTTTTACAACATTTCCTTTCATGATTAATGGTTTTAGGCTCATTAACGAAGGATCTCGATGCATTCCGTTATTTCAACGAGACTGTCAAAATAAAGGCAAAACATCAAAAACCCCAAATTCAGGTAAGTTTACGAGCCTCTAGCCGTTTTGTTAAATAGTTGCCGCAAGGTTTCTTTTTTTGTTAACAATTGCTATTGTATCTACGTTTCTCCAGTACTAATTTAATTGCAAATGCATGCCCCACTTTCTAGAAAATCGAGCATGAGTTTGATGTATTTTCATGTGTTCGATAATTGTGCGTAACATGGGTGAAATGAAAATATTGTAACGTCCTAGCTTTTTGCTCAATGAGTTTGAAATCATGTCTGGTTATCAATTAAGGCTCAATTTAACTGGTTCTGGCATTTGTTTTGGTCAGGAATGGTTATTTCGAAAAATACCGCCGTTGAAATTTGCATGAAATTTTTGCTTCGAAAAGTCCGTTAGAAAATCACTAGGACTAAAAACAAATATTTAACGAGACTTTTATACATTTTTATCGAGGAATAAATGAACTTAATGTGTGCTAATTTTGGTTTTAATAGAACTTGATTTATGGCTTCAGTAGCGCTTTGAGTTTTGGTCGTTGTCGTGACGATTTTTCGAGACTCAGAACGTCTGAAAACGGCGATTTCAAATTCTTCGAATTTTCTTCCAAAAAAGGATTCGCTGGAAGTTTTAAATATGTTTTTTTTAAAAGGCTAACCAAAGGCTATATTCAGGCAAAGTTTGTAAAATATCGTTGAAATGAGAGTCTCGATGATATCCGACATCCTCTCTTAAATTGTGGTTTTGTTATAGGTATATAATAGTCTTTCATTGCACAAAAGATCAGCAAAATCTAAATCTCAAAGTTAATGTCACCGGACCGCTTTTACGCGGACGCCCTTTTTTAACTTAAAAGTTTGTTAAGTTATTTTTCCATCAAAAACGGCGAGCATTTTTCACTTTTTTTGAGAGAAAATAGAGTTTAACATTTATGCAAATTAAGATAATTCTACTATTATATCAGTAGGCCAATGATCTGAGCTCCTGACCGAGCTTTTAAGTCGTCTCTTAATATTACGTTTTTTTATTAATTTTCTTTTTTTTTTTTTTTGTACTGGCTTTTGTACATGTACCGACACGTAAGTTGTCATGTAAGAAATTTCTATATAATGCTATTCAGTTAGGTTACCTTATGTACAGTTACCGTGTGGATAGCATCAGTGTACTTGTAAATAATGTTTAAATGTTATTAAATCTTTAAAAATCATGTTAATGTAAAGTTCTAAATATAATATTTCTATGACTATGAATTCTGGGAACTCAGTGGAATATATTTTATGTTTTCTTGATAAAGAAGATTATTGATTTTTGAAAAATGCTTTTATCTTGATTTTGTGGATTCTTGTTATTATAAAAATAGTCTCTAAAAAAAAACAACTCTAATGTGAACTGATTTAGCTATTTTTGAACATTTTGTAACTCTATCAAGATGTTTAAATTTTGATTATTCACCAGCAGTCATTTCAGTTTTGTGGTGAAAAAGTTTGAACAATCGTACGAAGCTAGCTGTACTAACCACTGTTGACGCAAAACCTGAACGAAACTAAACTATATGTAATCACCTAAATACAACGGAACTTTTGAAAGTATACAGAAAGGTAACAATGTCTTTCACTAACTTTTAAAAGATAGCGAGTTTGCACTGAAACTTATGAATATCTAGCCAGATCATAAACATCAAAATCTCAATAAAAAACGATTAAAATTTACAGTCAATTTTGCAAAATGGCACAGTTAATTTTCAGAAACAACTCGCACCGGATTTAAAGTATTGGCATTTGTATTTTTTGAAATGTATTATTTGATTTTTTTTTCATTAATAATGATTATAATAGCTAAAATATATAGCGCTCAATCTGCAAGAGAATGAATCTCATAAAAAGAAAATGACATCGATTCTTGGGGATGAATTTTGATGCCAAATAATACAATTACATTAAAGGTTGGTCTGCCGAGCTCAGATAACATATTAAAACTTTCATTTTCACTTTCATTTTATAACGTCACAGACTGGTATCTTGATGAAAAACTACAGTACACTAATAAGGTGAACCCAATAAACATAATAAAAATAAAAAAATACCTTTTGGAATCTAGTAATTTATCAGTCAATTGAACTCTTAGATCCTGGTCAAAGAGGACTAAGATCTTTCGTTGGCAATTAGTGTGGTTACTGCTTTGGTGTAGGACTAGTCTTGAAAGTGATCGAGCAAACAGTAAGAACTCCCATAAAAAGGTCTTCGACCAATCATATTTTGAACATATAGAACAATTACTAGTGGCTTCATTGGGCAATTTGATGATATTGACAAGTATGCATGAATAAACAGGGGCGGCGGAACAGTAATAGCCGTGGGGGGGGGGGGGGGGGGGGAAACACTATAATCCCCCATTCCTACCCACCCCAAGACTAATAAATAATAAGAGCCCAGTCATCTCGCATTTCCTTGCGACACAGGAAACCAGCTCCTGCATCCAAGGCGCATGGTTATGTATTATGGGTATAATGGCACGTAGCATCTAATTGGAAAACTTTACAAACTGGAAAATAACAAAACAATTTTTTTAAACTGTGTAAACTCATGCATTCATATCTTTTAAGCAATATTTTGTGGGGGGGAGTGGCCTCCCCAAACTATTTTGTGGGGGGCCCGTGCCCCCGGCCCCTCCGGTTCCGTCGCCCCTGATAAAGGCTAAGCGCTATATAGAGCATTTTATTTATCAAATGACTATATAGCGCTTAGACTTAATTAATGTAGACGCGAAAAATGTTAATCATATTGTTATACGAGGACTAGATTCAACAATGGTAGAGTCTTGTTCTTTATTGATTCTGATCTTCTGACAGTGGAACTAGGTTGAGCATCTCTGGAAGAGGCGCAGCTTTGAGTAGGGCTTTCAAACTTGGCTGTTGTTCACCTTGACTGAGACCTGCCGAGCTCATTTCTGTAGTGTCTTATAGTCTTTATTGCTCTTCGTTCGGTTGATCGTGATTGTTACATGATGGTGTATTCTCTACAATGTGTATTCTCTAAAGTATCATATTACTTATGTATCAAGTCTTATCAATATCAGATTGCAACATCCATCCCTTTTTAGTTAATCAATGTTCCTTAATAAATCAGTATTTTAAATCTAATCATTGTTTGTTATGGATATACTGAATGTTAACTGTAACAAATAACATACATGTCCAAAATCCACCATCTGAACCGACGGTAAATACCAATTTACCGTCGGTTCAGATTGTCAAACTCATTTAAATGCATAATTTATGAATTCATTATATCGAGCTCATTAATATTCAATTTGTTGACGGCGAACAACATTTTAGGGGTTCCTGTGGTGTTTTGAAAAAATAGATTGGGCTTCCTGTTGCGAACCGCGCATTACTCTGCTCTTGCCTTACCAACGGTACCGATGGACTCCATGCATGGAAATGATCGTGCTAAAACTCAATTTTTGCTCATAATATGTCGTTAAAACCACAGTAACAACATCTGCCCGTGAAAAGTCATATATAAACTTATTCAAGTCCGAGGAAAGTTTGATTTTTTACCGTCTTATCAACTTCAATGGGCTCCACCATCAATCCGATGGTCCTTCCGATCGTCTTCACCATCGGTAGAGTCAGTTTTCTTCTCGAAAACCTCTCTTAACAACTCTCGAATACTTTCATTTTCACTCTTAATTGACTGTACATCTTATCAAGGTATAACATGAAATATAACGAAAACATTATGCGAAATGTCAAACTTAAAATTTAAACACTTTATAAACGAACCGCTTAACTTCCGATAAACCTTGTTATCGTCGTACAATCCATTCAATCGCGCTCTAGTTAGCTTAGTGTTCAAATTCCCCGATTCATTTAACGAAAACAAGCGTATGTTATTTTACTGTTATTTTATTTACTTATTTTTTTGGAATATACCACCATACAACAGATACAAAGCGCTTTCGAACACATAAGAACATCATTAAATTATTTCTCCTTTTCAAAATATTCCTTTCTACAAACATATCACCGAAAAAAATTAACTACTAAACCTTCAACATTATGATATTCGTCGTTTTCAAAGAACTGGAGCGGTAGTTCAATTCTTGTCCTCCGTGAGAGGGTCAGACCACTAATAACTTAACACATTATCAACACGCATACTCAGCCTTCAACAATTACATTATTATGTAATATTCGTTGTTTTTAAAGAACTGGAGAGGTAATTCCATCCTTGTCCTCCTTTGAGGGTCAACTAACTTACACGTTATAAAACATGCGTACTCAATCATCAAAATTATTATAATATTAGTCGTTTTCAAAGAACTGGAGCGATAGTTCAATTCTTGTCCTCCGTGTGAGGGTCAATCGACGTAAGTTAACAAGCGATAAAACTAGATTGAGCTGTGTCAGTGTTTCTAATGAAGCAGTTGTTGTAAAAATGTGAGTTGTACTTCGTAAAAATGAGAGAAATTCATGACTTTTCGGACGTTAGTCTTTCGTCGGAGTAAAGAGAAAGAAGCAGTAACAGGGGGTGATTATATATCAAACACAAAAGAAACGAAATACTGAAACAAGGTTTACAAGGGAACTGCGAGGGAAACAAATAAAAAAAAGAAATAGATCAATAGAAAGCAAAGCGAATAAGTCGCATTTCTTTGGTTTTGGGACAATCGTTATTACCGCTAATCAAAGAAAGCCCGAACACAATAAAGTCGCAAAGTGAGTGGTTAGCAGAATTAAACTGGGAGGCTGGTTTTGTTTGATCGCTTTTGAAAATACGGCATAAAGATGATCAGAGACTGAGAGTTAACAATAGGCTTGATATAGCCCTGTATATACCATATACACTATACACACTATATACATGTATCGGTATGTACTCCACAGACCCCTGTATATACCATATACACTATACACACTATATACATGTATCGGTATGTACTCCACAGACCCCTGTATATACCATATACACTATACACACTATATACATGTATCGTTATGTACTCCATAGACTCCTGTATATACCATATACACTATGCACACTATATACATGTATCAGTATGTACTCCATAGACCCCTGTATATACCATATACACTATACACATGTATCATATATTGTATATATGTATGTGTCTATATGTATGTATACAAGATATATACTGATACAATATAGGATGCTTACAACTAGAAAGAGCCAGTAAAATTTATAGCAAAACCCATAACAACAACAGATTTGTAAGTTCTTACAGCTGAACCATATAAATGACTTATATTATACATATCACTGGCTTGTTCTAGCATTATATTATAACAATGTTATTAACAATGTTAATTACTGTAACAACAACCAAAGGTAAAAAATCCCTCAATAACATACTTCTGGTATGATGACTAAACAATATCATACTTGAAAGTCAAATTGCCAAGGGAATGCTTTAAATTAGGTTCATTGTAGGTCTCACTATTTTAATATATAGCAAGTTTTTGCTCTGTTTTTGTTTATTTGTTTTGATTTTTTTCGGCCATTATCAGGCTCCCTAAGTGACCAAAAACATAGGCATTAAACATAAAATTAGGCCAAAGTGCCTTTAATTGTGCAATCTTGCCTATGTAGCATATTTTATACACTCACAAGAGGCTTTCATTTACAATCAGTAAATTGATATAAAATATATAGCACTTTCAAATTTAGATATTGTAGAAACACATTGTGTACTTTTCTGACTGAAAAATAAATATGTCACCCACTATAATAAAAATCATGAATAAAGGTTAATTTTATTCAATCTATTTGCTCTTTAAGGCACCTACATTATTTCCATCTAAAATAAAAAGCATCAAAACATGAATTGGTTTATCCTCATATGCCAGTCATATACCAAAACTTTGATAAATAAGAAAAAAACTGTTCACATTCACATACTTCTGTGTTCACCTCCTGAAAGATAAAAAAGAATTAAATAGTCACAAATACAGATTGTCACTAATAAACTAAGGTAAAGTCATTTGTATTAAATTGTTTTACTATAATTTTACTATAGTATTAATTGTTAAAAATATTATATTGGTACCACTTGTATAATTATTATAATCAAATGTACTATTATACTCCTATTACAATTAATAATTTAAAATAACAACACAGGACATATCTAGAAATCATTTGTTAATTTTCATTTCAAAAGTCTTTTGAATTTTGTTTCTGTAGTAAACACCATACACCTATTTCAAAAAACATTGTTGGTGAGAATGACAGACTCCAGATTGTGGATGTCAGTTACACGATGGAAAAGGTCTATTTATTTAGTAATGTTTTTTTGTTAATGAATAGGTATACAGAAGATTTCTGTTGTGAAATCTACCTTTGGAATCCAGTATTCCCTTATTTTCATAGACAAGTATATATAATATATTGAAACCTTTATGTATTCACGTTATCATATTCAACTTAAAAATAGATTAGTATTGTAATATATGTAATATGATCACTGTCACGTCGTGCGTGACAGATGTATATATTGATTAGAGATATGGATTATTAAAGTCACTTGTACTACGACGCTCTGAAGTAAACATTGATTCACACAACATGGTGTCAGAACGTGGTTCCTAAGAATCCACTACTGCAATGGCTAGCTTGCAATGGGCAGCGCCCAAAGAAATGTGCTTCGACGGCAATGTCAGCGAACACTATCGAAAATTCGAAGAACAGTGGAATCTGTTTGAAAAGACTGAGCTACGAAACAAATCCGAGGAAGAAAAGTGCTCTTACTTTCTGCTGTGCGTAGGCGAGAAGCCGGACGAGAAGTTCACAAGACATTTATATGGCGCGCTACCCTGGGTACCAGAGGCCGCGAGGGGCTGAGAAAGAGACGAAGAAGAGAGGCAGTTCAACGGTCGAGTTTTATTTCTACCATCGAGTTTTATTTCTACGGTCGAGTTTTATTTCTACGGTCGAGTTTTATTTCCACGGTCGAGTTTTATTTCTACGGTCGAGTTTTATTTCTACGGTCGAGTTTTATTTCTACCATCGAGTTTTATTTCTACGGTCGAGTTTTATTTCTACGGTCGAGTTTTATTTCTACGGTCGAGTTTTATTTCTTCCATCGAGTTTTATTTCTACGGTCGAGTTTTATTTCTATACCATCGAGTTTTATTTCTACCATCGAGTTTTATTTCTACGGTCGAGTTTTATTTCTACCATCGAGTTTTATTTCTACGGTCGAGTTTTATTTCTACGGTCGAGTTTTATTTCTACGGTCGAGTTTTATTTTTACCATCGAGTTTTACTCTACGGTCGAGTTTTATGTATTCTTAAGAGAGGATGTCAGTAAATATCGAGAATGGTTTGACAGTTGTCAAAAAATCGAATCCCTCATAATCTGTTCAAACGAACCTTTTGGTGAGATATTTTCAAAAACACCATTAAAAAATTTGGTTGATATTTATTTTTGAAGAAATCAAGAAAAATTGATTTTCCCCTTCTAGAGCGTCTAGCGACCGCGAAAATTAAGTCAAAATAGTGCATTTGTGGTCGTCCCTGACAACTAAACTAAAGTTGCCACAGTTATGAAAAACAAATATGTTGTTAACCATGGCTTAAACTGTGCTAGGGTAGAATTTGAGCTAAATACAACAAAGTTGTCCTGTTTTTCTATTTATTGAAAGATATTGAAATTTTGGTATCGGTAAAATCATCAAAATTTATCAAATCGCGAAGCCGTGTCATTCCGAGGCCATACATTTTTTAACCCCAAAAATAGTTTTTCTTACTCTTAATCTATTAGATATAATCACCATGAAATATCTAAGCTGGCCCGCAAAAGCTCGATTTTATGCAACACAATTTCCGAGGCCAAGTTTGGACGATTGTCACACAGCAATCAACTAGCATAATTAATAGCAGTACATTTAAAAATCTTTCCGAAACGCACTAACTATACCCAAAACAAGCTTTATGTATGAAATCATGGTTAGTTATAATTTCATGCAAACGTCAGCGATTGGCGGTGAATGAATATTTACAAAAATATCATATAAAATCATTAGATTAGATATTGCTGATCAAGTAGTAAATCCTTATATCAAAAATTGTTATCTACATCAAAGATTGTTTAGCGTTAATCGTTGTTCTTTGCTCTTTAAAACGTTCTGCTTAAATAATGTTTTTAGTGAGCCGTACGTGCAGATTCGAATTACTTTGCTATAAATTAAATATAGCCTTACTTGCTCATCCTTTTTATGATATGCACACAGAAGTTGCTGAATAACAGCCTTTATATAGTCCTATTTTACATTTTTAGTCAGGCAACGACAACTTTCCAGTCATACAGAAGAAAAACAGGGAAACTGGAGCATTCATAACAAACTATCTGATTCGAAGACAAACAGTTCTTTGGGGGGAGGGCATGGGACCGTTGTACGGGACAAACTGAATACGAAAACATATCGAAATAAATTCAAAATTGTATTGCATTGCATTGTATTGAGGCGAAAGAAGTGTTTTTAGGATTAAAACGACTAGTGAAAAATCAGTTGCTTAATTTTTAATATCACCGAGTATTTCAATTTTGCGGCATCAACGGACTTCATTTTGGAGATACATTTTTTTAAAATAGTGCCACACATAAACATATCAAAACTGACAATTATGCGCAGTACAATTACTTGAAGTGCAGGATCCTAGCTTTGTTATTTTCATTTGATTCTCATTGATACAAACGTCGATACAAACTAACTTGGGCATATATGTGCCGTCTATAAATAGATTTGTTAAAACACATTGACTAGACGAATGACTTTAATTTGAAATCGACAAAGACGTCTAATTATAGCTTGTTATTGCTCAATAATTGATGTCGTATTATAAAGTTTGTAAGTTTTTCAGGCTATTTAAATGAGTTAAATGAGCATGGCTTCGTGCGGTTTTTCTCGATTGGTTGAAAATAGTATTCCTTGTGGAGCAAGTGTTAAAAATCCACAGTTGGTGGAATGCATATCTTTAAACGACTGCACAGCAGATGTGGATCAGCATCTCAAGTCATGTAAAGTTGGAACTGAATATTATTCTAATGAAATCAAAGAACAAGCCCTTTTATTGGCGCGAGCAGGTATGCCTCAATAGTAATCGATTATGGTTTAGTCTATGATACAGGAATTCTAATTGTATATCTATTATTAAAACTGTTTTGTAAACATGTATTTTAAGGTATTTTTGAGCCTAAGCCATCAGAATTATCTCTGACTATCTGTCCATTTCATCGCGAAATGTATGGACTTCGATGGAAAAGTGGAAAAGTAAGGTGCTCGTTACCCAGTGAGATCGCTTTACACAAATCTCCATCTACAAAATGCGATCGTGGAATTTCAATAGAGGAATCCCACTACGTTTTCACTGAAATCAAGACACTAATTCCAGTTGGAACACGTGAGTGTCTTTAATATCAATACTTTATATATTTTTTTCATTTATTCGTTTATTCATCCATTCGTGCATGATCTTTAATATCAATACTTTATATTTTTCATTTATTCGTGTATTCATCCATTCGTTCATGATCCGCATGACTCCCGTTCATTAATTTATCATTTCATTCATTTATCCATCATCTATAGAAGGTTCAAACTAAATTCCTTTCTACAGGAATGTGATCAGCAACCTATCGAAAGACCTTGGCTTGATTGGGAACAAGCAAGTGAGCGAACAAAACAGCGTTATGTAGGACGAGCTGCTGAGGTAGTATCATCCACACTCAACGTCATCTATCCAAATGCTGCAATCCATTTATGGGAGGAACTTCAAACTTCTACTAAAGTTAACGTGCTACTTGGAGCAACATCAATTTCAGCGCCACCCAATCATTATCTAGAAGCTTTGGCAGAATCTTACAACAGCGCAGAGGGATGGGATATTAGGAGACAAATTCTGTCCATCATGACAGGTGTAGGCAGCTTCAAAGAAATTTCTCTTTACATACCTGGTCTGACACAGTACCGATATACCATCGCCAACACCCACAGACTTCAACATGGTAGAGCGGCCCCTGTTACACAAACACACTCGCCAAAAGTACGTGTCGACAAACAAAAACTAGATGATTTCCTTGGCTTTATAACGAGTCCACATCTGGTTCAAGACCTCCCATTTGGGGAAACGAAGCTTACACTTTCATCTGGTCAGGTAATACAAGTACCCAACGTTATTAGAACAATGGTGCCCAAAAGAATAGCAACACAATACAGAGAATATTGCAAAGAGAAAGAATTTACACCACTTAGTGAAAGGACATTGCTCCGTATCCTTGATGAATGTTCAGCGTCAGTACGAAAGTCTCTGCAAGGCTTAGATACATTTGCTGCCGAAGGTGGAAAGGCGTTTGACGATATCATTGATCTTTTGACAACACTTACTTCAGCCAATCAAAGGAAAGTTGCCGATTTGCGAGAATCCCTAAAAACAGGAAAGTTATACCTCAAAGGAGACTATAAGGTAATTTCTTATCTAACTTCCATGCCTATATGAAAACATCCACCAATGGTCAGACGTAACTCATGGAAATAGTTGTGATTCAAAGTTACGTGATTATTGACTTTATTTACCACATAATTTCCAACAATGTAAACAAACGAAGAAAGATGGCCCAACTTTGATTCAAAAACACTATTCCACGAGTTAAAAAGTGATTAAATTGCGGTATCCTTGATTTATTCAAGCCCCCCCCCCCTCCCTCCCAACCACCAACACAAAAAAAATGAAATTATGCACGATGATCGGTAGTATGATTCATTTCCGTACTATAGGGTATGAATTCGTGATTATTATTTTTTTTTTAGTCTGGGGGTAGGGTATTATTTTGTGACCTACTATCTGCGATATGATAAGGTTCTTGCCTAGGATGGGGTTATGATTTTGATATAGACCACTCTAAGTAAAAGAAAGGAAATGAAGAAAAGTTTTGAATAGCACCAACTTTTACTTTTACATATAGGTACATATAAGTAAAGAGTCGGAGATTGCTGACCACTGCAGTGTGTATGCCACCAGTGATCCGACAGATGAAACCCTCAGAAAGCAATGCAATCACCAACACAAGCAGATATGCTATCAATGTCTAGCTTTAGATAACACCTTAAAAGAAGTAGAAAGCGTTGTCAAGGAAACTGAATTTCAGAACGAAAACGATGCAGATGAAGCCTTATACATATGCACCACAGCGCAGCGTGCCATCCAAGCATGGAAATGCCATCAACTAAGGTCAGTCCGACAAGATCAAGCCCGGCATGCAATTCTGAATACCATCAACACTGACACCGTTTTGATTATAAATGACTGGGCTATGAAGTTTCTTCCGCGGTTATACAGGGAGTCCCAGAATGACTGGTTTGGAAAGCGGGGAATTTCTTGGCACATAAGTGTTGTCTATCGTCGTGATGCAGCTGGTGAGATACAATGGCAAGCTTTCATTCACATCATACAAACGTGCAGCCAAGATAGTCCTTCAGTGGTCGTCATAATGCAACATGTGCTAAGAATGTTAAGGCAAGAACACCCTGAGATTACCTTAGCGTACTTCCGCCAAGACAATGCTGGGTGCTACCACTCCGCCACGACTATCCTTTCTTGTCCTACTATTGAAACATCAACAGGCATTCGAATCAAAGGAATTGATTTTAGTGATCCGCAAGGTGGAAAAGGAGCTGCAGATAGGTTGGCTGCAACAGCTAAGTCGCATATACGACTTTACATCAACGAAGGAAATGACGTGACGACTGCCAGCGAAATGAAAGATGCTCTAATATCGTATGGAGGAATAAACGGTGTGAGAGCAGTTGTTGCACAGTCTCTGAACGAAACTAACCCCGTAGATGATAAAATACCTGGGATCAGCACACTTCATAATTATAGGTGAGTCTGGTTGTGCGCCATCAATTGATTCATTACTCACTTATTTCTTCATTTAAACATATAATTCAGTCAGTAATTCATAAAATCATACATTAATTCAATGCAGAGGGCTATTAACAAATAAAGAAATTGAAATGAATGAATGAGAAAAAAAAGTTTATACCAATAGCATACAGTAATATGTTGGAATTAATACTAGTCAAAGGATTGCTCGTTAAAGCTAATGGCATCACCGAAATCCGTTTTAGATTCAACGATGGTGTACTGACAGCTTGGAAAGCATATGATATTGGTGATGGCAGAAAAGTAAAAGATGCAATTAAAACAGGTAGGTCGTAATGTATTTTGAATTATATTCAAGAAAGAATTGCAATGTTTTTAAACATTAAAACAATTAATACACGGAGACAAAAACTGCCCGGAGTGGGACTCAGGGGATAATCGAGGAATGTTCATTGTATTTTTTTTCTAAAAGATAACGAACGTTTTTCAAAAGATGATAATGAGATGAATTGAACAAATTGGCTTATTTATTTTTTCAGCCCTTTAAAGATATTTTAAACCCTAAAAGAGACTAAATCACTGATCCCACCCCACCCCCCTTTGAAAGACCTTGAAACGGATACTTCCCCGGTCATTTACCTCTGACCTAACTAGTTTTCTGACCTAACTGATGATTGCATGTTGTAATTTCAGACTATAACTATACTTGGCTTGAAGCAGATTGCTCAAAGGGAGATTTTAAACCGATTTCCATACAGACGATTCGTGACAAAACGAAAGACAATGCTGGTCCAACAGCCGAGAAGCAAGTAAGAGACGAAACTAGCAAAGGTCCGGCAGAGCCCGGCAGTGGAGGTTTTTATACGTGTCCTCAGGATGGGTGTACCAAGGTCTTTCAGCGATTAGGTAATCTTGAGCGACATCTTTCATTACAGAAATGTGAACGAATCGAGGAAACACGATCTAAACTGAAATATGCCAAGCTCCTAGAGGAAGGCGTGGGAACCATTCCAACATTGTCAGCGACATCAGAGGAAATGCAGACTCGACGAGGGGTGGTCTTTAAAGAAGACAGCTAAATCATACCGCTTCAATGAAAAGCAACGCAGCTACCTTTTGGCTAAGTTCAGTATTGCAGCACTAACAGGACGAAAAGCCAATCCAGATGCTGTTTCTAAAGAAATGAGAAGGTCTATTGGACCAGACGGTCAAAGGCTTTTTACAACAACGGAATTCCTCAGTGCGCAGCAAATAAAGTCCTTCTTTGCTCGACAAGCTGGCAAACAAAGCGTTAGTACAGCTGCACCACAAACAGAAAACGACTTCCTAGCTCAACAAGAGGAAAGCAACTTCACCGCAGCACAAAGAGACGTTTTATCGCACTTTCAAGCATACCATCCAATTGTATATGACCAATACAATATATGCGAACTATCGAATTCAAACTCACTGAATAAATTGAAGCTGCCTCTGTTAAAACTGATCTGCAAAGAGTTCGAGTTAGAAATTAAAGAGCCAAAAGATTCTAGGAAAAAGGCAACTTACATAACACTCTTACAGGAAATGGTCAATGACTGTTCATGTGTTTCATGAAAAGTAGGTAAAAATACAGAGTGCAAACACTAAATGTGTGAAATTTTTAGAGTTTTAAAATAAATAGCACTAATTAAACAAAAGAAAATAATTTGAATTAACATAACTAAGAAAACACTATTTAGTGGTATTTATGTTGCACACTCTTAGTACGTGCACTCTATAACCAATTTAATTTGAAGAGATAAAAAGTTACAACATCAAAAATAGTATTGTAATACAGAAACATTGAAATTGAAATTCTAGTCTTAAAAAAGACAGAAATTACAACGACTGAAAAGAGCAGTGATTGAAAACATGTGTATTCATCACAATATTATTTTCTTCCTTTACTAATTTATTCATATTTTTCCGATAAATAATTTTTCAGTGGTGGTCTTGATTCTATATATATTTCTTTCGTTTTGATTAGAACTATTTTCAAATTATTTTTAGTCTCGATGCAATTTTGAATTGAATTTGAAATGTATTTTTCAGTATTTTTGTCCATACATAAAGTACTGTCCCGTCCCCTCCCCCCAAAGAACTGTTTGTTGGGTTGTCAAACGCGCTTCGAATCAGATAGTTTGTTGTGAATGCTCCAGTTTCCCTGTTTTTCTTCTGTATGACTGGAAAGTTGTCGTTGCCTGACTAAAAATGTAAAATAGGACTATAATATAAAAATTAGGTAAACCTAATAGCGGAGCTCCGATTTAATGAAATGAACTTTTTATTCAATCATTCATTCTTTCATTTGTTCATTCACTACGAATTATCAAATTCTTGATCTTTTTTTTTTTTTTTTTTTTGCTGTTATTTTCTTTTCATGATCAAATAATCATATAATCAATTGAAATACACAAAGCTTTATGCATGCGACAACATTTTATTATACGCAAAAATGCGAAAAATATGTTGTTATGCATGGTAAAAATAGAACTTGTCAATTAAAATTGATTGTCCAATGAGAAGTTAGAAAAGCACTAAGATGGCTTCTTCCCCGCGCGCTTCTCGCTTTACGCTCTTTCACGTTTAAAAAAAAAATGTTATAACAATATCGACAAAAAATTCACTTTTCTGGCGAAATTTGAAATGAATTACTTATTGGTAATCTAGCTATCTAAAACGGTTGTGAATTTTTAATTATCAAATGTGAATACTGCGTAATTAAAAGATAGCTAGTATGAAGTTTTGAAATTTTAACTTGCAGATGAGTACACTGACGAATTCATACAATCGTTTTATTTTCAATAACAAATCAAATAATTACAAAAATCAAATGAAAAAAACCCACACACATAAAGATATCAACGATGGATAAATATCTTACAAAAACAAGTGAATATAATTATTGCAAACTGCTTTCATGTGGATGGTAAAAAAAATTCATTAAAGATCGTCAAAAAATGTAAACATACCGGTGCCACGTTTCTTGTCCTGTACTGTCACTTTTCCACTGAACTCAGTTCTGATTACAATAAGCTTGTTCGTGTTTTTAGAATTTTTTTAAAAGTAAAAAAACATTTTCACCGCCTCTAAAAAGTTTACACAGTTCAACTGAACGGCGATGGCAAGCTCGTGTTGCTCGATCACACATTGTACTAAATTTGCATTTCCATCCACTCCATGAATTGGCAGTCCTACTTTGTTGACAAACATCTTGTGTGAAAAGTTTTTTTGTCGTGAATAGCTGATAAATCTGCATTGATCCTACAGCTCTCCGTGGTATGAATATTCCGTAAAAATTGATGAATGAACAGAGTGAAATTATATACCTTCGTAAGTCGTGTTCGTCTTGCTGTTCACCTCTTTTGAATTGCTGCAAATGCAGTGCATATATATTTGTTTTGTTTTTGTTTTTATGAAAATTTGTCGCCGTCGATTTTACTTTTAAAAGTAGATTAGTCGATAAGTAATGACTGAAAAACGCCACGAAGAATACATGAAGAATACGGCCTTTTTTACCATCTGACAAACTTGTCAAATAAACTCTTCCAGAAAATACAACTTGTAGAATCTCCAGCTTTGAATGACTATTGATGAATTATGACAGCTCTGCATGACTGCACATTTGGATGGTTAAAAACAGCTCCATGAGGGACTTTTACTTATTTTGTCAGTGAAAATATTTTGAAGTAGCTTTTCATCGTTGAAACGTAGTTATTTTTCTTTTTCACGCCGCGGTCTTTGTTTCTCTTTCTCAGTCAAATCTCTTCAAGCCGTCAGGTTAGCTGTACCAGTTTCGTGCTCTTTGTCCAGTGTAGAAATACATTTTGTAGAAAAATTTCAGTAAACTGCATCAAACTGCAAAAATAATGATCGTTTTTGCGCCCACTATAACTGGTCAGCAAATTTTGCGTGAATGTACACGGACGGACGTACGTATTCCTGAAATCCGGGCTTCCTGTGGTCGATTTGAAATGAGCTCCATGGTTTACCATATTTTCTTAATTATGGTGCTCCGCTTGCGCGGGCCTTCGGCCCGCGCGGAGCTCCGCTATAAAAGCTGTTATTCAGCAACTTCTGTGTGCATATCATAAAAAGGATGAGCAAGTAAGGCTATATTTAATTTATAGCAAAGTAATTCGAATCTGCACGTACGGCTCACTAAAAACATTATTGAAGCAGAACGTTTTAAAGAGCAAAGAACAACGATTAACGCTAAACAATCTTTGATGTAGATAACAATTTTTGATATAAGGATTTACTACTTGATCAGCAATATCTAATCTAATAATTTTATATGATATTTTTGTAAATATTCATTCACCGCCAATCGCTGACGTTTGCATGAAATTATGTAAATAGAAACTCGTTTAAATGTTTGTATTCTTTTTACAAATTTCCCTTCATATTTAAATCAGTTTATAATATCAATTAATCAAAAGAAGATATGTTTTTCCCCTTATTTTGCAAAAATAAAAACTGAGTACTTTGAAAATGTCTTCGTGGTTTGTTTTTGCTAGATTGCGTGACATCAGCGTTTCGATCGATATAACTTATTGAAAATCGTTTGATCCCTATTTTTCTCCGTTTTATTTACTTTTAATTGCCCTCAACTGAATAGATATTATATTCAACATGCATACTAACCATGATTTCATACATAAAGCTTGTTTTGGGTATAGTTAGTGCGTTTCGGAAAGATTTTTAAATGTACTGCTATTAATTATGCTAGTTGATTGCTGTGTGACAATCGTCCAAACTTGGCCTCGGAAATTGTGTTGCATAAAATCATTTCCGTGAAGTTAGCATGATCATGCTGCATAATCGAAACATAACGATTTAAAAAGATCAATTTTGTGCTTTTAAAAGCGAAATTTCGAATATAACTACCAAAATAACAATCACAAATACAATACTTTTATTTGTATGTGTTCGATTTTGAGTGATTTTCAACGGCTTTGGCTCTACATACGTAAAGACGTGAGACTTGGAATAATTACGTGTTAAAAATTAAACTCTTCAATATTTGACCTAAAACAACTTCACAACCTCGCAATAATTCGACTTAAAATTTTTACAGGACATTAACATTAGTTCACAAAACCCATCACAATTTAAATTATTTAAATCTACAGAAAATCTTACGAGTTTGAATCAGGTAAACTTTTGAATTTTTTGGTTTTATTCGAATTACGGACCTAAATTAATCTTTGTCAATGCGTGAAAATTTATTTCTAAAACCATTACAGCATTGCTTATAGGCTCCAGAAACCATCACAATGTCATTTGAACCTTTTCTGTTTACGAGTAAAGATAAAATGACTCTCCAATCGTGGATATTCAACGATGTAATATGATATTCGGAAATGAAACTTTATCGGCTTGATGCAAAAATCATGCCTACATATCTTTGCAGAGCTTTTCGCATGCAAAATATAATCCAATAAAGTTATTTAATCTACTTTTCAAGTAATTTGGGATCAAAAGTGGTGTTTACAACGTATTTCTTTTCTTCTGGTAAATATGAATTCAGCGCATAATACTCTTGAGGAGTCTAGCGATGGGGGTCGTCAGCTTACACTTTTCTAGATAAAAACTACCTCTGAACAAATATTTTATTTATATATTCACAATATATTTTCATACTGGGGAAACTGGCTCCGATAACGTTTCATAAAGTTCGTCCAGTTCTCCAGCGTATAAATTATTTCTATTGATTTGTACTTTAATTTGATAACCTTTAATTTGACATCATGTATGTTTTTTTTCAATTATTGTAAACTAGTATAGCGTAAAAACTATGCACATAATGTAACTAAAGAATGGTACAAACCGACAATGATGGAAATAAACATTCAAATAATAAAGTTAATAACAGAATTATAGTAAATGGTTTAAAAAATAAGAACATATGTGAAAGATTTGTTTCGGATACTGCAGGAAAAAAAATAAATTTAAATTTAGATAACTTTGAAAAAACAGCACTGAAAAGGAAACACAATCACTATTGGTAAGAAGCATGAATATTATCCTCCATTTGTAAACTATGTCAATCCATTCGTATTAATACTCTATAGACAACTTCCTTACAACTTCAATTATTCTTTTAATTTCAGTTATCTTTCTTCAGAATAATTGCAAACCAATTCAACTTGTGACAATCATAGCATGACATGTTATGTTCCAATTTCTTTGGTATTAAAAGTTCTTTGTAAATTTGCGAATTTCGATGCGGTCTTTTTCAATGGTAAGGAATTTTAAAGGGGAAAAAACAATGTTTCTTATTTTGCAAATTCTCAGCCGTACCTGAACTAAATCTTTCGATATTTTGTTTTTGGATACTTCGAAAGTAGCTTTATTTGTCACAAGTATAGCATGAGAACTTTTTCAATTGTGAGGAATCAGAATAAAGATTATAAAAGTGGCATTGTCATAATGACTTGACTCGTGAGATTTTAAAAGTCGAAATCAAAGTTACTTAAAATGTAAATTGTCAGCCGCATTTTAATAAAATCTTCCAATTCTTTTTTTATTCAATAGTTTAAAAGCAAGACTACTTGTCACAATCATAGCATGATATGTTTTCTCATTTTTTGTCAGGAAACTTTTTTTTTGTAAATTTGAAGATTTCGATGCGGCCTTTTTCAATGGTATGTTAAAGGAAAAAAATAATGTTTCTTATTTTGCAAACTCTCAGCCGTACTTGAACTAAATCTTTCGAAATTTTGTTTTTGGATACTTCGAAAGTATTTGCTATGACTGGTCACCATAGCAACCATGGCTGTCATAATAAAGCTAATTTTTAATGTAGAACAAATAAAAACGCTAGTTTTAAGCGGTAATTTTTTTGAAAACATTGTATAATTAATTTATTCTAACAGCGCATGGAACCTCTCTATATCGACCGCTGGTGTTGAAAGAGAGCCGGAGAGAGGAAATGGCCTTTTTGTCCCTTTAGGCCTGAGTGGCCTGTGTTTTGGCCTTTTTGGCACTTTTGGCCTGTGTTTTGGCCCCTACGGCCTGTTATTTTTTGGCATTTTTGGCCTTGCTGTAAAGGGGATCTGCAATAGATTTGTACATTGTCATCTAGTTGTCATCAGCTGTTTACATGGTGTTCAAACGAGTTTGTAGGGATTGTCCAATCTGTGGCTCCAAGTATTTAGTTCGACTAGCCAACCACCTTGTAGATGTACATCAATTCAATGTAAACAAACGAAAAATGCATCTACAAGAGGCCAAGCTCCAACCTAAGGTCAAAGTTGTTGTTTATCACGATCGTAACTGTAGAATTTAGATCAATGAATACATACACATTACGAACGCAACTCGTACAGCTTTATTTCACTGATACACTTGTAGGTGTTATTACACTTGTAGTTGAACTTATGCTGTTGTCGTTTTCGGATGTTATTGGAATTTTGTTGATTGATGTTGTTGTTCTTGCTGTTGCTGGTCAGTTCGAAAACGTGCGCTGTACTAAATTCAACCGCGCACACCGACCTAAAATCTAGTCGACAGTTGCCAGTGGCAACTGTTGAAATCTCCAGTAACATAGCTGAAAACCCGACAAACACTATACTATGGTGACCAGTCACGTGATCATTTGTGCACAAACTGAATCTTTGACTCAAGTTGTTTGAAATATATAGTCCGCCCATGAACTCTGTGGGCAGTTGATTTTTAGTAAATATCTAAGATCCTAGACGCTCCATAACTATATGGAGCCTCCTTAAGTATCTTTGATTTCGACTTTTAAAATCACACGAGTAGAGTCAATATGACAATGACACTTTTATAATCTGACAAAAAAAGAGAAAACATATCATGCTATGATTGTGACAAGTAGTCTTGCTTTTAAACTATTGAATAAAAAAAATTGGAAGATTTTATTAAAATGCGGCTGACAATTTACAATTTAAGTAACTTTGATTTCGACTTTTAAAATCTCACGAGTAAAGTCATTATGACAATGCCACTTTTATAATCTTTATTCTGATTCCTCACAATTGAAAAAGTTATCATGCTATACTTGTGACAAATAAAGCTACTTTCGAAGTATCCAAAAACAAAATTTCGAAAGATTTAGTTCAAGTACGGCTGAGAGTTTGCAAAATAAGAAACATTATTTTTTTCCTTTAACATACCATTGAAAAAGGCCGCATCGAAATCTTCAAATTTACAAAAAAAAAAAAGGTTTCCTGACAAAAAATGAGAAAACATATCATGCTATGATTGTGACAAGTAGTCTTGCTTTTAAACTATTGAATAAAAAAAGAATTGGAAGATTTTATTAAAATGCGGCTGACAATTTACATTTTAAGTAACTTTGATTTCGACTTTTAAAATCTCACGAGTCAAGTCATTATGACAATGCCACTTTTATAATCTTTATTCTGATTCCTCACAATTGAAAAAGTTCTCATGCTATACTTGTGACAAATAAAGCTACTTTCGAAGTATCCAAAAACAAAATATCGAAAGATTTAGTTCAGGTACGGCTGAGAATTTGCAAAATAAGAAACATTGTTTTTTCCCCTTTAAAATTCCTTACCATTGAAAAAGACCGCATCGAAATTCGCAAATTTACAAAGAACTTTTAATACCAAAGAAATTGGAACATAACATGTCATGCTATGATTGTCACAAGTTGAATTGGTTTGCAATTATTCTGAAGAAAGATAACTGAAATTAAAAGAATAATTGAAGTTGTAAGGAAGTTGTCTATAGAGTATTAATACGAATGGATTGACATAGTTTACAAATGGAGGATAATATTCACGCTTCTTACCAATAGTGATTGTGTTTCCTTTTCAGTGCTGTTTTTTCAAAGTTATCTAAATTTAAATTTATTTTTTTTCCTGCAGTATCCGAAACAAATCTTTCACATATGTTCTTATTTTTTAAACCATTTACTATAATTCTGTTATTAACTTTATTATTTGAATGTTTATTTCCATCATTGTCGGTTTGTACCATTCTTTAGTTACATTATGTGCATAGTTTTTACGCTATACTAGTTTACAATAATTGAAAAAAACATACATGATGTCAAATTAAAGGTTATCAAATTAAAGTACAAATCAATAGAAATAATTTATACGCTGGAGAACTGGACGAACTTTATGAAACGTTATCGGAGCCAGTTTCCCCAGTATGAAAATATATTGTGAATATATAAATAAAATATTTGTTCAGAGGTAGTTTTTATCTAGAAAAGTGTAAGCTGACGACCCCCATCGCTAGACTCCTCAAGAGTATTATGCGCTGAATTCATATTTACCAGAAGAAAAGAAATACGTTGTAAACACCACTTTTGATCCCAAATTACTTGAAAAGTAGGTTTTGACAATGAAAAGCATATAAATTTTGTGTGCTGAAGTTTTTATTTTTCGTTTAATGTGTACGGAATAATTGTACAATTGTCTGTAGGTGCTAAAAGTAGCTAAAAATATCTGGTACAAAAAAATGCCAAATTTGCAATTTTTTGTTTGTGATCATGATGGGTTGGTAAGTAGGTAGGCTTTAGATTAAATAACTTTATTGGATTATATTTTGCATGCGAAAAGCTCTGGAAAGATATGTAGGCATGATTTTTGCATCAAGCCGATAAAGTTTCATTTCCGAATATCATATTACATCGTTGAATATCCAAGATTGGAGAGTCATTTTATCTTTACTCGTAAACAGAAATGGTTTTAGAAATAAATTTTCACGCATTGACAAAGATTAATTTAGGTCCGTAATTCGAATAAAACCAAAAAATTCAAAAGTTTACCTGATTCAAACTCGTAAGATTTTCTGTAGATTTAAATAATTTAAATTGTGATGGGTTTTGTGAACTAATGTTAATGTCCTGTAAAAATTTTAAGTCGAATTATTGCGAGGTTGTGAAGTTGTTTTAGGTCAAATATTGAAGAGTTTAATTTTTAACACGTAATTATTCCAAGTCTCACGTCTTTACGTATGTAGAGCCAAAGCCGTTGAAAATCACTCAAAATCGAACACATACAAATAAAAGTATTGTATTTGTGATTGTTATTTTGGTAGTTATATTCGAAATTTCGCTTTTAAAAGCACAAAATTGATCTTTTTAAATCGTTATGTTTCGATTATGCAGCATGATCATGCTAACTTCACGGAAATCATAAAATCGAGCTTTTGCGGGCCAGCTTAGATATTTCATGGTGATTATATCTAATAGATTAAGAGTAAGAAAAACTATTTTTTGGGTTAAAAAAATGTATGGCCTCGGAATGACACGGCTTCGCGATTTGATAAATTTTGATGATTTTACCGATACCAAAATTTCAATATCTTTCAATAAATAGAAAAACAAGACAACTTTGTTGTATTTAGCTCAAATTTTACCCTAGCACAGTTTAAGCCATGGTTAACAACATATTTGTTTTTCATAACTGTGGCAACTTTAGTTTAGTTGTCAGCGACGACCACAAATGCACTATTTTGACTTAATTTTCACGGTCGCTAGACGATCTAGAAGGGGAAAATCAATTTTTCTTGATTTCTTCAAAAATAAAAATCAACCAAATTTTTTAATGGTGTTTTTGAAAATAGCTCACCAAAAGGTTCGTTTGGACAGATTATGAGGGATTCGATTTTTTGACAACTGTCAAACCATTCTCGATATTTACTGACATCCTCTCTTAATGACTGATACTGAAAACAGCTATGTTACAAAATTTCTTCGGACGACATGTGAAATTGGATTAGTAATGAAAGTTTAATTTTGGACCCTTCCGCGCGCCATACATTTAATCTTCCGGAAGAGACGACCACCAACGAAAATGGCGAAACTACATATAACAGGACAACTAAGCAACTCAAAGACGCGTTCAAGGCATATTCAAATCCACGAAAGAACATTACATTCGAGCGCCATGTGTTTAACATGCGTAACCAGGAGCAAGACGAAACCATAGACCAATATGTAACTGTTCTCAGAACTCTGGCATCGTCTTGTGAATTCAAAGACCTCAAAGATGGACTGATACGCGACAGGATTGTGTGTGGTATACGTGACCAAAACCTAAGGGAAAGATTACTACGAGAAGCTGATCTTACTCTAGAGAAGGCTCTCAACTTATGCAGGGCATCAGAGCACTCCAGACGGCAGCTGAAGTCGATCACCGAGACACAAAATGCTAACATAGACATGTTAAGGAACAAACGACAACAAGATCGCCACACCCCCAACCAGTCAAAACTAGCCACTAGTAAGAAACTATGTGGGAATTGTGGAACACAACATAGACCTAGATCCTGCCCAGCATACGGAAGGACGTGCAACAACTGTTCAAAACTCGGACATTTCGCGAAATACTGTCGATCAGCTCAACCAACAACAAGTCATCAAGCAAGAAACCCAAAACCACGTGTACACGAATTACAATACAACGACTCGTCTGACAGCGATAACTCTGATCATGGAGTTGATCAGATAACAATAGACTCTGTACTAAGTGAACATAGCGAACAACACGCGAGTGTCAACATCGGCAACAAATTCTTGAGGTTTAAACTCGACACCGGTGCAGAGACGAGCATCCTCACTGAACAAGATTTTTGTAAAGTCGTTCCACGAAAGAATCGGAAATCAAAGCTTAAAGCGTCGCAGGCCAAGCTTACGGCGTTTGGAGGTCACGCAATACCTGTCATCGGACAATGCTCACTATTGTGCAACTTCCACAACGTAAGCCGCAAGGTCATGTTTCAAGTCGTCGAGAAAGGGAAATCTTTACTTGGATGTCAAGATTGCCAAGATTTACAACTCGTAGAGTTTAACGTCAACGAAATTGCAACAAACACTGACAATGAACTAGTCGGACTAAGTAATGAAGAAATAATGAATAAATACTCGTCATGCTTTGAAGGATTAGGACAGATATGTGATCCTTATCATGTCAAAATAGACCACACAGCAGAACCAGTCGTTCACCCGCCGAGAAAACTTCCCGCAGCGCTACGTGACAGAGTGAAAGAAGAGTTAGAAAACATGGAAAAGTCCGGAGTAATTGCTAAAGTGAAAGAACCTACACCTTGGGTAAACTCTATGGTTATGAATATGCATTGACCCTCGCGATCTCAACCAGGCAGTCAAGCGTGAGCACTATCAGCTACCAACACAAGAGGAGATCACCGCGAGACTGGCCGGCGCGAAATACTTTAGTCACCTGGACGCACAGTCCGGGTTCTGGCAAATACCCTTGGACGAAGAAAGCTCGCTCCTAACCACATTCAACACGCCATTTGGCCGCTATAGGTTCAAAGTATTGCCTTTTGGAATTGTATGCGCACAAGAAGTGTTCCATCGAACAGTCAGCGACATGTTTAACGACGTAACCGGATGTGAAACAGACATCGATGATATACTTGTTTGGGGTACCACGCTCGAAGAACATGACAGAAACCTCAAACGAACTTTAGATCGTGTTAAAGACATTAACATGACTCTAAACAAAGACAAATGTAAGCTGAGAAAGACCGAGCTCGTATATCTCGGAGAGAAACTAACATCTGATGGCGTGAAAGCCGACGACAGCAAGATTAAAGCAATCAAGGAATACCCAACACCGGAGAACAAACATGACGTACATAGACTGTTGGGTATGGTCAATTTTGTAGCAAAATTCACTCCGAAGATATCAGAACTCACAGCACCGCTCAGAGAACTAACGCGACGAGATGTTGAATTTCACTGGGATGAGATTTATCAACAAGCGTTCGGCAAGATCAAAGTCCAGCTATCCAGCAGCGAAACGTTGCGTTACTATGATGTATCCAAGCCCGTTACTATACAAGTTGATGCTTCACAGAAGCACAGGAAGCCCAATGTCTACAAGTGATATTTATAAGGCTTTATATGGGGTATTAGCCGTTGATCTTTGTCGTGCTATAACTTTGTAAAAAATAAAGGAAATTAGTTCAAACATTGAAGTGATGTTTGTTGTATTTTGCTCACACTATGGTAGCGATTTCAGCGTATTTCAGCGTTTTTTAGCGTGATTGCACCCCCACCACTATAACGGAAGACACTAGATAACATCCTCTGAAACCACCTGAGCCAATTTGAGTCAGCGGTTGCAACCAAACGTAAACTCTTTACGTAAACTAAAGACTCTTGCGTTTCTAGCTCACAGACTCTTGCGTTTTAAGCTCACTGAAGAAGGCACCGTAATTGTTATGTTTAAACTGACCGTTTGACACAATATTTTTTTCTAAACTTTCTTTACAACTCTGGAAAGTATTTTTTGAATGATGTGTAATGTAATTTGTATAATAATGTTCTTCACTCGAGTGTAAAATGGTGTGGCGAAAACTCTTGCCAATCGGTTATTTTACAGTGATGGTTTTAGAGGATGTTAAAACTGAAATTTCGCCTAACATCCCTCAAAACCTTTTACATTTCTATATTGCTTTTAATTTGTAGGCACTGATTTATCGTCAAGTGGATTTGTTTACATAAAGGTATCCATATTGATGATTACTCATTAAATTTCCCCTCCTTATAAGTCAACCAGGTAAAAAAAAATTACATCTCATGAAAACCCCTATTTTGGGACTTCTGTTTCAATGGAAACAGCATTACAAGTGGTAAGAGAATACGAAATATGCACAACCTCAAGATGTATTGTGTTCAAACAATCACACGATTTTGGAAAAACAAGTAAGTGATTTGTCCACAAAAAAATGTAGAAATCAATAAAAATAAAACACATGACAATTACAAAAAATGAGTGGAAGAATAAATGAATAAAGAAATAACCAAACAAATAAATAAACACACAAATAAACATTAAATAAATAAACTTACAATAACTTATATATATTTTTATTTTTTTACATATGCTTAAATGCCTTTTATTTATTCGTTTGTTGGTTTAGTCTATCGTCATCATCTTTTGGTCCAGCCCTTCAGTCTTAATGGATGATGAAAATAAACAAAATCACATACATAGATGAAAAATAAAAACATACAAAAATAGGGGAATGAATAATGAAATAAGTGAAAACACAAATAAAAGAGTAAGAGAGTGAATAAATAAAAGTGAACTCATAAATGAAGGAATAAAGCAAAGAATGTAAACATGAACACAAGTGGATAACACACTAGGTATTTCTTTCACTTTATTTGTACACACTTTGGTGGTGATAAATTTATTTTTTTTCATCAAAATGTGAGGTTAATGTTGTCCATACAGCCTATTAACCTGAAGGAAGAAAGGCAAACTGTGTCTGCAGCTTAGCAATATAGAGGGGGACATTGGGGAGTCTCGAACACCGCAACACCGCAAAAAATCTATGGTGAACACCGCAACACCGCAAAAAAAATTAAACTCGATCAACACCGTCACCGCGTTTTTTCATGAGTCACGTGAAAAAAAAAACATTTTGGTTGGATTAAAATCGCAACTCCGAAAAAAATTTTCATCTCACCGTGCACCGCACGTAAACTAACTTAAATATCGCACATCGCGAGGTTTTACATCACCGCAATACCGCAATTTTTCAGCCTCGTTCACCGTAACACCGCACAAAAATAAGGACAACACCGCAACCCGCAAATCCCAATGTCCCCCTCAATATATATAATTAATATATGTTTTATTATGAATTTATTACAACAAAGGAAGGGAAAATAATCCCATAAAATAGTGTGGCAAGGGAAGCTAGGTGGTCACATTCCATACTCTGGAACTCCATTCAAAATTATTGGTAAGCAAGTTCTGGAATGTTAGCATGGCCCTGACCGCAATAGAGCACCGAAGAAAAAAATATGTGCATAGAAAGGTACACATTAGTTTTAGCTGCCGACATAGCCATATATCATATCAGCCAAACTATGCCATTCCATAGCAAGATACCTTGTGAAATTGAAAAGGATGTCATTAAATTCATATCTGACTTGTATATTTATCTGCTGTAACCTTCAGGAGAATACAACTATCACAGACCACCTGAAGGACCAAAGCAAAAGGTGAGACCATTTTCCTGTATGGATAATAAGGTTGCATGAGCAAAAAAATATATATTTTGAAGCTACTTTGTATTCCCTTGAAACACCACCCAGACTGAATACAAACTGGATTACAGGTACAGTGAACAGCCGCATTTAAGAACCTTATGGATTAAGAACCACTTGGCAGAAATTTGCCCTTTTAATACCCCTTTAAATAAGAACCTGTTTAGCCAAACTTGATCAAGCAGGTTCTTATAATATGGGTTACAGCTAAATTACACGATAAACAAACCACAAATTACTGACACAATTTATCAGTGCGTGAAAAACAAATAGATGAGAATTTACCGATGGGTCTGATGATGAAAAGATTAACCCACAAGGACATGATGCTTAATCATTGTAATGTATTGTTATACATTCATGACCTGAACTCAATTTGAAGATTGAGTACAAAAACATTTATTATTATTATTTATTTACAGTTGTTGAGTTGATTATTTACTTGTTACAGTAGTTGAAAGTTACAGTAATACATCATTATCATATATAATTTTAGCCTGTACCAAGCTTATTTATTATTCTTATGATATATATGCAAAACATTGACAACTGTATCCCCCTCTTAGCAATTAAGAACCTAATTAAGAACCTGTTTTGCCAAAATTACCAACAACTACATCTTTAAGCAAGAACATTTTTGCCAGACTTCCAAAAATTGTTTTTCTTAAACGTGGGTGTTTACTGTACTGAATCCCCCCCCACACACACACACACGCTGATACAAATATTGTCATGACGTCAAATCCTATTTGAGTAACATTAAAAATATCCCTTCCAACTCTGATAGTAATGGACTCACTAAACTTAAATGAAGAAGGACAAATGAACAAACTAAGAAAAAGCACAGTTGACTATGTTAAAAGCTGCTTATTTTTTAGATCAAATATTTGCATACTACTAGTTAGTAACTATTACAAGACTTTCAGACTTCACCGATCAGAGCTGTATATATTATATTGGTACGTACAAATGTAAACGTATGCTTTCATCATCATTGTATACACTGGTACATTGATTAGATCATCTGGAAAAAAAAACAAAAAACAAACAAACAATGCAGGTAACTGAATTATTTTGAATTAAGTAAATCAAATAGCTAAACACATCTTTAAAATCAGTGCAAACTTTTAGTTATATCATAGAAGAATGGAAGGAGCAGTATAAATGCACATAATTTCCAGACATTCATGTTGTATACCCTCTTGTAAGTATTATATACTAATTGGAATAAACTAGATCTAATGTTTTTTTTCTTAATTCAACCTTCTTCTGTTTGAAGGGTGCCAAATTATGTTCAATCTGTTTCAATTCTACATCATGTGTAGCTACCTCAGCAACCAAAATACAGCGTTGATTGTGGGGTATATGTTCTAAAGTATGATCAGTATACTTTAGAACATATTATTAAAGCAATGCTTATTTTGTGAACAATTATTTCCAAATAATATTTGCTGAATTTATAGTTACTTGTGATCATATTATAATTTGTACCATTTTTCAGAACCCATTCGATTCTGAGACTGCAGACTGGAGTTGCAGGTTTGATCACAGAGATGTGCTACTGATGAGGGACGAAATGAGAGTAGTTTTATCCTCTCTATAAAATCCCTAAATTAGAATCTAAATGTACACTGAAATAAAAATACCATGAACCATAAATTGTCAGATATTTCTTACCTTATGACAAGCTTTTTCCTTTAGAGTCGAGGTTTTGAAGGGTGTTCATAGTTAGTTCATAAACATCCGCCAAAACCTTTTCCATTTCAATCAAATGAAGATATTCGTATTTCTATACCTTTTAGAGTACTGTTACCAGACACAATTCATCCAATTATCTTTTATTCATTTTTCTAGTATTTTTATTGAACAACATTTCAACATCTATTGATTATTTAGTTAATATATTGCAGATACGATTCACAAGGCAGCGTCGCTTGCGTCACGTTTTCCAGTAAGTCACATGTATATCATAAGTTCAAAGTACAGTCAAATTGACCTTGACAAACATTATGTAATACTTTGGTCATGGTTGTACATGCTTGTACTTTTTTCGTGACGATTTTGGCTATTATGCACCCTGTTGATATTAATTCTATCGTGCACTTAAACTGTACTTTAATACCGTTTATCCGTTGTCATAGTTGACCTTTCTATGACCAAACGCTTTCTTGTGAATCGCATTTTAATTGTCCAGGAACTATTTTCCAGATTTTACTATTTTCATATAAGAACTTCTCCAAAAGCATTAAGACAACGCCTCTCGAAAATGCTTAGTTAATATTGAATATTTTGACATCAATCATGTTAATTGGATTTAGATTTATCAGCTATAAAAAGAGCTGTACAAGATTGTAACATTAGATTGAGATTGAGTTGAGAATTAGAGTTGGACCGTGTTTAGGGGGTTTAACTCTAGAAAGCTGTTAAATAAAAATTTTTGAAGAAGTACCTAGTCTCTACCACTATTTTGAGCTAGTCGCCCCGAAGATCCTGTAATAGTACTTAAATGAGCAAGCTTTCTACAGAAAGTTGAGAAATTTTGTCTCAAGCGGTTAGCTTCTAACATAATAACAGTGCCTTCATCAGTGAGATAAAATAACGCAAGAGTCTTTAGTTTACGTAAAGAGTTTACGTTTGGAAGCAGCCGCTGACTCAAATTGGCTCAGGTGGTTTCAGAGGATGTTATCTAGTGTCTTCTTCCGAAATCCAAGACGAGAAATACGTTCATCTTATGTCATGTAAAGCTTACGTGACTGATCGAAAGATCGCTGAGATCAAAGAACATATACACCAAGATGACAGCATGCAAGCTCTGATAAAACAGATCGCAACCGGATGGCCTGAGCACAAGTCATTGGTGCCATTAGCACTAAGAGAATACTTCGCTCACCGCGACAAGCTGACACAGTGTGACGGGCTCATCTACGCTGGTCACGCAATACTTATACCACCTCAGCTACGGGCAGACACTTTGAGAAAGCTACATCAATCACATCAAGGTATGGAGAAGACCAAACAGCTGGCAAGACAGAGTGTATTCTGGCCAGGTATGTCAACGCAGATTGATGACATGGTGTCATCATGCCCAACGTGTCTACGTCATCGCAACGCTAACGCCAAAGAACCTCTACACCCGCATGAGCTGCCAGAGCGTCCATGGCAACGTGTAGCAACAGAGCTGTTTGAGTGGAAGGGTCTACCGCACCTTGTAGTTGTAGACTATTATAGCCGTTATCCTGAAGTTTCGGAGCTTAGAGACAAAAGGTCCAAAACTGTCATCGGCAAAATGAAATCATTCTTCAGCCGACACGGCATACCTGAAGAGGTGGTGTCTGATAATGGGCCCGAGTACTCTTCGAAAGAGTTCAAGGAGTTTGCAGATAGCTACGGATTCAGACACACCACGACGAGCCCCAGATATCCACAATCTGGAGGGCTGCATGAGAAGACAGTGCAGACGGTACAACGAATACTGGAAAAAGCGGCTGAGGGCAAAGAAGATCCCTACCTGGCGCTCCTACAGTACCGTAACACACCCATCGATGGCGTGTCACCAGCCCGCGCGTTATAATGGGAAGAACGTTGCGGACGACGGTCCCAACGGGTCCAAATACACTTCAACCCTCAAAGCTTGATCATGATGAGTTCATAACCAAAAGAAAGCTCGGACAGCAAAGACAAAAGACTTATTACGACGTCACCGCTCAACCTCAGCTCCCGGTACTTTGCGAGAATGAGTGCATAAGAATGAAAAAGACGCCAAGTAGCAAATGGGAACCGGCGACGGTCATATCGAAACACAGCACTCCACGATCGTACGTTGTTCAAAGTCAGGAGGGTGTCCTATACAGGAGAAACCGCAGGCATCTAATGAGGGCTAAGGAAGAACGCAGCGAACCAGTCACGGTTATAGAGGACGATACCAATGAGGAGTGTCCTGCTGAAAAAGCTGATGAATCTACTACAGCAACGCAGAAAATAACGCCAACGGACAATAAGAACATTAGAGTCAACAGTTTCAGGACAGTAATTAAACCCAACACGAAATATACAAATTAGATAGACAATACATTAGATACTTACGCTTTTAGAGTATATTACCATGTTCTGTTTTGTTTTACTTTTAGATCAGTTGATTATTTAGAATAACATGTCTAATCATCTAGGAACTGGGGAGATGTAATATATGTAATATGATCACTGTCACGTCATGCGTGACACATGTATATATAACAAGGCATTATTTTACCTGCGCATGCGCTGAACTGCTGAGCCAAACAATTGTATGGCGGGCTCCTCACAGGAATGACGCGCACAAAGCCTATATTGTCAAAATGGCGCTTGTTGTGTAATATTTTTTTACTATGGCTTGTTGTTCTTGTCTTCTTTTACAGATGTAAAAAACAATGTACAATATAAACGTTTATTTCATTTCTTTAATATTTAATTCATTGACATTAACAAATAAACAACCATAAAATATTTATTCCAGCGATTTGAATCAGAAGTCATTGAATCAGTAGGCCAGAATGTCAGTGACAGGTCAATTTGAAGCCATGTTTTGGTCTCTTTGCCAAATTTTCCCAGTTGTTCTCACCTAATAACATAAAAGTGTACATAACATAGATAAAAGAACAAGTTATAACTCAGTGGTTGATGTTCGAGAATTCATGTTATGACACAAAATTAAATATTCATGAACAACAATATTCAAGGTGAATTTAAACTTCGGAACATTGTAATGTCAGATCACCGATTTTGCAAAGAAATAAATGGAATTGTAGCACACGAATTGGGAAGATAGAATTTAGAGCTGCAAGGCTATAATATTCTCTTGATTTGAAAATGAAACCGATATTCTGTCTGCCGCTAAAACCACCATCAATAATATTTCACTTGAAAACCCTAATTAGCCAAATTTTGCCAACAATAAGTTTCACATCACAATGATAAGGATGAACTTAGGGTCTCATCAGTAGAAATAACTCAGTGGTTGTTACCCTCCAATAAGAGAATTTTTCCGTTTGATATAAGCAATAATTACTCCAGTGCACAATATCGAGAGATTTCAAACCAAAGCAAAATCCAATTCGGATAATCTGATTTCAAAACACATAATGAAATAAAAACATATTTAATCATACACTTACCTACATGTATTGATTTGAACCATGACTTTTAGTAAAAGTGATGAAATAACAGCTCTTCTCAGGCAAAAACAAGCAACAAATGGCGAAGATTCATCGCACATGGTCGCAGAATACTATCACTTTGACTCCGTTTAGCGAGGCATCATCAGTCTAAAATTGAACGACTGGAACTTAAGCAATAACCTTAAAGTCATTTAAAACTATACTGGACTTTTCTATGCTCCAAAATGTTCTAAAGGTGGAAAAAAATCCATCGGCATACCAAGCAGTTATGAAATCCGACAGCGACCGCTATGAGAATGAGGTGTCTCAAAAGGCAATTTCGCGCATGCGCAGGTAAAATAATGCCTTGTTGATGGTGGGTGCACCCTTCTCCAACTAGACTGTTAATATATGTATGACGTCATAACAAAGGAAGACCAATTCCAGTAAAAGACCATCGGTACCGTCGGTTAGTCCGATGGTGGGTGCACCCTTCTCCAACTGAACTGTTAATATATGTATGACGTCATAACAAAGGAAGACCAATTCCAGTAAAAGACCATCGGTACCGTCGGTTAGTCCGATGGTGGGTGCACCCTTCCACAATACCGTCGGTACCAACGGTTACCTCTATCAATTCACGAAAAAAAAAATTGTAAGTCTTTCTTTGAAGAGGGTCCTACCACCATCGGACAAACCGACGGTACAGATGGTCTAATTAACATAAAACTAATGACTGTACCGCCCGTTACCGTCGGTAATGCGTTTTAGGATGCGTAAAAAAAATTTTCCGTCTTTTTTCTCTAAGTCTAACGTGTGTTAACACTTTTTAAATAATTATAACTATATGCAAATTTAGTGCATATTAATTAGTTTAACCATCAGAACCGACGGTAAACTAAATATCACCATCGGTTCCGATGGTGGATTTTGGACAACCCTCACAAATAATCTTCATGTTGAATGTTTCTGTTCATCATTTTTTTAGCTTTCACAGTCCTTGTATTTTCCACCAAGTGTTGATATCCTTTGTCGTGTTGATCGTCTTGGATGTATCTGGTTGCTGATTGCAAGTTGGTTATTCTCTGCTGTGGTTGCTTGTGCTAGTCCCTGTTTCACTTTTTCTACACAGTTGGGTACTGCAGGTCGTATCTGCGTCGTGTTGTGTTCTGTGTTTTCCTTGGATTTGATCATTCTTAGCATCTTGAATTTCGAAGCATCTCTGCAGATGGTGCATTCGTCTTTAATCCTTTTGGCTGTGACTTGTGAACCTTTGATCTTAGTGACAATGTAGATATATGGTTAGTATGGTGTCTGTCCTTTTCTTTTGTTCTCTCTATTCACTACTACTGCGTCGCCGCTTTTCAACGTGTGTTCTTTTACCTTGTGCCTTTTGTCATGGTGTTCTTTGCAACGCTGCTTGTAGTACCTGTCGTTGTCCCGGATTTCTTTGTCTTTGCTGTGTCTTTGCAATTGTGTAGAGAAGTGGGCTAATCGTGTTCTCACTTCTCGGCCCATCAGTAGCTTATATGGTGTAGTCTTTGTTGCTGGATGTGGAGTGCTCCTGTATGCTTGAAGCATCGCTTGGATAGGGTCGTGAGGGTCAATGCAGTCTTGCCTTGCGATTATGTTGATCTTATTGACAAGTTTGTTGAAGCTTTCAACTTGCCCTTGTGCTTTGGGATGCAGTGGAGTGATGTGCTTGTGTTTGAATCTCATTTCACGTGCAAAGTCTTCAAATGCGTGAGAATTGAAGTGGGTCCATTGTCTGTTTGGACTACTTCTGGAATACCGTGAGTAGAGAATATCCATTTGAGCTGCTTTCTGGTACTTTCATATGACGTCGTTCTTGTGAATGCTATTTCTGGATATGGGTTATAACTCGTCATGTTGACTTTTATCTCGTCATGTTGAGTTATAACTCGTCATGTTGACTTTTATCTCGTCATGTTGAGTTATAACTCGTCATGTTGACTTTTATCTCGTCATGTTGAGTTATATCTCGTCATGTTGAGTTATATCTCGTCATGTTGAGTTATATCTCGTCATGTTGAGTTTTATCTCGTCATGTTGAGTTATATCTCGTCATGTTGAGTTATATCTCGTCATGTTGAGTTATATCTCGTCATGTTGAGTTATATCTCGTCATGTTGAGTTATATCTCGTCATGTTGAGTTATATCTCGTCATGTTGAGTTATAACTCGTCATGTTGAGTTATAACTCGTCATGTTGAGTTTTATCGTCATAATGAGTTTTAAACCTTTTTGGGCAACTCACGAAAATAGGGGGAGAGGGGTGCAGGAGAACGGATGTACACAGGCTAGCAAGCTGTTGTTTGGTACCAATAATTAAAAATTCTGCTTTGTCGTCATTCAATTTTAAGTTGATTTAGCCCATTTCCTTATGTTAGCTATTTTCCATTTCTTGTATTGCGAGAAACTGGTTGTCTTCAGAGTTAGGATCAGTAGCGAACAGAGAAGAAAACTATCGATGAATCAAAGCATGTTTATTATTATTCTTGCATAACTAAACGCACCAAAAGGGGCTACACAAATTACAATCATATTTCCACAGAAAATCCAAATCTCCAAATCTAGTAATCAAAGTTCATGTCAATGTCAATAAAAGGTTAATGTGAATAAGATCAATGTTT
Organism: Diadumene lineata; assembly: GCA_918843875.1. Taxonomy (NCBI): domain Eukaryota; kingdom Metazoa; phylum Cnidaria; class Anthozoa; order Actiniaria; family Diadumenidae; genus Diadumene; species Diadumene lineata. The sequence goes on along the minus strand of OU974074.1, from coordinate 11,222,586 downwards.
AATATTGTGTTCAGACAAAAGTATCAAAAGTTTTTCTTGATTATATATGCGTGGATATAATGAATAAAATCTATTTTTTGGTAAGTTTTAAATGCTAGGGGAGATGGGACTCCTATGTAAAAGTATCGGGGTGCTTGTCGTATCTCTTAGAGGTAGAAATCGTCGATTTGGTTATTCAACGCTAAATGTAGGAATTTTAGCGTGTTGAAGAAAGTGGAAGTGTACTTTTCATGTCCAGCTGGTGCGCTTTTTAGCAGAAACAACATTAGATATAACATGCATTTGTTGTTGTTTTTGAAGTTGTTAGTTAATCACTTTAAAAATTTTCGGTGACTAGATATATTCTCCGGCTGCCATTTGTTGCACCTGTCCAGCAGTTCCTCTTCGCTTCTCTATAGTCGTTGTAAACCACCGAGACAGTCTTAACTAGCGACAATGATCCCATTACAGTGTATCTACCCCCAGGCGGAATACACCTATATGAGTTTAGTTTCTTTTCCAAAATTTTCTTCGCAGACAGCACTCTTTTTTGTTCATTAGACGAGAGTCCTGCAATACTACCGGCAGTAATTGCTAGGAGACCGGACACTGTTGAGACTGCAATACCAGCATTAGCAAGAGGAACAGCTGCAGCAGCTGGTATTGCGATACCGGCTATTACAACAGCTTCGCCGGCACCTGCTGCCACCGCAGCTGCGCTTGCCGCTCCTACAGCATAGACGCCTGCAAATGCTCCAAATGTAACTAGAGTCGCCACTCCTCCAATAGCACCCCACAGTGCAGCATGACAAACACCGTCCTTTACCCAGATTGGCCTGTCTGTATTATTTACAATGGAAAATGCTGAACCCATGTTCTTGTTTTTTTCTAAAAAAGAAACACTATATTATTACAAGTGAGGGTCGTACGTCGTACATCATGAATAAAAAAGGCATGGATCGTTAGTCAACTCTCAAATAGGAGGTTTTGACAATCTTTTAGCCGCGAAATGCATATGGAATAAAACTTCCATATGTATTCTATTAGAAGATTTAAAAAATGCTGAGCACAATAATTAGAAAATATAATAAACCATCGAGCTAATTTGAATTCGAACACAGTAGTATGAAAATTAACAAAGTAGAAGCAAGAAGTCAAAAACAGCTGACTCGTGCGTGCTTTGCGTTCTCATAAAGCATGCGCGTTAAACAATCAGAGCGCGCGATATATCATACTTGTGTACGGCAACCGTGAGCATCCCAGAGCGATATTTGTCTTTATAGATAAGTTGAACACCGTAAATATGTACGCATAGAATGAACATTGTAAAGTAGTAATTTATAAATGCGTTCGGTGTGTTAATACATCGGACTAGAATACCGAAGACGTGGGTTCAAATCCTGCCAAGTGCGTATGATGTTTTTCTCTTAACATTTCTTTCATTACTACACACCGAACGCATTTATAAATTACTACTTTACAATGTTTAAAAAGTAGGCGATTCAATAAAAGTAGACGATCGTATGTTTATAAGGAGGCGATCGTATATTTTAAAAGCAGGCGAGATCATAAAAGAAGGTGTCCTTTATGGGCCACCCTAGAAATGACCTTTTTATGTTAAAACATATCCTGGAAAACGATAAACAACTTAATTCACAAACTTAACTTGTTACTGTTACAATAAGTGGAGCTACTTTTTTTATTGATTTCATAGCTCTAAAATTTTGTTCATGTGACGTTTACAAACAGGTAAATATGAGCAATCTTGAATGAAGCCCTTCAACTGAGCTAAGCTCCTTCACAGAAAATAAAATGAGAACCCCTTGTCCCACTACATCAAGATTGCATGTAAACTAGCACCGTCTTCGCATGATCTAAATTGGGTCCGACCCAAAAATCTAAATTTAGATCAATGGGTCGGGACCAGCTTAGATTATAGTCTTAACAAGCTGAAGCGCTACATAGTTCCTTTGTTTTCTTTTCACCAATCAAATCATTAGTTTTGCTTGGTTGTTTCTTGGCGTTGCTCATTTTCGTGCTTGCTTATCAATGAACCACGTTAAAAAAATGAAATAATTCCGAGCCGTTAAGCTGAAAACTACTTTAAGTCACAGTGCTAAATTATGTTGTGTTAATGTCCCTGTCGATTGTGGCTAGAAAAGTACACGAAATCGATCAAGAAGCTAGCTATTACACGCTTTCATAATCGTGGCTCATATCAATTATAATACTATGTCTTAAACATTGTGTAACGATAACGAGACATCAAATATTTTATATAAAGTATCGCAAATCACTCAATGGAATAGTGTGCTGCAAATATCTAATAAATGTATCATATTCGCAATTAATATATGTAAATAAAATTAAGAGTTTATGATCATTGCATTCAATCGATCGCTATATATAGAGCTGCATGAATGAGCGGAGAATAAAACAGTGAAAGATTCATACCAGTTTAAATCGGCCTAGAAACATTTTCATGTTTATGCCCTGTTATATTCTCTCCCCAAAACCTGATTAGAAAAACAGCTAAGGATATTAATGCTTCTGACACCATGTAATATTAATGCGTACACGCTACGACAGTCGGTAATCAAGAGGCTTTATTTTAATAAACATATCACAATCACTTATATAGAGTAACATGATATCAGTAAGTCATACTGTTACATAATACTACAAATGATGTCAGATATATGATCAAGTCAATTTTCTTCAGTATGAAATATTTTCATGGGAAAACTCCTTTATGTATTGAACAACAAAACAAATGACAAATCAATCTATTTATACAGCAATAATTCCCCCTTGCAGACAGTATGACTATAGTTTATTCTAGCTAGGTAGTCACCACAGTGTATAAACAACACAATTCCATGAATACACATAAGGGAATGCAGCAAAAAAAACAAAAACAAAAAAAACAATTGCTGCAAATAAAAAACATGTTCTTATCTTCTGGATGGTTTTCCTCCTGACAACACGAGCAAAACATTAGGTTTACATCCACTGACTCAAGAATTCACCAAGAAGAAAACAAACCTCGAATCCAGTCTTACTCGGAAAAATGCGCGCGCAGCGTTTCAATTTTTGTTTGCAGCAACTCGTTTTTTTTTATTTGCAGCAACTCGGTATTTTTATTTGCAGCAACTCGGTATTTTTATTTGCAGCAACTCGGTATTTTTATTTGCAGCAACTCGGTATTTTTATTTGCAGCAACTCGGTATTTTTATTTGCAGCAACTCGGTATTTTTATTTGTAGCAACTCGGTATTTTTATTTGCAGCAACTCGGTATTTTTATTTGCAGCAACTTGTTATCTTTATTTGCAGCAACTCGTTATTTTTATTTGCAGCAACTCGGTATTTTTATTTACAGCAACTCGTTATCTTTATTTGCAGCAACTCGTTATTTTTATTTGCAGCAACTTGTTTTATTTGCAACAACTTGTTTTTGATTTGCAGCCGACTTGTTTTTTATTTGCAGCAATTGTTTTTTTACGCATGTCCCCTTTGGGCCACCGTAAGTCTCCACATTGAAAATTCACTGCCTAGTCATTTTCAGTTACTTCACCCCATTCAGTTATTTCACCCAATTCAGTTATTTCACTCTATTCAGTTATTTCACCTAATTCACTTATTTCACCCTATTCAGATATTTCTTTTTATTTAGTTATTTCACCCCATTCAGTTATTTCACTCCATCCAGTTATTTCACTCCATCCATTTATTTCACTCTATTCAGTGATTTCACCCCATTCAGTTATTTCACGCCATTCAGTTATTTCACCCCATTCAGTTATTTCACTCTATTCAGTTACTTCACCCAATTCACTTATTTCACCCCATTCAGCTATTTCATTCTATTCAGTTATTTCAATCCATCAATTATTTCAAGCTTCTCATTACTCTAATAGCCTTAAACGTTTGTGAATAACAACTATTTTTGTTTTTCTGTTGACAAGGTTGGGAAACGGGCAACGAACAAGGTCATTCATATGGTTTCCTGAATAAAAGATAGATTTTATTTTTTAATATTTAAAATTTCTGAATAAATGTAATAAGTCGAGCTGTTCTGATTTGAAACGATGTGCACTGAAGTGAAAGTATACACCACTGCAGGATACAAAAAAAAACACAAGACGTCTAACTGAGTGTCAGATATGAGCTCTCACCCGCCAACGTTAGAAACTAAGAGGCAGAACGCTAAAAAATCAAAACGTCATGGAATAGCAAAAACTACGCTAAAAATCACTAGCTCACTAATTATGTATGAGTTTTTGATATAGTATTTAGAAAATGAGAATGAGTGTTTTATCGGCAGATATAAAGATACTAGGCGAAGCCGCGAATCTATATATAGCGCCGATAAAACACAAATTCGAATTTTATAAATTGCTTCTAAAACTACAAATTTAAGTTTATATTTTTCATCAAAAAATTGGCGAGAATTTTTCAATTTCTTTTAGAGAAAATAGAGTTTAACGTTTATGCAAATTACTGGCTTTTGTGCATACCGACACGTAAGTTGTCATGTACGGAAATTCCGTTCTATATAATGCTGTGCTATCCACGGCTAGGTTACCTTATGTACAGTTACAGTGTGGATAGCATCAGTGTACTTGTAAATAATGTTTAAATGTTATTAAATCTTTAAAAATCATGTTAATGTAAAGTTCTAAATATAATATTTCTATGACTATGAATTCTGGGAACTCAGTGGGATATATTTTATGTTTTCTTGATAAAGAAGATGATTGACTTTTGAAAAATGCTTTTATTTTGATTTTGTGGATTGTTGTTATTATAAAACTCTATCAAGATATCTTTATTATTCATCAGCAGTCATTTCAGTTTTGTGTTGAAAAAGTTTGAACAATCCGCTTACGAAGCTGTATATATAAACCACTGTTGACGCAAAACCTGATCGAAACTAAACTATAGGTAATCACTAAATACAACGGAACTTTTGAAAGTGTACATAAAGGTAAACTTAGCTAAATATCTAGCCAGATCATAAACATCAAATTCAGTCAATTTTGCAAAATGGCACAGTTAATTTTCAGAAATAACTCGCACCGGATTTGAAGTATTGGCATTTGTATTTTTTGAAATGTATTATTTCATTTTTTTTTTCATTAATAACGATTATAATGACTAAAATATATAGCGCTCAATCTGCAAGAGAATGAATCTCATACAAACAAAATTACATGGATTCTTGCGTATGAATTTTGATGCAAAATAATACAATTCCATTACAATCAGGTTGGTCTACCGAGCTCAGATAAGATATTAAAACTTTCACTTTCACTTTCATTTTTTAACGTCATAAACTGATATCTTGATGAAAAACTACAGTACACTAATAAAGTGAACCCAATAAACATAATAAAAATAAAAATAATTACCTTTTGGAATCAGTCAATTAAACTCTTAGATCCTGCTTAAAGAGGACTGAGATCTTTCGTTGGCAATCCGTGTGGTTACTGTTTTGGTGTAGGACTAGTCTTGAAAGAGATCGATCAAACAGTAAGAACTCCTATAAAAAGGTCTTGGACCAATCATTTCGAACATATAGATCCCTTGCATGTGACGTCAAAGCAGCCCCATGCATTGGAGGACAAATTAAACAAAAGATTTTTGTTCTCTTGGGAGCCGAAATCCATTGTTTTGTCCTCCAGGTTGAGCTGCATTCCAACGTACTGGTTAATGTACGTAGACGCCAAAAATGTTAATCATATTGAGGAAACTCTTAAAGCTTTGCGCAGCGAACTACTTAGAAAGGCCAAGATACATCGGCCTCTTGATTTAGTCAGAACAGATGTAAGGTAAAGAAGGTTTTTCCAAAGGACACCCAAATGAGTTACCTGCAGAGGACGTTCATTCAACTGCTACATCGGTAAATAGCTATAGCTCACTAAATCATTGCTGAAGCCGCCAAGCATAGTTAATTTACTGTATAATGCCAACCGTGGCTGTAGATACTAGAACACCTTTGGTAATATAGGAAGGGGCGGATCCAGGTTTGAAAGAGGAGGTTCACTATCCAGTAAACATGAATTAATGAGGATATTTTGGAGAAAATACATGAGAAAAAAAGGATTTGAAATCCTTTCAGGAGGTGGTGCGCACCCCTGCACCCCTCCCCTCCCCCTAGATCCGCCACTGATAAGTGGTTAAGGCATTGGACATCGAGTCCACTGATCCGGGTTCGATTCCTTGACCGGGTGATCACGTTGTGTCCTTAGGCAAGATACTTTGCTCTCAGTGCCTCTCTGCACCCAGGTGTATAAATGGATAACGGTATTTGCTGGGGGTAAAATATAGTCAGAGTATGTATATCGTCCACTCCCTGGTAGACCAGCGCTGGTTTCCAGATGCTGAAGGGACTTTTGACGTTAAACATCAATGACATTTATTTTTTTTTACATAGAAGTATGCAAATTGATTGTCACTTGTCATACCTTAGAAAAAGGCACAGGAATTTGTAATATAATGACTGGTCGATCTGTATGGAATATAGAGATAAAAACTAGTATGATGCTAGATAAGACTACATCAGTGTTTCTATGAGAAAAAAGAAGAAATATGCAGTCAATGACTGCATGTGCCTAGTGCTTTTCTAATTTGTTATAACTTATTGCATACAAAGCAATAGGGCAATGTGTGGAGGTATAGTACAAAGGCACATGGTAGAGAGAAATTTGAGCTAGTATTAAAAAAATATTGAATAATTAATGAGGGAGAGAACAATACAAAATCATAGCCATAACCGAGTTTTTAAATCAGCAAGAGATTCGTCCTGATTTGCATACAACTTTAACTTGAATTTTCTCAACAAAAAAAATATTTTTGCTGTTGTTTGTTGTTGAATATTTCAGCTAAATATGATTTAGGAAATGATTTTTTTAAGCATTATAAAATATTCTTTGATCATGTGCTATCACCTCATGGTCAGGACAAGATTGATACAAGGGAGACTAGAGTATTCAGGTTAGATAGCTTTAAGGCGTATTTTATACATTGCTTCTTTCGTTTTTTAGTCAAAAATCAAGTATGTCTGAATCGATTTTATAGTGAAGATATTAATCTTTCGTGTCACACCGTAATTAATGTAGTGTTTGTTTACAGTACAAAAAGATCAAAATAATGTACTGCATGACATTTTTTTGTAAGATTGTGTGACAATGAATGCCAGATGATGAGCATTTGGATCAAATGAAGTCAAATCAAAGGCAGTTATTTGATGTAAAAATTCAAACATTTTAAAATTATGTATTGTTTCCTGCATATGAAACTGATTTTAGGGAACTAAGTTGGATTTTTCAGAAGATGATATTTACTGCAGTACAATTATAGTTCTCTTTGTATTATTGCTTTTTTGAACAGTGAACAGTGGTACGGAGGGACAAAGATAACAGAAACATAAGATTGCATTCATATTATAGTCCAGACAATTTGAAAATATAGCAGTTTTAAATTATAGGTACTTTTATAATAATCTAAGTAGATAGTGTGGCAGAATAAAAAATATATGCACGCACTCACCCATACGGTGCATGATGACATAGTGCCTTGGCCTCTTTGAGGCACTAGGCTAAAAAATGAAGGGGTATGTATATGCAATTTTTTTTAATAATATATATATATATATATACTCCTTCATTCTTTCTTTTTTCTCATATTACTCCAACAAAGGACTACCATCCAAGTTAGTTTTGCTTACTTCATTAATACAGGGTATAACTTATTTACACATTTTACAACTGCATGGAATATACAATGTTGAGCTATAGGCAACACAGTAAAGAATATGAAATGTGTGAGCTTGTTCAAATTACTATTAAATATTGTCCTCATAATTTAGTGTGTCCTTGTCAAGAGTGTATTGATATTTCCAATTTTAACTATCATCCCATGGCCACATCAACTTTTGATGAGACTTTCTTGCACCCTGACACAGAAAACAACTGCAAATCATCTGGAAAATAACTCATTTCATCTGCAACTTCTCTTACCATTGTCTCTATAATGACATGATCCTTAGATCTCATATCCTTACGGATACACTGTTTGACATGTGATCTCTCTAGTGGCAAGAACGGAACAAAATGATCAATCACTTCAGACTTGACAAGCTCATGATACCATACTTGAGGATTCTTTTCTGCATAAGAATGCAGTAGCTCCTCTAGTGTTACAAGTCCAATGGATTCTCTTTCTAGTCCTTTCTCATAGTGATTTAAGACAAAGTTGTTGATCAGTTTTCCACCAGTATTTGAGAGAAATAGAAAGATCACATTGTTGAGCATTGTATCAGTCTTGGATCCCTTCGGGTCTAGAAATGGTTTCAAAACTGTTACCAGCCCTGGCGGTATTTTATCCATCTCATCAAAAATGAACAAGTTCCCTTTACTGCATGATGTTACATTACCAAGAATCCAATCATAAAGCTGTTTCTTGTACAAATCAACTTCTGATACATGTGGGAAGTGAAGTGGAACAATGAACTTATGAATGAACTTACTACTGATACCATGTTTGAAAAGGTGCTTAGCGATAAGCCCACTAGCGTAGTTTTTCCCAGTTCCTGTCCAACCATGAAGAGATAGCACCAAAGGTTTGTTCCTGTTGGTGTATTGTTTATGGCTTCTTAAAGAAGATAGCAGGACTTTCATTGCAAGGTGTTGACCGTAGAATACTTCTTTAAGATCGTTCTCCAGTCCTGTGACGTTATACTGGAACTCGTTATCCAAACACAATCCATGGGGGTTCACATACAGGTATATTACACCTATAGTGACAACAACAACCATGCTCAATACCACAATCATTGGTGAACGTTTTTCTTGCTTTTCTGGTGATCTTGAGGTTTTGTTGTTATTTGAACTCTTGGTTACGTTTGTTGACTTTGTAATAGACTTTGTTTTGTCATCATCATCATCCTCTTCATCACTGAATGATGTTAGTCTATGATAATTCGGGGGAAAAGTGGGGTTTCGTTTTCTTGCTTTTCTTGTGGTGATGTTATGCTGGAATGCTGATATGGGAGAAACAAGCATTTTTTTATCTCTACTGATTCCACTGTTTATTTCAAAGTCATCATCAATTTCAATCACTTCGATTTCACTCTTTGCATCATTGTCACTACAGTATGTCAAACGATCCTTATGTTGATTTACATCTGTAGAATACAACTTGGGAAGCTTTGATGGATTTTTGGTTTGCGATCCCCTACTATTTCTTGCAGTGTTTGCATCAAATGGAACTATGCTTAAATTTGGTTTAATTTTAACTCTATCATAATCAGTCTTTGACCCACTTAATGCAGGAAAGAATTTCTCCTCTGGAGATTTTTGTATCATTCTGTTGGTAGCTTGTTGTTGTTGATGACTCTGATGTGTCTTGTCTAATATAGCTGGTGATGAATTGTGTCTGATTGGACTAAAAACCTGTTTCGTCTTTGACAATTTAGCCTCTTTGGCTCTTCGAATCTCTTCTGCTCTTTGGCTCTTAGTTAGATCAACATCTTTTAAACCCATCGCACGCAGAGGCCTTCCCATTTGTAGCAACTTGGAACTAGCATCTTGAAGTGTGCGGTGATTACTACTCATACCAATAGTTGGTGTTAATGCAGCTGGAAATGTTGGCTCATTTAAATTGTATGTTTTATTCATGGACATACTATTCAAAGGCAAGTTAGTATCAATATCTGAGCTGACATAGTCTGTTTCCATAGCAATGTGATTCTCGTCATCTGAGTGCATACTGTGGTCAGAGTCATCACTTTTTGGACTAAAGCCTTTACTTGGTTCTCTAAACCAGTTCCCAGGACTAGTAGGACTTGAAAAAGCTCGCTGAAAACTATGCTGTTTGCTCCTGGAATCCATCTCTTAAAAGAACCTCCGAGTGATGTTTATATTTAAATTCGAAGTATTTCTTGCTAGATTTAACTACTGTAGCCTCTTGAATATCTCATCATTTTCCAAGATGGACAAATTCTTTCTCTAAATAGTTGTGGCGTTTGAAAGGACAAGCAAAAATGAGCTTGGGATGATGAAAAGAACGAATGAACAACTACACACTTCTCCCGCCATTTTGTAATTCTTCGAAATCGTTCGGGTAAGGTATCCAGGCCTCTTCAGTTTAACACAGGACGTACAACAGATGAAAATGAAAGATAGAAGAAAAGAAGAGACTGAAGAAAAGGAAAGGGTAAATGAACAAATGAATAAAGACAATTTTTCTGATTTGAGACTCAGATTTATTGTTACAGATAATAAACTGTTTTAAATATATTTTACGGACAATTATTGAATTCACTGAAATTTCATAAGTGGCTCCAAGTTAGTAATAATATGACTAGGGTCGCTAACACTGTCACGGTGTTCTTTTTTTAAACTCTTGAATCTGTCAACAACAAAAGCAGACATTCCTACTGACTTTGCAGCGTTGTAGTCCAACATAATATTGTCTCCAACATGTAAAGCTTCGTCTGATTTAACCCCAGCTTTTCGAAGAGCAAGTTCAAATATTTCCGGTGATGGCTTTGCAATCTTAACCTCGGTAGAACACAACACAAATGAAAAGTACTTTAAAACATCCAGTCCTTCAAGTATTAGAGGCAGGCGCTCATCAAAGTTAGATACTACACCAAGATCAAAGTCCTTGCTTTTCAAATACTGCAAAACTGGATGAACGTCGTCGAACAATTTCCAGTTGGAAGAAAGCGTAAAATCTAGGTATAAACTATCCGCAATCTTTGTGATCACTGCTTTGTCATCAAGTCCCGTATTCACAAAAGTGTCATGTACAATGTTATACCAAAAGCACTGTGCTGTCATATTATTTTCGACCCCGAAGTTTGGATACTTCTTGTAGTAAATTTTGTAAGCTTTGTTGAACTCGTTGTTCAAGTTTTTCTCGTCCAAAAAGTGACCATATTGTTTAGAAATGGCACTATAAATCTGCCCAACACTACCACGAACTCTAAATAACGTGTTATTAGCATCAAGAGTAATAAGACGAAGCATGTTTCGCATATCTAACAAGAGCATGAATTTCAGTATCCGAATTAAAATTGGACCGCCATTTTCCCGGAAGCGATTGTAAACAACACAGGATACCCGATGTCCTGAATTATTTTAAAAAGAGATATTTTATTATTTATTTGATTATTTACATGTAACTAAAAAAATATTAAAAAAAAAAAAAAATTAAATCAAATTAAATCACCAATATTTTTGTTTATTGATCGAGGTGCTGTGTTACATCTTTACACAGGAAACCCACAATGTTATGCATAGATAGAACAAACCATGCATAAAATAACTATTTGTCACGGACAGAATTATGGTCATGCTCTGGTCGACTGGTAGTGATAAACAGTTACTAAATAGTGCTACAATTTGTTAGCACTTAGTTTTTTTTTATTTTAAAGTTTTCCTGTAGTTGATCCAATGTTTTCACCTTCCAACAAGTTTTAAATTGATACTTTCTTTCATCTTTAATTTTGTCGTCATCCCTTGTACATAGCACAGCATGTGGAAAATAAAAATCCTTTGAAACCAACCTTAGAATAATTTTATTTGGAATAGGCACAGAAATATTTAAATCCAGACAACAACCTCTACTGACGTTACTTACAACACTCAGCTTGTATACATTAAAATACAAATTTTACAATAAATAATTTATTGTTCCAGAAAAATCAATATACATGTAGCCAACATATTAAAAATGCAATTTTTGTCATAATCAAACAAAGTTAAAGTCAGTTATTTCTGCCTAAAATATGGTATATAAAAATGAGCAAAGACGAAGAAAAATGAAGTTGAGGTAAAAGCAGAAAAGTAAAATCAAGGACAAAATGGAATGTATGATACACTTCAAGGCAGGTATTACAGAGAGAAAACTTATTAATTTGATAATAATAATTTGCTAGTCACTATTTTCTATATGAGAAATTGTGACATATTTCACATGGCAAATAGAACAATATTGAAATGTTTTAAAAGTAACAAGCAAATACAAAACTTCTTAATTTTGCCTTCCCTAACATCTACCATGAAATAACCAAAACACAAAAGAATAGAGAAGGCAAAAAAGTATGTCAAAAGAATAAACAAACTCATCAATCAATGGAAACCAAATTAAAGCAATGAAAATAGGTATTTGAATAAATGTACAATCATGCAGAATAGCCCAGTTCTCTTTGACGCAGTCTTATTATGCATGAAATATTTATAAATTCAATTGTTTTTCAAACTCCACATTTCCACGAGTTGTTACCGAGTAGGTAGTTAGGTAAGTAAACAAAACAATACAATAGATGCCTTGATGCTAAGACTGTGCAAAAAAAAAAAAAAAAAAATGTTGAACTTTTTGCTCAGATTACAGCCCTTCACATTATGTTTTCATAACTATTTAACTCACTTAACCTTGGTCTTGTGCAAAATAAAAAAGGTATGGAATGATTCCATTACATGGAAGGATAATTGAAAGGTTATTTATAATGTTGTTTATTGATCATATATATACATGTACACAAAGTTGTCGGGTGCATTTAAGAACTCTCTTCAAATTGTGACTTGTTCTTTAACAAGTATGCAGCCAGGTACTCAATTGCATTGGGAGGTCTAGAAGAATAGAATGAATAAATAAATGCATGAATGGATATAAAATGAACAAATAAATAAATACATGAAACAACGAATGAATGAATGAACAAATGAATCAATCAGTGAATAAAATAATGAATGAATAAATTAATGAATGAATAAGTGTCAGAATAAATCAAAAACAAACAAAAAATGATTGAAGGTCCAGAAGAGACCAAACAACACAAGTTTAGAAATGACAAGTCACAAAAACAAACAAACAAAAAAAAATCTAGTTTTGAGATTCACATTAAAAAGAGATAAAAAAGGATAAAATTTGTAGTTTGTATTATTTTTGTTGTAAGAACGTTATAGAATTGAAACAAAGGAACCTACTAGAGCAATTGTTAAGTACCTTTCTTTAGCTAAAGTTGCCAGCCCTTGAAGTAAGATAGGTACAACAGTTTGGTCAAGATATGCTCTTGTTGGTAGTGACTGTAAGTCCACTTTAGGCCTTGTTGGCTTCTCTGCTTCTTCTTTTTCTTTTTCTATAACTTTCTGTAAAGAATTTTAAAGTCTCCCACTATTAGTACAGGCTGGGGAAGGAGGGGTATGGATCACAGCGATTTTTTGTTAATTTCATGGATCACGGCATTAAAGAAAAGCATTTCACGAATCACAAACTTTCACATTTGGAATCACGGATCACAGATCAAATCCCCTTCCCCAGCCTGTTAGTAGGCTACAATCTTGGGACTCCAAGAAATAGCTTACAGACAAATTTGTTGTATCCTGCCCCGCCGTTTCAAAACTTTGTTTTCATTCTGGTATTTTCTGAACCATCAATCAATTTCATAGGGCGGAGCTTGCCTTAACATGCTCTGTCATTGGTTAATCTAAAATAAACTCCGCCTTTGAATTTGATTGACGGTTCAGAAAAGACCAAATCAAAACAAAGTTTTAAAACCCCGGGTCACGATACAATGAATTTGGCTGTAAAACAATAGCATATTATAGTTAAAACCGTTATTATCCTAGCTTTGTACATGTATGTGGATGAAAAACAACATTGTGCTGGAGGGGGAGGGTGTGCAGGGATTTGTTGGAGGAGGCCAGAAAAGTGCCAAAAATCAGCAAAAAATACCAAGTGTTTTGCCAAAATTGTAGTCTATAAAAAAAGTAATTTAGTTATTCATATGCGGCATATGCTGATGGAAAGATAGGTAAAATAATTCAAAGGAATTCTGAAAGGATCCCCAACGCACCTGTAAATTTTCTGTTAAACCGATATCGGCATGCGGCGAAGTTTCCATTGCCTGTAATTAAAGATCCAAATATTAATACAAACACAACTTTGTGTTATTTTTGAGTTTTTATACTTGTCAAAGAATTGACCTCAACCAATATTCAAAAATGACATTATAAAAAATTCAACTCTAACCCTAACTTCAGTTTCAACTTCAACTTTTAGACAGTTTAACTAGAAAATCAAACAGCTTATTTGGGCACCACATCATATAATATACTATAAGACTTCAATCTATAGAATATTTCAAAAAAGCTTACAGCAAAAGTAAAATTTGTTTGTAAAATTATATATAAAATATATTATAAAATAATGGCCTATTTCAGCAATTTTTCTTTTTTGAGAAAATATCGGGGATTTACAAAAGTAGTACAACACAGCAGCGATTGAAATAGCCAAATGTCCATGTTCATTGACAATGACAGCTGTGTGATGTTTTTACCTCGGGTTTAATTTGGTTATTTTCTTCCGTTGATGGAGCTTGGGATACGTGCTCTGGTACACCTTGAGTTGTAGATAAAACAAGTTAATCTTTAGATGGTATTTATCGAGTGAAAACGAGGAGAAAAAAGCTTGTTTTGTTGTGTTTTACTTACTTTCAGTGTCCGCCATGTTTGTTCTTTCTTTGGTTACCAAGCAAGTGCGCGCAAAGAACTATGGGAAGACAGTGGCGCGAAATAAGAAATCGGGAATGGAATAGTGAAATGAGAGATTGTGAGAAACGAAAGCTTGAAAAAAGCGATGGTTAGAAACTAATATAATAAAAAATCAACCGGGAATCAAACAAACTTTTTTTCGCAGGTATGTCTTTCCAAAAAGCACAAATGAACAAGCGAGAGAATTAAAAAAAGAAAAAAAAACTGGGAGAAGAAGTAGAAAAAAAGAAAAAAACAAGTGACGAATGAAAATTTTAAAAACGAACGATTACTTTGTCAGCTTTTATATCTACTTATATTTTGATGCGCTTTTGTCATGTTTTCGAGAAAAAAAATTGTCTAGGGTAGGGTGCGTAGAATGGTTCATGCTCCTTTACAACCCGTCACGTGATAGCAGTAAAGCACGGTAGTGGAGAAGGCAGTTCGCCAACCATGATGGTAAGAAGTCGTCACTGAACTCTCTTAAAATCTATTATTCAAACGCAGTATTACCTCATTAACCCAACTAAATCTTTCTTTAATATAGGATGCAACAGATAGTCAAGATATGATGGACGACGAGAAGGTAAAAGCAACAAATTCACTCGTTGGTTTTGGTGTCTGTCAGTGTAAGGCAGTCAGAAACTTACTCATTTCTTTGTTTGTTTTCCTTTTGCTTTCGTAGCCACGAACTTCTACAGTTGATCTTTCTACGGATTCCACACTTGTAGTAGATATATCCGATGCTTTGAGTGAAAGAGATCGCGTTAAATTCACAGTACATACAAAGGTTTGTAGTGTATTTGTCGTAAGGGAGTGAAGTCAATCATATTGGCTGAAGCATATCAAATTAACAGTAACTGTGTTCTTTGTAATATTGCAGACGACTTTGCCTGATTTCAAGGAGAGTGAGTTCAGCGTGGTCAGAGAACATGAGGAGTTTGTTTGGTTGCACGATCGTTTGGTTGAGAATGACGAGTATGCCGGAATAATTGTAAGTGAACTTGAATTTGTACAATTTTATCATTGGTCATAACTGAATGTAATGTTGTCCACAATCTTATAAATACGCTTATCTTAATGAATATTTCAAAACAATGAACTCCCGAATTATTGCCGTTTAGTTTGCTTTACTAAAAAATGAATTACTGATTGTTTGTTTAGGTATTTAATAATATGAATTGTTTATGTTGTCATTCAATTTATTATATGTTAAATTGTTAAAAGTGTTACACTGTTGTTAAAACATACATATTTAATTCATTGACTGATTGGTTATACACATAATTTGATTTTTATCTGTTTTGTATTTACATGATAAACATCGTCTTACTTCAGATCCCTCCTTCACCACCAAAGCCTGATTTTGATGTTTCTCGTGAAAAGCTCCAAAAGTTAGGCGAAGGTAAGATTGATGTCGAAAAATGTATTTGCATTTGACAGTTACGATATAAATTATAGAATTCACTTTTTGTGATACCATTTTCAAAAAACTCCAAAAATTGCTGCACACAATAAATGTAGGTATAGATGTGGAACAGCAAGTCCCATTCATTTTAGTCTGTTCAAGGATATTGGCAGCATGAAAGCTAACATAAATGAAATTGAAAATTGAAATTGGGATTGGTTACAGGAACCCTGGATAAAACAATCCACTGGATAAATCCTTATGCATAAGTCAATATGTTATCATTGAGACCCTTGCCCCTCTCCTCCTTCCTGGGGAAGGGTGTGGAATTAATGCAACATAGCCATGGTTTTAACACTCCTTTCAATAGGGGAGGTGGAGTGGGGGGGAATTTTATCTCATGGGCCAGGAAAAAGCTGACACATTTTTAAAACTCTAGTAAAAATATGTTTTCCCCACCATTCCCTAGGGGTCAGGGGTTTTATTTGGCTAACAGATTATCTGTAGTGAATAAGACTTTCCTCTGATATGTCATGCTAGAATTAGTAGTGAATCTGATACAAGTGAGTGCTGGAACAGAGGTGGATCCAGAGGAGGGGCAAGGGAGGCGAGTGCCACCCCTTCCCCCCCGCCCTTTTGGGAAAACCTGATATATTTTTATAGATACTACTTGTAAATTTTGATTGATAATCAGTAATTTTTTTCGTTAGTGCCCCCCCCCCTTTCCAAAATGTCTGAATCATTTTTTGATTAGTGCGCCCCCCTCTCAAAGTTTCTGGATCTGCCCCTATGGAACTGAATCAAAACATAAGAAGATAACCTGAAGAGAGAAATAAAATCAATGTTTAGACACAGGAAAGTGAATCAAAACAACTATCTTGCAAAAGCATAATAATTATTGTTGTACAGATGAAAGTATTGTAGTACATGCTCCTAAATTTGATGATTCAATATAAACCAGGATGTTTTTGGCGTCAAGTTTTTTTTAAATTGTACTGCTTTTTTTTAGGTGAAAACACTATGACTAAAGAGGAATTTCAAAAGATGAAACAGGAGCTAGAGGCGTAAGTTGATCATCTTGATCATAGCACTGTGCAGAGTAGCAGTCTGAGGAAATCTATTGTACAGTGCAACTACTTCAGACAAGGCGACCTCAAGATTTTTTACAAATCTACAGTCAATAACTCGAACGCTCAAATTCAACGTTATTATGCTTCATTTTAACTATTTATATCAATTTGAGTTTGCTACAGCTTTAAGCAAGATTGGAGCAGGTGCAAATTTTTCTATAAATAAAATGAAGTGAAATAAGTGTAATTGTCTGTTAGACTTCTCAATTTCTGATTGGCTAAAAAATCAAGAGGTGGCTTTGGTTGAAGTCATTGCACTGTAAATTCGTTTTATGTAATATCAAGTGTGTGAAAAGTCAACAAAGGGATCATCTCTACCTTGCATTTTATTCAAACTGACCAATAAGCAAGCACCTTAGAATCTCGCAGCTTTGCAGGTGCACATGTGAAAATGATGATTGAATGTTTGGATAGTCTCTTCAAACATAATTATTGAAATCTGCAATAGACCGTTTGCAGAATTCTTTGCTGTCTTTCTTTTGTAACACAACAATTTAAAAATTTGTACTTATTTGTACTTACTATTTGTAATTGTCTTTTAATCTCTAATTATTGTTATATTTGAGTATGAGAGAATTTGTAAAGAATGCTGGTAGTTGTAGTTAAATGACGACATAATGCAAATCCTCTTTAATGGGGCGTTAACTATCCCAATATTATTATTTTATAAAATTGTATTTAACTTAACTATTTAAATCTGTACTTGACCATTTAAATGTAACAGGTATTTTTGAAAAAAGAGATTGTTTGGAAGACATATATCAGAGCCTCAGCAATCAGAATGTATCATTTTGTGGAGTAATGTGTTTGATTGCCTACGCTTTGCTATAATTTGTCATGCAATCTTTTTCAAAAGTACTGATTTAAATTGTGCAATGTTGGTTCTAAACTGTTATCAATTTTGAAGAGCAAATGTTTTTGTTGTTCATGAAAGCCATTTCTGATATCATGGCATTTAAACATAATTACTCTTTTGTTGTAGTGAGTACTTAGCAACTTTCAAGAAAACTGTTGCCATGCATGAGGTGTTCCTCACTAGAATTGCATCTCATCCAAGTCTGAGAAAAGACAGTAATTTTAAAGTATTCCTTGAATACAAAGGAGAAGTAAGTTAGATGCTAGTAATCAGTATAGCAATATGATAATAGAAAGTAAAATGTAAATGCAACACCCACGTGGCTTATTGCCTTCAGCTCTACAGTTGGCACTTGCCAGACTGTGTTCTACCTGCGGCATGCTGATGAGCCCAAAAGGCCAAAACAGCTGCCTACAGCTGCTAGTTGCACTAACAAACTGAAAAATGAAGTAATCTCACATCTTGACAAAACAAAACATTCTGTGCTGTATGATTATAATAGATTTAATTGTTTCTTGTTAGTTAAATGTCCGTGGTAAGAACAAGAAGGAAAAGCTAGGAGGTCTTTTTAAGGGTTTAGCTAAAGGAGTAGATGAAGCACTTTTATCTGGACAAAAGGTAAGTGTACATGATTGGTGTCAGACCAGGATGATAGGCTCTTGCAGGACATTGTTACATGACAAATAATTGTTATTCTCAATAATGTCAAAATTGCTCAAAATGAATGCTGTATTTAAGTCAGTCTTGTACTGTATTCATTGTGCTAATTTGACGTTTGTTGATTGACAGGCCTCAAAACTGTAAGGTCAAAAGTAAACTTTGGAAGGAAAAGAAAGAAATTCAGTGAAACAGTTCAAATTTTACATGCTTGCTATTAATTACAACATTTTGACTAACAATATTTGACGTATTTGTTCATGTTGCACAAAGCAAATAAAACTCACTTAGAACCTTCTTTTGAGCTTTTTAACCAACTAATGTTGATTCCATATCGGCAAGTAGGAAAACTGTGCTTGTTTTCAAAAAAAATTCTTCATTTCATTGTAAATTCTAAAAAAAAGTAAATAATTTGTTATCATAATTTAATTTATTTTTTTTATTAATTCAGGATGTTGATGACTTCTTTGAAAATGAAAAGAAATTCCTTGTTGAGTATCATAACAAGTAAGTGCTACACATTGTATAGAGTTATCAACGTACTTGTGAGTGTCCAGCTCATCTCAACTTCATCCATGCCATTTTGTTAATTATTTATGTCAGTGGACATTTGGTGCACGATTTTGAAAATAGGAATGATTAAACAATAATTGTAGAGGTCAAAACTAGATTGGACTATGTCGGTGTTGTTAGTGCAACAGTTGTAAAATGTGTAGATAAATTGCAAAGTGATGATAATGATACTGATGCTTCAGATGTTAGTCCTTCGTCAGAGTGATATGATTGTGATTAATTGTGAGGTCCCTTATCCTCACAACTAATGCAATGCACTGAACTGTTACAGAAGCTTAATACAGGGCATCTGGTATAGTGCGACAAAAAATCCAAAATTATGCGGCACCTATCCCTTCATTATGTGGCAATTAGGACCAATTATGCTGCAATTTATGACCATCAATCTGATTGGTTATATGCAATTGCTGACTGGTTAATACAGGGACCGAGGGAGGTGCTAAAGAATAGAAGTACAAATAATCCAACTAATACTTACCCTCATTTGAAAGGTTTTTTCCTTCTTTTTACTATTATCATTTTTGGATGAATGCCGTTGATGTCTTGTTCTTTGTGACCTAATTGTGATTATCATTTGGCTGTCAGCCAAATACTCCGCGGTCCCTGTAATATCCCATTTTATTATATGACCCGGTGAATCTTGGAGTCTGGACACTAGCAAATGGAGCAATCTGATTGGTTATACGCGCTTCCCGACCGGTTAATATCCCCCTGTATTAAGACCGCGGACCGATCCACTGAGTAGCTGGCTTTTTCACGATTGAACAGCTGATTGTTTTTTTACATTTTCAAAACATTTTCATGGGAGAAGAGGTCGTTGATGAGAATAAAGACCACAGAAAATCCCAGTCGATGTGTTTTTTTATCGTTATCATTATTTTTTACCACAATTTTTGTAGTTTTTCTCTACTAGTTTTTTTGTTTATTGTCAAACAAGTACTGTTCAATACAATCTATCGTCCGAACTTCACAATAAATCACACAATTTGCACAGAAATATCCAGCTTAAGTCGAGAATGCCTATAACACAAAAAGATCCTTCGTTCTGTAAGCTTTCTTTCTTTCTTTGTTGAGAATTTGATGTTAGAGTGTAAAAAATAGATCCAAAGCCGCCACAAAATGACTGCAAGTAATCGCTAAATTCAAACTCGTAAAACTAGACCAAAACGATCTCATTTCGAAACAAACACAAGTTTAAATTATTACTGGTAATTGATAATCGAGAATAGATAGAAATGGCATTCATAAAGTTGATTTTTTTGGTTATTTATTGCGAGAAAACAACGAACAAACAAGTTTGCTTGATCAAAACTATGCCAAACTCGAGGTTTGGGCTTTTCCGATGAAAACGAACAAAAACTACCAACAGAAACGATTTGTCAAATCATGAAAACATTTATTGCATTAAGCTACTTACATTTTCTTAATTTCCATTGATAATTTGTCCATTGACACATTTTTTCTTAAGAAAAACGTCTTGCTAACTTTCACACACCGTCCGGCTCCAGCATCGACTGACAGCATTTTCAAGGGTTTGTCAAGGTTTTCAACCAATCAGCGCACGAAAAATATCGTGATTGATTGATTTATTTTATTATTGTGAAAAAAAAAGACTTTTTGTTCTAGTTTTTCAATTAAAAAAAGGTCATATAATAAATGTCTTATTAACCGAGCTTGGTCGGTCTGTACAGGAGAATCTTGACCTCGGTCGGGTACAGACCTCACTGCGTTCGGTCTGTACTTTTCGACCTCGGTCAAGATTCTCCTGTACAGACCTCCCGCTCGGTTAATAAGATCTAAGTATTAGACCGTTGACCAACTGCTTAGCATAGCTGGGTTTTCAAAGTAAAGAAAGCTCATATTATTCATGCACTCATGTTTGTAAACTGCATATAGCAGTCAGCTAAGTCCCCTAAAAAGAGCAATAATAATTATTGTGAACAATAACTGAAAAGCCCTGAGGGGATTAACTATAGGTTATATATATACATATACCGGTACATGTAATAAATGCCCAATTAATAGATCTTGGTCGGTCTGTACAGGAGAATCTTGACCTTCGTCAGGTACAGACTTCACTGTAGTCCAGCTGTACTATTTGACTTAAGTCAAGATTGTGTGTACAAACCTCACATGTATTTAATAAGAGGTACTTTTTTTACAGGCTTAAAGATGGCACTCGTAAAGGTGACACTATGACAAGATGTCACAAAAACTGTGCTGATATCTATATCAAGATCTCGTCAGGTGTTGCTGCCATGGGAACCAGTGAATACACAGGATTAGACAAGTTCTTAAACAAAACAGGCGACTACTTTGAGAGAGCTAGAAAACTGGAAGGGCGTGTTGCTACAGATGAAGATCTAAAGCTAGTGGATCTGCTTCGTTATTATATGAGAGATACAGAGGCAGCCAAGGATTTGTTATATCGAAGGGCAAAGTGCCTCTCAGAGTATGAGAATGCTAACAAGGCTTTAGATAAAGCAAGAATCAAGAACAAGGAAGTTGCTGCAGTAAGTGGTGGAATTATTACAGAGCAAATAGAAAAACCGTGGCCAGACAGTACATTTCAGAAATATTTACTTACCCAATCAGAATTACTTTTTGGTTAGGGTTCATTAGTGTGCTGTCTGTGGTTGGCCATAACAATGTTCTAGAAATATTTCTGCATGGCCACAGTTTTTGTATTTGGACTGTAAAAAAAAATTGAAAGTTTGATTTTAGAGACTGTGAATATCTAGAAAGAAGCTTACATTTCAAATTTCATGAAAATCAGTTCAATAGTGGCTGATATATAACCAGCTGAATATATAATTAAGACATACATTTCTCTGCATTTTCGGTGGATCTTAAAGTTTGGAACCAAGACAAAAATACAGAGAAATGTTTGACGAAACTGATATATAATAACAAAATAATATAAATTATTTATATAGCGCCTTATCCAAAGCTCATATATTATATTCAGCTGGTCATATATTAATATTCAGCTGGTCATATCTTGGCCACTATTGTTCAAAACGATTTTGATTAAAGTCTGAATTTGAGCCTCTTTCGAGAAATTCTTTGCAAAATATCGGGAATCAAAATTTAACAAATCATGAAATTCTTATTTATGGTGTCATCATGTACTCTATTGCTTGTAGATAATACATTGTGCAAATACTGGATATCAACAAATACCACATAGTTATGTGTTTATTGTATTTCAGGCTGAAAGTGCACAACAACATGCAAATGAGAAATTTGATCAAATCTCAGAAGTAGCAAGGCAAGAACTAACAGACTTCAAAACTAGGAGAGTGCAACATTTTAGAAAAAACCTGGTAAGATAGTAGTCTTGAGGCTTTCTTGTTCCATTTAAATAAACAAAAAATAAAAAATTTATTGCTAAGCACATTGAGATGTATGAAATGCGCTATATTAGCACCTCACATTTTTTTTTTAATGTGATAACATAGACATATTTTTGGGTTTGAATCACGATGAGTTTACAAAATTGATGTTTGTGCTGCACTGTGGTAGTCTTTATCAGAACCACAGTGTAGCCGAAATGTCAATTTCGTAAACCCATTGTGCTTCAAACCAAAAAATATGTCTATAGATGTAACCTGGTAAGATGTGAGAATAATATAATTGGCAATTTGTTTTCATTTTGGTTATTTCACACCTTTTTGTCAACATTTAAAAAAAATGTGTTTATGGTGCTATTGAGTGAGTGCTCCAATTTTCAACACTGATACTTTTCTTAGATAGGAGTGGTAAACCAGAGGTCATGTTTATGAACAATCTCAAACAACAGAATTTACTTAGGAACAATAAACTAATCCAAACCAAATGGGTGGGAATAATGTTGGAATCATGAAAATGTGATTAAAAATGACAAAAAAGATAAAGCCCCAATTGATTTTATCAAGATATGCAATCCAATGCACACTTTCAAACTCATTTCAACAATCCAATTCAATAGATTCTTGCATAGTTGGGATGGTGAACACTTTTAATGTTGAACTTGATAAAATCAAAATGCATGTCAATGTAAAAAATTAGACCATTTTTATTGCTTGGGACAGCAAACAACATTGATTTCACAGGAAAAATGAATTCCCAAGTCTCCAAAGATGGGAATTACATGGGAAATGTTCCCATTTAATGGGGGAAATATGGGTAATTTGGACCCAATGTTGGGTTTTGCAGCATTTTACCAACCATATTCCAAAACAAACATCGTTGAAATCATATTTTTCATGTGATAACTACATCAATAGCACTCCTAATGAATTCTTGTTAACTTCTTGTTTTATTTCAGACTGAACTAGCTGAATTAGAATTAAAACATGCAAAGGTAAGCATTATTCTGTTTGTAGTCACAAAGCCAAACACAAACTCTTTTTGCTGTACATAGCATAGATGCTGACATAGTTGACGACTATTTCTCTCTCATCCATTCATTCAAAATAAATTCTGGGGTCAGTACGAAGCGCGGATAACGTTATCCGCGGATAAAAGTTATCCATTCCATAGAATTTCTTGCTAATTTATCCAGTGGAAAGGGATTTATCCAGTGGAAAGGGATTTATCCAGTGGATAGTGCTGTCCAGGCTTTGTACAACTGACCCCAAACAACAAGGAACTAGCTCAAAACACCTATGATGTTACACCACTATATCAACTGAAGATAAAAGGATCATTCATTGCACCTCCATTTGCTACTTTCCTCATGGTAGAGTAATTCATTCACATTATTTTGAATTTTGATATTATGATACCTCTTTCATCATTCATTATTATTAGCATTTGAATATTAAGGATACATTTTTGTGTTTATAACATGCTCACAAATAGACTTTAATCAATCATTTCTCAATAATGGACTTCTATGTACTTCAACTCATCACAAGCACAATCCTTGTCTTGGTGCTAATATAATAATAATAATTTAATATTATTGGTTGCATATTCCATATGTATATGCTGAGTCATCAGTATGGAATTTCTGCACTTGCTGTTCAGACATATTGCACACTGGAAATTGTTAAATAATTCAAGTTATTTAGGCCTCACTATTGTAATGCTAGTCGTATCAACCATGTTTAAATCTAAATTTCAAATCTTTTGTTTTCAGGCCCACAATCAACTTCTTAAAAACACAATTGCAGCCCTAGAAGAAATGTAATAACCACAAAAAAATGTAACAATTATAAAAAAAGTGAAAGTTTTAGTTCAATCACTAACATCGATTATATCTGTAAAACAAACCAATTCCAATACCATTCAAACATTAACAGTAACAAAATTGCAATTCATCTCACAGTTAGCACAGAAAACGTTCAAAATGTCGGTAAAAGTCTTACACAGTATACAATTCACCCCAGAAGTTGCATAGTCTCATATACCTGCTTGCACCGTCATCAAATTTATATGGCTGCAGTAGAGGAAATTTTGTTGTTAGAAGATGCATTATGAGTACAAAAGTATGTAGCCTGCACAGTGGCCCTCTAGGAGCCTGGTCAAAAGACTCTCTAGAGGGCTGATATCCATGTTAAAGGGTATTCTGTTTGTCGTTGTTTACTGATAATCCTCGTTGGTCCAGTAGGGTAGCTATGACAACAGTAATGATTGAAATTGGTGATGCTCCTAATGGTTTACCCAAACAGTAAATATGCAGTGACTGAACATTGATTGCTTGATCACTTTGGTCAGTGGAGTTCAGTTGAGTCTCAAAACACTAAGCTTGATATATTTTTTGCAAAATTGTCTCTGTTCTAAAGTATAAACAATTTGGACAATCTCGACTTCAGAACAATATCCTGTGGATGCACAGTGTTCAGTTACCGAGCATTTATTGTTTTGGTCAGGCATTAAGAGTTTCAGTTGTGTCAAGTTAAGAGGGGTACATAAACATTCCAACACTCGTCAGTTTTGGAGGTGAATATTAGTTTACTTGAGGCATACCACATGCACTGTTCACCAACAATGTCATTCTTATCATTGCAACTGATTTTAGTCAACCATATTCATTTGTTAATTTGCTTGCTTTAAAATGAAGATAAATGTTTAGTAAAATAGGAAAAAGATAATAAAGAGATTTATAAGTTTGGTAACGTTTAGGTGACTGACTGACTGCGACATATCGCAGCGACAATTTCCTCCCGTGTGTACCAACATTTTTTTGGCGAAAATTGTTGTCGCCGCAACAGAATTTTGTTGCTGCGACTTGCCGCATGAAATTCAACCGGTTGGGATTGCTGAACCAGTGCACACTGAGGCGACATGTCGCGGGAACAAGTCGCTGCGACTTGTCCCCGCAACATATCGCAGCGACAATTTTTCCCCGTGTGTACTAAGTATTTTTGACGAAAGTTGTTGTCGCCGCTACAGAATTTTGTCCCTGTGACTTGCCGCATGAAATCCAACCGGTTGGATTGTTGAACCAGTGCACACTGAAGCGACATGTCGCGGGGACAAGTCGCTGCGACTTGTCGCCTAGTGTGTACCGACCTTAACTGGTTATACACGCGAAGACCCCAAAATGCACTTTGCGCATTCCGGTGTTTGCAGAATGGCTAAGAGAGTCTGGGTAAGAAACAGAAAGCATCTGTGTCCCACAAGTCGAAAAGATTGTAGATGGATAAAAGAGATGTAAGAACACACACTGTGAAGTGTTAGGGGAGGGGTAGGTACTT
Source organism: Diadumene lineata (assembly GCA_918843875.1). Taxonomy (NCBI): domain Eukaryota; kingdom Metazoa; phylum Cnidaria; class Anthozoa; order Actiniaria; family Diadumenidae; genus Diadumene; species Diadumene lineata. The sequence goes on along the minus strand of OU974074.1, from coordinate 11,196,753 downwards.
ACATAAGTGGGAAGTTTGGGGATGTTCACTTTGGAATGAATGACATTTTACGAGAATCTCCCAAACCTAAAAGCACTACATATTACAACATAATTAGGTAGGATTCGAGCGACTGAAAGTAAAACTTGCATCGTGCCTCCGGCTCTGGGCATAAGTAACAAGTCTGTGGTTGAAAAAACCTCGCTGTCTTCAAGGTGGTGAATGTATGCTTCGTTTCCTCGCCAGGGCAGTTAGCCTTTGGGAAGACCAAAGGGCCAGGGACCGGCTATACGTAGCCTGAATGCGCTATCCAGCAGTTAAATTCTATAGAAATGCTTTGGATTGGACTGGACTTTATTCATGCTTCGTACAACCGGGCCCTGCAGCTTCAAAGGTGAACAAAGCAAGAGAAGGTGTGTACGGTACAGTGTCTGGTTGGTATATGGAGAGAAGGTGTGTACGGTACAGTGTCTGGTTGGTATATGAAGAGAAGGTGTGTACGGTACAGTGTCTGTTTGGTATGTGAAGAGAAGGTGTGTACGGTACAGTGTCTGGTTGGTATATGAAGAGAAGGTGTGTACGGTACAGTGTCTGGTTGGTATATGAAGAGAAGGTGTGTACGGTACAGTGTCTGGTTGGTATATGAAGAGAAGGTGTGTACGGTACAGTGTCTGGTTGGTATATGAAGAGAAGGTGTGTACGGTACAGTGTTTGGTTGGTATATGAAGAGAAGGTGTGCAGGGTACAGTATCTGGTTGGTATATGAAGAGATGGTGTGTACGGTACAGTATCTGGTTGGTATATGAAGAGAAGGTGTGTACAGTACAGTGTCTGGTTGGTATGTGAAGAGAAGGTGTGTACGGTACAGTGTCTGGTTGCTATATGGAGAGAAGGTGTGTACGGTGCAGTGTCTGGTTGGTATATGAAGAGAAGGTGTGTACGGTACAGTGTCTGTTTGGTATATGAAGAGAAGGTGTGTACGGTACAGTGTCTGGTTGGTATATGAAGAGAAGGTGTGTACGGTACAGTGTCTGGTTGGTATATGAAGAGAAGGTGTGTACGGTACAGTGTCTGGTTGGTATATGAAGAGAAGGTGTGTACGGTACAGTGTTTGGTTGGTATATGAAGAGAAGGTGTGCAGGGTACAGTATCTGGTTGGTATATGAAGAGATGGTGTGTACGGTACAGTATCTGGTTGGTATATGAAGAGAAGGTGTGTACAGTACAGTGTCTGGTTGGTATGTGAAGAGAAGGTGTGTACGGTACAGTGTCTGGTTGCTATATGGAGAGAAGGTGTGTACGGTGCAGTGTCTGGTTGGTATATGAAGAGAAGGTGTGTACGGTACAGTGTCTGGTTGGTATATGAAGAGAAGGTGTGTACGGTACAGTGTCTGGTTGGTATATGAAGAGAAGGTGTGTACGGTACAGTGTCTGGTTGGTATATGAAGAGAAGGTGTGTACGGTACAGTGTTTGGTTGGTATATGAAGAGAAGGTGTGCAGGGTACAGTATCTGGTTGGTATATGAAGAGATGGTGTGTACGGTACAGTATCTGGTTGGTATATGAAGAGAAGGTGTGTACAGTACAGTGTCTGGTTGGTATGTGAAGAGAAGGTGTGTACGGTACAGTGTCTGGTTGCTATATGGAGAGAAGGTGTGTACGGTGCAGTGTCTGGTTGGTATATGAAGAGAAGGTGTGTACGGTACAGTGTCTGTTTGGTATATGAAGAGAAGGTGTGTACGGTACAGTGTCTGGTTGGTATATGAAGAGAAGGTGTGTACGGTACAGTGTCTGGTTGGTATATGAAGAGAAGGTGTGTACGGTACAGTGTCTGGTTGGTATATGAAGAGAAGGTGTGTACGGTACAGTGTTTGGTTGGTATATGAAGAGAAGGTGTGCAGGGTACAGTATCTGGTTGGTATATGAAGAGATGGTGTGTACGGTACAGTATCTGGTTGGTATATGAAGAGAAGGTGTGTACAGTACAGTGTCTGGTTGGTATGTGAAGAGAAGGTGTGTACGGTACAGTGTCTGGTTGCTATATGGAGAGAAGGTGTGTACGGTGCAGTGTCTGGTTGGTATATGAAGAGAAGGTGTGTACGGTACAGTGTCTGTTTGGTATATGAAGAGAAGGTGTGTACGGTACAGTGTCTGGTTGGTATATGAAGAGAAGGTGTGTACGGTACAGTGTCTGGTTGGTATATTAAGAGAAGGTGTGCACGGTACAGTGTCTGGTTGGTATATGAAGAGAAGGTGTGCAGGGTATAGTATCTGGTTGGTATATGAAGAGAAGGTGTGTACGGTACAGTGTCTGGTTGGTATATGGAGAGGGTAGCCGAGTTTCAATCCTCTCGATTGTCTCTCGATGCTATGGTCCGCGGCGGGATTATATGCGAGTAGATTCTTTCTTCTATGTATACCACATGCAAGACGTTCTCTTGTTATCCTCTCTCAATGCAAAATCAACTGTGCAAAAGTGTGTGAAATTTAGAGCTGATGTGAGAGTAAAAAAGTATACTTTTTTGTATCGGTGTTGTAGTTTCGAGTGCAAATAATATATGAAATAGTTTGCAGTTTGTAAATTGATACACCGTAATGGTTAGTAACAATCTAACGTTTCCGACGATAGCCCTTCGCCGATGTGAATAATTCACTTAAGTACTTCGACGAAGGACTAACGTCCGAAACGTCAGTTGCTCATTAGCCTTTACGGTGTAACAATTTACGACTTTTGCAACTGTTTCATTAGAGGATGGAATTTTTTTTCCTATCAAATATCTCTGGCATTTTATGTTTTACATTTGCGTATTGTGTTGTTATTCATAACGACAATAAGATTAAGGTAGGTCGCTGCATTGCTATTTATAGTACGTGCTAATTATACCTATTTCTTAGCGGATATTTTATAGGTTTACACTATTATATGCACTCTACCATCTACACGTTTCTTTTGTACAATCCAAAACCCACTCTAAACCACATCCTAATCACGCCTTTTTCATACTGATTTTAACCTTATTAATATAGACAAACAGCTCGCTTGCTGCATGTTCGCCGTTCTAAATCCTCATACAGATCTCACACTTTGTGTATATTGTCCGCAGCACTTTGTCCAACAGAATGGTTTGTTGTAAGAGCTATATTGGCCACTGTGGTATAAAGAAAACTCGTCTTTGTACTTCATGGAAGCATATTCACATGTAATGTTTGAAAAAAAACGTGTACCAACTTTTCGACCGAGGCCATGACACATGGCTTAATACTCTTATGAAGAGACGGTAAGTGACGTCATTTTCAGACAGGACGATCTATTGTAATTTCCATCTGTATATTGTTTATAAGCTCTGTCATCCGCTGCAGACGTAATAGCCATCATCTTTGTGTTTATTCAGCTTTGCGCGCATCGAGAAAACAGTATGTGTTTAGTACTAATTCCGAAAACAACATTGAATTATCTATTTATTTACTTACGATTGTTTTCAGGGAGGGGATGGAAAGTTGCGTTCATTTGCACTTCAAAAAATTGAAAAATGAACTGTCTTACAGAATATATTTTGCTAAAATAATATTTCTGTTATTGATATTTTCTAAAAATGATAAGCAAAGTCCGTATTATTTTTAGTAGTCGTTGTGTGACAGATATCAATGGTCACGCACGTTTTTTAAAACTTTTAATTTGCTGACAACTATTAATTTCCTAAAAAGGTTTCTCGTCCAAAATGTTTAATTATTTAAAGCATGCAGTATATCTTTACATTAGTTCTTATTTCTTCTAATTAATATTTGTTATTACTGATTTCTAAAAAATGTTTATTTGTTCTTTCATTGAAAACGTCAATGTTTCAGATTTAAACTTCAATGCTATGATTATTTTTCTCTTTTGATCTTCATAGGCTTAAGCCGCAATTTGATTGTCCTCACTTCGTCGAGGCTCTGTGGAACATTCTGTTCTTGAGCGTACGTTTTGGGTGAATATTCCAACAATCTGTTCTTAGTAAATCGCAATGGTTTAATATCGAAATGCTGAGGATCTTTGGAGTACTGTAAAGCTATCTCCCCAATAATACACAATTGAGTAGCACTCTGAGCTCCACCGACCATACAGATATCTCCACAAGGTGCCACAATAACAGGGTCCCCGTCCTCGAAATCCAGACCGTCTAGAAATTGAGGTAGCAAGAGAACCGACGCTGATACAGCCCCGAGGTTATCTAAGTAGTACACACCGGCTTTACTACGTTTCCACAACCTTGGACCCCGATTTTCCAAGCGATGTTCCAGGTTTCTGATCCCAACATCAATGAGGACTTTCTCAGATATATTCCACGCTTCTAAATAGCTTCGTAAGATGTATTGCATGGACCCCTCTTCGTTGACGATGGCCAACGTGTATCCCAATGAGGAATCTGGCACCGTCTTCACCGGGAAGAACAATACCTCGGGTGTATGTTTAGGATCGATTTTTTTCAACATGTCTTTGGTAGTCTTTTCCCAGCTGTTCGGTTTAAGGACGGGTAGGATTCTTGGTCTAGCGATGGCAAAGTCGGGGATGTTCTCTAGATCGATATTGATACGTGTTGACTTTAGGATTCGCTGATCCGAGATTGCTGTGTTTGTGTTGTTGTGAGTCGTCTTGACTGTATTAGCTGTGACTGTCATTTCTTTGCCTGTTGTTTTAGTCTTCACTTGCTTGGTTTCGATTTTTTTCTCTCCGCTCTTTTTAGTTGTCGTCGTCGTTGAAGTCTTCTTGCTTTGAGTTGTCTTCGTTTGAGCTGGCTGACCGGATGTCTGCAAGCCTGGAACCTTAGCCTTCTTAAGTGAAACACCAAAGAGGCCTGCTGCTTCTCGAGTAGTTGGTTGATTGTCTCGCTTGCTTTTGAACGACGAAAACGACGACGACTTGCTTTGAAATCGTGACATGATGTGTAAATGGATTAAAGTTCTGCAAACTTTTGTACTGAATGGTAATTTCTTGTTTGCTTGAAGCGTGAGTCAATGTATTTGTAACTCTAAGCGGATCTGTTTGCCTTCGCCACTTTAGCAAAACACACAGTGTTCTAATTCAGAGCGAGATAAGCAGCTCACAAAACAACAGAACTGAGCAATTCAACGAGACAGCGTTATGGTTCGCCAATCCTATTGTAGCAAATACCTCGAATATTTCATATATAATTGATAAACACTCTGTACAGCCAAGTTTGGTCTGCGAATTGCATGGATATAGTATTACAATGAACCCAGATTGGTTAACCTTTGATGGGATGTTGACTGATCTCTCGTAAAATTTTAGACATTTTCAATTGATCATTTGATTGCTCTTTTGTTAGCGACAAGTTTTTAGCGATCAATTTGATCCATATAATATGCTTTGTATATGCTTCGCCACACAAAATACTCCAAGCATAACAACTAAATATTTTGATCTAAATCCTACCTCATTTCATAATTTCATTTTTAGACTACATTATTACGGCCATCATTATTGCTGATCTGAGTTGTCCTGAAATATATATGCGATCACAACTCAAGAGACAACAAATGTATTTTGGGATTATTTTTATCAAACAGGAAATTGGAATTCACGCAAGGCTGCGATCTAATGAATGACGTTTCATTTCATACTTACAGTGATCTATAGTTTGTATTTCATGTTGCAACATTTTTTCGATATTTTTTACTTTCCACATATAGTAATTAAATGTACTAACATTAATATATGAAGTTTTTTTTTAAGTTTTATAATTTTTGTTATGATATTTAGGAAGTCTACATTCCACTCATATACGTGAATTTGGGACAAGATGATTGGATAGTGCATGACACAAAATGTCGGCCTTTTTCTCGAGTTGCTATTTTGCTCGTTTCGTGTTCGTGTGTTTTTCTTTCTTTTCATTCAAGCGTTTTATTTTATTATCTATTCTTATAGACAATGTTCAAACTTCAATATTACTTTGTTTGCAGTTGCGGGTTCATTTATAAAAGTTCAACAACTTTAAAATTTGGTACAAAACTACACGCTGATTGCGTGACATCGATCAAGTCAGAAAAGACAAACCACGCGTTCAAAATCATTGTGGCAATATAGTCGTGTATTTTAGTTATTTTTGAAAACAGTAACAGCAAATATATACAATACAAAGTTCTTTCACCATACAAATAATACTAAGCACTTATTCAAGATTCTTGCTTCACATGCAGTGCTTCGGTTTCTAAATCTTCAAACTCCTCTTCGTTACCACTTCCCAAGTCCCTGCGCTCCCTTTTTGTACTCGGCGAACTGGACCGAGATCTGTGCGACCTTTTCCGTTCTTTTCGGCTTTCTTTCGTATCTGTTTTTGGAGAACCTGCAGGATCGCTTGTTTTTTGTTCGTTATCTTGTTTTGGGTCGACTTGCTCTTTATCAGGCTGTTCATGGTCGGCTTTCTTTTCTTTGTCGAGGATTTGAAGAACGGAACGAGGGATATGTGCGCGCTGGAAATGAAACAACACTTGTTAGATTGTAGGTTATGCGATTGTAGAGAAAAGGGAAGCAGATTGATGGAAAGTGAAAATAACGTTATAATCAAGTATGAGAGAGAAGGAGAGGTAAGAAGAACGGAAAGAAAGAACGGACTGAGAGAGGAAAGATGCAAGGGAGAGGAAAGCATGGAAGGGAGGAAAAAAGGGGAAAAAATGAAGCAAGAAAATAAAGAACGTAAAGAATAACGAAAGCACGGAAGTGAGAAGGATTTAAGAAAGGAAAGAATGAATTACGTAATAAATGAAGGAAGGGAGGTATAGAGAGGAAAGAAAAGGAAAGAGGAAATCAAGAAATGGAGTGAAAAAGGAAGAAAGAAGGGAGGTAAGTATGGAGAAAAGCAGGAAGAATGAGGAAAGAATGGGATTGAGTGCACAAGGATGGAACAGAGTTAGGAAGGAGGATCAAGGAAAAAACATAGATATAGGAATGAAGGGACGAAAACAGAAAAGTGCGTTTCGTTACCTGGTGTGGTGTGAACGATTGGACATGGTTAACAACGTTGTCTCGAAGCTCTGGACATATCTGCAAATAAAACAGAACAAAACTCTTCACCACATCTTATGAATGACAACAAACTCTATCAACTTTAATTGGATTAGTCTACTCGTCTTCATCAGCATCAGGAGTTACATAGGTTTGTCAATAGACCTAAAGCTTGATGAGGTATAGCCCCGTCTCTAGACCAGAATCCTTTTCACATTGCTTTTGTTCGCTAAGTACGACTATTGTTCCTGTGTTCTCAGGAGAATAAAAAAAATTGAATGTGAGGCTATGTCCGCACTAACCCGGATAAATTTGAAAACGTAACTTTATCTATCCGGTTAGGCCTTCCGTCCACACTTAAACGCTTGAATCCGAAAAAATTTTATGCTAATTCTATTGTTTAACGAACAAGTTTTGTCACGGTATCGGAACAAAGTTGCGTTTTCAAATTTATCCGGCATAGTGTAGCCAGGATCTGAAAGAATTTTAAAAGCTATATCAGTGGTATAGAGAAGGGGGTAAAACGTCATCTTGCGACAGGGCTATTCAATCACTGTTATGGATTACTGATGTAAAGTATGGTAAAACGTCTATTCATGGGTGGCTTACCTCAAAAGCACTTTCCAGTTGTCTGGGAGGCAGTTGGAGCAGAACAGAGAATGACTGTGGTTTGGTCATCTGTAAGTAGAAACATGAGTACGTTTTTGAAGCGTGATAGGGAAAGTATAGTTACTATATCATCGGTATTCATCTGAGAACATTTAACGACAAATAAGTACGTTTTGAAAGCGTGATAGTGAGAGTCAGTTTATGGCTACCATAATCGGTCCTCACCTGACAACATTTGACGAATCCTTGCCATACTTTCGGTTGCTTCCAAACCTTCACAAACAATGGAGGTATTATATTAGCGGCCGGTAGATGATGAAGGTGATTGTTATAGTTATGATCATAATGATAGAGTCGTTTTCGTATGAGTGGGAAACAGTACGGTATCGTATCGTATAGCCATAGTTTTCTGCCGTATCGTATAGCGGTATCGTAACCGTGACGTTTCCCACTCATTCGAAAACGTCTCTAAATCGTGAGGGTTGTAATAACAAGTAACGGTTCTGAGGCTTGTGGGGAAGAAATATTGCAACAACGTAGACAACGAAGTGTGACAATTAACGTGGTGGCCTAGTGGTTAAAGCATCGGACTTTTGGTCCACTGGCCCGAGTTTGATTTTCAGACCAGGCGATCAAGTTGTGTCCTTTGCCAAGATACTTTACTCTTTCAGTGCCTCTCTCCACCCAGGTGTATAAATCGATACCGGTATATGCTGGGGGTAAATATAGTCAGAGTATATATCGTCCACTTCCTGGTAGACCAGCGCTGGCCGGGTTTCTATATGGTGAAGGGACTTTGGACGTTAAACATAGACATGCATTTACTTTTTTATATTACAATAAGTGAATCAATCTAAGTCTATTCAAGGTACCTGTTTGGTAATGAGCTTTGAAAGAAGACTCATAACAAATCCAATCAGTCTTGGGCAAATGCTAAGTGACTGAATGACCTGAATAAATAGATATACCATTATTAAACATGAAAGGATGCAGGTGTAACGCATAGTTTTCAATGGGCTATTTTCATGAAACAGTCAAAAAGTACAAAATCTGCCTACTGGATGTAAGGAATGTAAAAAGCCTGAAACATAAGATGCCAAGGCATGTGTGCCCATTAAGGTCCGGTACACACTAGGCGACAAGTTGCAGCGACTTGTCCCCGCGACAAGTCGCTTCAGTGTGCACTGGTTCAACAATCTAACCGGTTGGATTTCATGCAGCAAGTTGCAGCGACAAAATTCTGTCGTAGTGACAACAATTTCCTCCAAAAATACTTAGTACACACGGGGGGAAATCAGTCGCTGCGACCTGTTGCCATTTTCTTGCGAATATGAATGGACCATAGCGGAATAGGCTTAAAATTAAGGAGTTATCTTACCGTTCTCATGAATAAAGTAGGAAGAGGATTGACTTCCATCAGTTGCTGAAGAACAATGGCCAAGACTTCTTGTGTGTATATGGTTTTCTCATCGAAACAGAATCTGATAGCTGGAAAGGAAGATATTTGATAACTAGTGAGGAAAATGTAGCTATTGAGTAGTACAAAGACATCGAAACCAAAAAGGAATAAAAGAAAGAGAAGAAACGAAGTTGAAGTAAAAAATGATATAAAATAAAGTATAGAAGAAACAAGTATGGCAAAAAGGGCCATAAAAGAAGACACTTAATTGATAAAGACACAAAGTCATCAAATATGAAATAAAAATAAAGGAAGAAATGCTTCAGCTGAAATGATAGCAACAATCACGCACCATATCAAATAGCAAATTCACTTAGCAATCGAGTACATAGAGAACTGACACTAAAAGCGTGCAATGTTAAATACCACAAAATAGTGCTATTTTATGTTAATGCTAGAGTGCAAACACTAAAAGTGTGCAACATAATTACCACTATACCAATTTTATGCCATTCTATTGTTTTTTTTTTGTTTCAGTACTATTTACTACTAAAGAGAACGAGAACTGTTGCACAATTTTATTGTTTGTACTCTACTGTTTTCATTTAACTTTTATTGTTTGTACTCCACAATTTCCACACAACATAATGTAGTAAATTTCAGTGTTTACATACCTTTCATAACGGATCTAATGTCTCCTTTGGATTCATTAGTGTTGGCTTTCTTAGATGGTTCTATCATGTGCAGTGCTACTAGTAGTTCTGACGGACTAAGGGGACTGGTACCTATCACCTTACCCTCACCTACAAAATTAATTGCTATAAAATACATCTCTAGATTCTAGCCTTTGGCCCTGGTTAAACGAGGCAACAATGTTGCGGCAACATTGTCGCGCGCGCATGTTCCCACAATGTTGCCTGCCGTGGAAACATTGTTGTCTAAAGGAAAAAAATACTTGTGAAAGAAGTCAGAAACATTTTGTTGCGTGCAACAATGTTGCCTCGTTTAACCAGAGCTTTACTTGCAATGTGTACAATATAACAATTCCTGCGTCCAAAACAATGTATGAAGCATGTTATTGCAATTGCGCACTTTTACGGGCAAGTAAAAATGATGTCAGATCCAAGAAATTGTTGTGGATTTAGTTAGTCCAGCGGGACCCGTTATAATGAGTGTTGACTGAGTCACTATAAATAATTGTGTTCACTTACTGTGAAAGCATCCCAACAGACGATTAAAGACTTCTTTCACAACACTGGGGGATTGTTTAATCAGTTTAGGTAAAACAGAGATAATTTCTTGTTTCTCTAAGCCAGTCAATACAGGAATAAGGAATCGTACATCAGCAACCCGTTTGTAGTAGAGATCTTTAACGCGTTTGACAAGATCTGGTGACGGAGCAGCTGAAAGACGAAAAATGACAAACCCATCAGCTTCATGTGATACATGTGGATATACTGCAGTGAGAGATTTTTATTATTAGAGTGTTTGGATACAGTTTTGCAGAATGTCAATCGACCAAGAAAAAAGGAAAATTCCTCCCTCAATCCTTTATTTTCCAATGAGGAAACCATCGCGAGTGTTTTTTTTTTTTTTTTTTTTTTTTTTTTTCATGTTTTATAAACAAATTGCTATATAGGAGTAGTTTAGTCTGTGATCTCTCGGCCATTGGTCCTACGCCCATGATTATGATCCACCATCCTACATACCTTATAACCCAACTTCTTTTGATGATATTGAGATGGGGGGAGGGGAGAGGGATAAATCTCCCTGACTGGTGTACTAACACTTCTTACCTTTATCAGTGATAATGTTCAGTATTCTAGCAATCAGTGTTTCAGCTCCTGTTGGACAGTTCTCTACTAGTTGTAGCAACTCAGGAGAAGCCATTCCAATAGCACGGACCTGTCAATCAAACCAATATTACTATAGCAACAGTTTTAAGTAAAAAGAATTTACTGTAAAAGTCAGTATGAACATCGCTTTATTTGAAATTTCGCATTTTCACTTTGTAAGCACCCTTTTTCAATTCTGGGCTTTATTTACAAAACTAGGACACCAGACCTTTAGTGCAAAGTCTACAATGACAGAATTCATAAAACTTGTAGCAACATACCGGCGTTTCAAGGTGTCTTAGTATAATTCTTTTAATCATTTGAGATGATGCTGTGTATATGATTGCTAATCTAAAAAGAAGAGAATAACATATAAAACTAAGAGTTCGTCAACATTTTTGGGGAAGTTTTCTTGACAAAGGATGAATAATTAATGATAGATAATAAAGTGATGCATTGAACTGTTATGGAAGTATGTGCAATTCCAGTAATTGTCCCCCTCCCCTCCCCACCTTTACCTATCAGAAAAAGAGACGCAAAAAGATATACATTGGATGTCATTATACTTACTGATGGAATAGTTGGTGATTCTGTGGTAACAGAGCGAGATATAAATATAAACACGTTTTGATGCTGTCGTCTGTCCATTCTAAATGTGAATAGGATAAAAAAATGTTGTTAAATGGTGGATATGAAATACTTTAATGTAGTCAACAACCAGACATCCAACAGGCAATATAAAAATATTCTCTTTAAAGAAATAGACGTGATTGCAGATAAGGATCAGTGAACCAACTACCACCAACAGAATTTGCCATCAATGTGGTTTTCCCACTGGACGTTACTGCCTGTAACTGTAAGATACTCATCATCCGATGACTTATCTTGTTTTTTTAATCATGACAATTACCTACTTTGAAGTAAATACACCTATTTAAAAAAAGGCTGTCAGAGAGAATGCAGACTGTCGGTTATTCTAATCATTCACAAATTTTTGATTAAAAGTGGTTTCTTAAATAATTTGATTATGAAGTTTAGCGATAAAATCCTGCTAGACAACATGTTTTTCAATATGTTTAATAAATATAAAATACAAAATACACGACGTTTCAATGCTAGCTAACATCATTATCAAGTCTTAAGAAAATAAAAATTGTGTAAAAAATGTACAAGTATAACAATAGACAAAGAAAAATATTATATACAATATGACAAAACAAAGCGATAAATACTAATAAAAGACTTTGGCCCGAATAGTCACTTTGAATATTTAAATTAGGTTTAATTAGATTATTCAATTATTCAAAGTCGAAACACAACGTTAAATTAATAGTAATAAATGTGTTGTGACAATTGAATTGCACATATTTTGTTACATTTATCAAGACATTTTAGAAGAACACTTTGCATTTGGCATCCTCTCAGACAATGTTTAATATAACTCATCAAGAAACTCGACAAATCGACCAGATCACTAGCAAAGCTCAGTTGGTAGAGCATTGCACCAGCAACAAGAGTTCATGAGTTCGATTCCCATTGAAGCCCAAATTTTACCAGGTCTTTTTTCAAGCAAATGCTTGAATTGTTTTCATCACCTTGACGATCATTCACATTTACTATAAATCGTCCAGTTATGATAAAGAACTTGTACACAATGTTTTACCTTTTGGTTGTTCATCTTGTTCGCTGTGTGGCCGTTCTTGTAGTAGTAGTTCAAGTGAAGATAGAGCAAATGTCTAAACAAAGAGAAGCAAACAAAACTGTTTTTTTAGACAGATGCTTTTTCAATAACACTATCAAACAATTATTAGTAAAGTTAGAGCCTACTGAAGGTAAAATATCAAGTATTCATATAGTTCAAATGGCAAAGCATCAGACTTCAGTGCGGGAGGACACGGGTTCGAGCCCTGGCCCGGCCAACACTCAGGGTCTTGAGGATAATTGAGGATAAGTTACTGCCTTTGTTCCTCTATCTTCAAATGGTAAGATCTTTACGTCCTCTCGGATAACGACGTAAAATCGGAGGTCCCGTCTACTCTATACTCTAATCGGTCTAATCGAGTTGTGGACGTTGAAGAAGAACTGAGGATGCAGGTACGACCATCCTCAGCATCTGTACTTACTAACATCACGGGCACTACTCACTAACACACACTCATGTTGGTAAACTGCATATAGCAGTCCGTAAAACTCCCCCAGTAAAGAGCCAGATTGGAAACAAAACATTGCTTTATCTGTCACCCAACAAAGATACAAATCTTATTCTGCCAGTATCTGGCCAATCAGAGAGAATGTCAAACACAGACAACAAAACCCGTCTGCTTCATAATAACCAACCAGTGTTAAAAGCATTGATTTCACAAAATTGCACTATTGATAATATCTTTATTTCATAATATTTATCAACTTATAGTGTGCTGATATCAATAAACATTTCATCAGCACAGAAGGAAAAGGACTACTTAAAACCGTCTCACTGTTCATGCACTGTTATATTGTTTAAATAGAAACAATGGTCTAGAAATGTTAAATATTTTATATGTATATATTTGTGTGTGTATAGTTAAATATTTACTATCTGTTCTGCTTCATATTATTCCTATTAACCTGTAAATAGATCTGCCATCTTGTTTGGTTAATTTATTATATATTATGATGTGGCTGTCCACTCGAAAGTTTTCATTTTTTCAACAACCACGCACACACTTTCATTATTTACCTTTTTTATAATTTCATTTTGTTTATGATCTAGATTGCATATTTGCATCTTTCCTATCTAATATAATGAACATGTAAATATGTGTGTGAATAAATAAAAAGCCTAAAAAGTCCTACTCTAAACCTTACCTCTATGTCCAAAGCAAGATCAGGTCTAGTGTGTAGTTTCTTAGCAGAATGGATAGCTTGCACTCTGACCTGTTCTTTTTCACTGGTTGTAAGTTCTAATAGGGTTTGTAGGTGCTGATGTTGTGAGGCTGGTCTTTTGAGAATGAGATCTCTCAATGTTGCAAAACCTATCTGAAGTGTTTCCTGTGAGACAAGACAAATGAAATGACATAACTAATAAATATGGGTTCATACTCTTTTGAAGTTGCCATAAATCGCATGACTTTTTCATCATTTTCTTGACCAAAAATTATCAAATCATCAAATCCACTTGTTTTTTTCTATCAGGGTGCCATTTTATGTCATACTTCATAGTTTAACTCTAGGGTAATCAGCATAACCATTGTTTTCAATGAAAGAAATATGCCCTGAAAGCATATGATATTTTTCTCTTAACATTGTTTTCATTACTACACATCGAACGTTTTCATAAATTACTACTTTACAATGTTCATTCTATGCATACATATTTACGGTGTTCAACTTATCTATAGAGAAAAATATCGCTCTGAATGCTCACGGTTGCCATACACCTACAATTCAGCTGACTTGGTTGTAATTGTGGTGTAGTGGTTAACATGTATGTCAGACTAGAATACCGAAGAAATGGGTTGAAATCTTGCCAAGGGCATATGATATTTCTCTCTTAACAATTTTTTCATTACTATGTGCCAAATGCTTTCATAAACTACTACTTTATTGTTTTCAATGCCTTTTCATGACTCTAAACATAATTCATTTACTTTCCAGGCACAGAAAACAAAAAGTCCAAATCCCAGGACTTTCCAGGATTTCCAGTGACCTGTACAAACCTGTACCATGCCATCCAATCATTCATAATCATCATCATCATCACAATCACTATCAAGAGCACCACTAATGTGATCAATCTTGTCTAGCTTTGATCAGCACCAACATTACAACTGCCACTGTATATTATAAGTTCAATGATGCAAAACTAATATAATTATGATCATAATGCATCAGCACTATCATCATCATAATCATTTTAAGGAACAAAATATTTACCGCATTTTCACAATGTTGTTTGACTATTTCCATGACAGAATCAGTAACCAATGGCGCTTCAAGGACCACACGTGTGAACAGCCTGAAATACGTTGTCATGTTTAGACTTTTAATTTCCATTTACTGTATAATTATTGAGAATTGAAAATGTTTTAGCCTTTTGAAAAAAAAAAGAACTAGGCTATTGGCATTAAATCAAAAATGCACTGCATGCTGTTATACAGGTTGTTTTTCTTTTAGAGTCGTTAGGTTCGTATGAATGCTAAAGAAGTACTGTATCAAAGCCATAGTTTCTAAGAAAACATTAGAAATTATATCTGCCATATTGTAGTGGGATCAGTCATACTTATAATAATTTCCCACTCATACAAAAACAACTCTATGGTTAGAGACATGTCACACAATCTCAACCTGGTTATAACTATAAATTACAGTATTACATACTTGTCCTTGGGATCCATGCGGTGCTGTAACCCTTCCAATATAGTACACAAGCAGTCATCATATGATGTCATGTCAGCAGGATATCCTTGTTCTGTTTTAACCTCTTGCAGTAGATATTCTTGGTAGAGCCATGTGTGAATCAGATCATAATGGGCTCTTGGATCGTCTTGAATATACTTATGAAGTTCTGCAGTAAATTAAATAAATATGAATTTCAACTACCAGATCCTGTATTATTGCACATGCTTATTGGACAGTTTGAATAAAACTTAACTCAGGAGGAATTTACTTTTTGCATCACGGTTTCATATACTCCTTTTATGTTTTGATCAGGAGCCAGTTGTATGAAGCGTGAATGGCACTATCCACTGGATAAATCCCTATCCAGCGGATAAATTCTAAAGAAATCACACGGAGTCAATAACTTGATCCAGTGGATAACTTTATCCATACTTGTACAACCAGCGCCAGAGCATCACACATGGAAAACTGGTTTTGATTTGTTAAACTAAGTTATTTTAGTCAATTATTCATAGTTCTTTCCCCTGGGAGATAAATGATTGGGGATGTTCATCAGAATTGTTTCAAAAATACCCTTAAAAGATACCTGATGTTTTCAAAAGGGTGTAGCAACTATACAAATTTCATCTCTAAGAGATACCAAAATCATGAGTTTCAGTGCTATGCAAAGATGGGTTCAACCCCTAAAAGATACCAAAAAGGAAGAGTTTGGAAAATCATTCTTTTAAACCCTAAAAGAGACCAAATCGCTGATTTTTAGCCCTGAAAGATACAACAGGCATCTCCAATCATTTACCCCAAGAGTTCCCCCCACCCCTGAGTTCATTCCTAACATACTTGTACCCAATAATTACTATTGCATTCAAATTCAAGAGTGGAGATCAGCTAACATTTTTAATATTCTACCTTGTTTTGCAGAATCTCCACATTGAATAGCCAAACCAACCAATAGTTTTATTCTTTCCTGAAAAAAGAATGGTAACATACAAAATTAAGACTGGATATCTTTTCATCATCACCATCTTCTCTATCACCATGATCACCATGGTTGTTGTTGTCATCGCTGCTGCTGCTGCTGTCGCATTCATTGATGTTATAATCATTCCTATAGTTTGCTTGAGTACATTATAACAACTTATTGCCTTGATGGGTCCAGGCTTATTTGACCCACAATTTATTTAACAACAGTATTCAATGCCACCCTGACAGTAAATTAAATTTTAAACCTTCTTCATTACAGAGTTGCCACAATAGCACTCTAAGAGAGCTTGGACCACACTGAGTCTCACAATGTTCTGACAACTTCATATAAACAACTCATTAGCATACTGGCTTCCAGTCCTCTTGCTCACATAGGAATACATTTCTCTCTCCATTACAACTCACAAGGTCATTGTTTATTACAAGAGAAATTGACTATTATCATCATCATCATTCACTCATCATCACTCAATCATCATAAGATTGAGCTGTGTCAATTTGTAACACTAACCTGAGTGACACCACTTCTAGTTGCACTATCTAAATGAATAGAAAAACAAAATCTTAAAAAATAAAATAAATAAAAAACATGCAAAAATTTGTTGTTGGTCAAAATACATGGTTCATGCTACAATAATATTTCAACATGAATTGCTTACTATCAGCCTTGATAATCCTAGTAAAGGTACTCATTAAAATGTTATGTCGTTCTGTTGGATGCATATCTTTGGTGACTTCAGACAACTTGAAAGCTTTGATTCTACGCATACGCTGAATAAGGAACAACAACAACAAAATAAGCTAACAAGTATTTTAATTATTCAAGTACTACAGACTGGAATTTGTCAGTAAGTCTTTACAAAAACACTAAACAAGCAAGAGTAGAAATATGTACAATAAATAAGCAAGGAATCAAACAGACAAACACAAAAAAGCAAATGCCAAGTAGACAAACTGACAGTAAGTCATTATCCATCAAGAAAACAAAGAACAAACCAACAAACAGACAAACAAACAAACAAAAACAATAAAGAAGCCAAAAAACAGATGGATAGACAGACAGACAGACTGGCAGACATACAGGCAGACAGACAGGCAAACAGACAGACAGACTGACTGACTGACTGACCGACAGACAGAGAAAAAAATATATATATATATTAACAAAAATACCACTTACCAGTGGTGGTGCTGGAGTCTCTTTCTGTTGGTAAGTCTAAAATGAAATTTACAAACAACTGGGTCAGTTATGCTGGCCACCAAATGAGAATTCCCCCTTGCATTAAATTGATTCACACCGATTCACAGAGCAGTCAGAAAAAAATCAGTTGCAGTGTTGATTGTTGAGCTAATACACAAATTATGTCTACCTGACTGAATCCTGCCTACCTGACTGAATCCTGCCTGGCTGACCACTACCTGACTAAGTGATTTAGTGTGTGGTATTGCCTAACCCTAATGTACCTAGCTTTCCTGTATATGTACCAAATATCTAGACATTGCTATTAGTACATAAATCTATCCTATGTCTAGATTTAGCAGCCAATATAGCTACTAGTCACATGAAACAAAATTCAATATAAAAAGTAGTATTTCTACCTTTCTGGTCTCTGTTTTAATTTTGTCCTTCGAAACATCAATTTGGCCACCTGTGAAAGAATTAAATGAAAAGCAATACCATTGTTGGTAATGAAGGGACAAAAAAACGAACACAGGTTTTATTGCTGTCAATGATACTTTCTGAAAACAAATAGTCAAGAGTTGTTTTTGTATTAGTGAGAAACAGTGCTGTATCATATCACAATCATAATTTCTAAGAAAACAATTGAATCATCAGTCGTATTGTAGGCCATATCATTTCCAACTTAATCTATACGAAAATGACTCTATTTCACCTCAGCAAGACAATATGTGGCCACCTATAACTTGTGTGCACACGTTTATGTCTACAATTTCAACCAGACAACAATTGAGCCCGACTGAAATGTAGATGTAGAAGTATGGGCATAAAATTAAGGTGGACACCGATTTTTGTGTCACACTGTAAGAATACATGGTAGATCACAGTATGAACATGATTGCCTAGAAAATCTCACTTACTCAGTATCCTTTGAAGCGCAGAATCCTTTCTTTCCTGTAACACAGACAAGGGAGGAATAAGTTACCATGATATGCTAGTTTACAAAATGTTCAAAAAACAAATGGACCAATGCAGAATGGAGTACATATTAAATAGATATCAAATATATGAATGAATGAATGAATGAATGAATGAATGAATGAATGAATGAATGAATGAATGGAACTATGAATAAATGAATGGATGAATGAATCAATCAATGTCTAGATAGAATAATTGAATGAACAAACAAAAGGATTTATGAATGGATGGATGGATAGACAAAATTGAATGAATGTCAAACAAATGGATAACTGGATGAATGAATAAATGGAAGAATAAATAAGGGAAATAGCTAGATGGACCAAAGAACAAAAGCAATGGGTAGATGTATACACAAATACATCAGTGGACAAAAGGTTGTTATGGGTTGGGAACTTACTGTTTGATTACCAAACTCATCCTCAGCAGCCCAGCTACCACCTATTACAGGTATGGATTGGTTGGATTCATTCTTGCCTTTCAATCTTGGATCTTGGGCCTGGAAAGATGCAATATTATTGGTCAGGATGGTCACAAAAATAAATCACTGTTTTTAAAACAGTCTTAAAGTGATGGTTTCCTTGACAATCCCCACAATTATCGAGTGCAAAAAAACAGCACGTCTTAGTTAAAAATCATCTCACTGCTTTGTTTCTTTGAAACAGTAGCCTGGAAAGCTTAATGATGCTCTTTTAGAAGAGTGTAAAGGCAATTTATAGGAAAACAACAAATCCACAAAAGATGCTACTTTGTCAAAGTTTTGATTAGACTGACAACCAGTTTCAAACTGGTTAAACCAGTTTACCAGTTTTGTGCCTCAACAAACACAGAAACAAACACAGAAATCTTCATCAAAGTCAAAAGCAAACTTCTTTGGATGGGTTTGAAGTTTGTATGCCTCAAATGACACCTAAAAACACCAAAAATGTCCAGCAGAGAAAGGGTAAGATCCAATAATGTTTGGACTGCCCCAACATTTTGCCAGTTTTGTTGATAGTAAAAGACAACAAGCCTGAAATTTTAGCAGACTTCCGAGGTAGCATTAGAATTATAAAAGATACTTGAAATGGCAGATGATTATATTGATGATGATTCTGTTGATAATGATGTTGATGTTGTTGATGGTGAAGCTGATGTTGATAAAATTGATGTTAATGATGTTGTTGATGGTGATGATGATGTTGATGATCATAATAATCTTGATGGCAATGTTGTTGATGATGATGTTGTTGATGGTGATGATGATGTTGATGATCATAATAATCTTGATGGCAATGTTGTTGATGATGTTGTTGATGGTGATGATGATGTTGATGATCATAATAATCTTGATGGCAATGTTGTTGATGATGTTGTTGATGGTAATGGTGATGATGATGGTGGTGATCAGAGCAAGCTTTGGATTGTTCCAATACCTTCTTGAGTGCATCCATTCTCTCAAAACCCAAACCAACCCCAGCTGCTGTCATCTGAGAAGCCAGTAATCTAGCCAAGTGAGCAACCTGGGCCTGTCCTCCTGCCGCAGCGATAGGCGTGTAAGTGTCACTAAAGTTAGTTGGGATGTTATCTGGTAAAGATAACATGCTAATAAGAACTAAGTTTGTGACATTGTCTTTATGAAGAAGAGGAATAAGATCTTGTGCTGTAAGGTCTATAGCTTCTGCAGTTGACATCGTAATTACATCTGTATCATCAGCCTATAAGAAAGAACAACAGGAAGCTTTCTTAAATACATCTTTTTCAAAGGAGTTATCAGTGCAACAAACAGTGTGCAAAAAACTTGTATTTTGAGAGAAAGCACTCATGTGCTCATGGGACGGTGCTTTGAAACTGCCATTCAACCTGGCATTCTTTGCGCACTTACCAATCACCTCCATTTCAAATTAAAAATCCTTAGGGAGAAGTTATTATACAAACATCAGAACATCTTGATCTATTGGACAGGTACTAAGTTAATTTTGTTCAACTGAAGGTTTGAATCTACTTTACTTACATCAAGCATTTTGGCTTTTTTACTTGCAGCTGCCTCATTTTCAGCCCTGAAAACAAGACACATTGACGTAGTTAGTAAGATCAACTATTTGTACCTTGCATACTGTAGATGACCTATGATCATGGTAATGATGTCTGTGATGCAGATCAAAATCATGATGACATTGTTCTTAATGAAATGACTAATACCTTCTCTTTAAGGATTCTGATGTTGTTTTGGGAATGTTCTTTTGAAGCTGTCAAAAAAAGAAGAAATATCATTAGTATCAAGCATGATAACTTTATTGATTTTACAATAAAAATTACAGAAAGAATTATATTTTGACAATGTTTTGGTGTCCCTGACACCATCATCAGATCTAAATACAAATTTTAACTACAAACTGCTGTTATCTACTACATGGAACCATTGCCAAAAATATGATTCTTCCCATAATGTTTATTGCAAAATATCATATAATACATGTTTTGGAGTAGTAAGTCACTGCATCTTGAACTAGATCAGTACTACAGAAATATTTGGAAAATACTTCTTGCAGTGTTTACTGGATGGGTTGCTAGTGGCAAAAGTAATAGGCGCTACAACCCCACACAAAATGATATAGGACAAAACACAAAATAACACTGTAACAGACTTACTATTTGTAACACTCTCCAACCCTCCCTTCCCCCATCTTTGAAACGCCTTCCCAACCCTTACCACCCCCTCCCTGCTCAATCATGAATCCCGGAGGTGGTTCTCAATGCCACCGGACAGCAAATTTGGGCTCTGTCATTGCATATAGGAAGAGTTATTTTTTGTGATTGTGAAAATGACTTTTTCCCATGTATTTTGTCTAGGTTGTCAATGTCCAGCAGTGTCAATTCTCAACTTACCAACACCCCAGTATTACAAAAAAAACTTATTTGATAAAACAGCTGTTATGCCCATCAAGTCAAAAGTATTGAAAGCACTGATTGTAAGAAATGAATTTCAGTCCACTTTGATGTAAGTTATTATAATTATAATTAAATAAATAATATTACCTCGGACTGAGAAGCTCCCAGATCAGTCAGTAAAGTTGTGATTTGAGGCAGGAATTCAACTAGAAAAACAGAATATAACTAACCTTATGCTTTATGTTCACACATGATCATGTAATTAAGGAAAGAAGAAAGGAAAACAGAAGGACAGATGGTAAAAAGGGTGGAGGGAGGGAAAGATCAATGAAAAAAATAAAAAATGGAGAGAAGACATGAGGGAATGAATACAGTAAGGAACAACAATCATTATTGAAAATTATTAGGGATTTGCTAGGAGAGAACATCAAAATATGTTGAGAGCAACAGTCATCGACCTGTGACAATGCTATAATTTTGCTTTTTACCACATGTTGACATCACTTATATATCGATATGAGTGCAGACATAAAGAGAATGAAATCTATTCATTAACACAGGTGTACATGAAGTAGCTTGCTCCTGCAACGTGCTCCTGCAATCTGCTGCCACAGCAAGCTCCCTCGTGTACCAATGATTTCATGCAAAAAAAATATGTTACACAACAAAATTTTGATCCCTGTTTTTTTTCCACATATCAAACTGGTTTGAGGGAGCAGGCTCCAGGAGAAAAACTGTTACACAAGCCTGATTCAGGAGCAAGCTCCCTCATGTGTACCGATTTTAATGTGAGGGAGCAAAATTATTGTTGCACAACATTTTTTTCGCTTGAAACAAGTACAGAAGAGGTAGCCTTGCTAGGGAGAATATTGCGAATCGTGTTGCAAGAGCAAGCTCCCTTGTGTGTACTGGTCTAGCAAAATGACCCAGGAGCATGTTGTGGGAGAGTGTTGCAGGAGCAAGCTCCCTGAATGTGTACCGGCCAAACACAGTGAGTAGCTATAGTATTGTGGTATTACTCACATGAACATGGATGTCTTAGAAGATTCATCAAATGGAGCTATAAAAATACATAACATCATTAATAAGCATTCTCTCTTAAATCCTTACTAATATTAACAAGTTGAATACTGATTATTTTGAGACTGATAGAAATACAATTTATTATAACTACTATTTACCTTAAGATTTTTTCTAACACTGCTAACTTGTGATTTTGATAGCGACGGAGGAAGATTTGCTGTAAAATAACCAAAAACAAAATCATTAAGCTTATTTATCATACTAATAACATTGCAATGTAATTAGTTAATAATAAAATAATAATCAATAACAAAATAATTCTGAACCAATTAAATAATCAAGTAAATAATTAAAAGGAACAAAGCTCTTTTAAGTTACACAGTCTTATCAAATTCACAAATTAATCATATTAAAAAAATATTGTTTTCAGCCAGTAAGAGAGCAGCTAGTGAATGTCTGGACATATTTTCAAATGAATGTAATCATCTATTGCTTGAATTGTATTCAACGCAACAAGTGAACACAGACTTTATAAACTAGGCCTTAGGTCTATCAGAAGAAGTTCCAGTGATCATCACTTACCATGTAAAGACTCAAAGGACTGCACCACAGTTGACATGAAAATTGGCCTTTGACGAGCAATGTTTGACAGAGTGCCCAGACAAGCCATAAGGTTAACACTAGATATAGTTGGTGATGCTACCAATGTTAGTAAAGCTTCAAGGGTTGTGCCACCTTCCTCCCTTAACTCAGCCATTCTTACTAGAGGGTGGTTTCTTGGGATGCCATCTAGAGAGAAATCTGTCTCTCCTTTCTTGGATTCAGAATCCTGACAAAGAGACAGACAAAGAAATGATTATTAACAGAAAAAACAGAAATATACAAACAAACAAGCATTTATTTAATGGATCCTAACAAATAGGGACACAAAAAATCAATATGAACAAGCAAAATTT
This sequence comes from Diadumene lineata, assembly GCA_918843875.1. Classification (NCBI taxonomy): domain Eukaryota; kingdom Metazoa; phylum Cnidaria; class Anthozoa; order Actiniaria; family Diadumenidae; genus Diadumene; species Diadumene lineata. The sequence goes on along the minus strand of OU974074.1, from coordinate 11,173,556 downwards.
ATAAAGAAACCAACATACAACAAGGAACACTTACAAACATTTCTTTATCTATAGTAATAGCAAATCAAAAAAGAGTAAGAAAAAGTATAAGTACAAAGTTTCAATATTTATACCTGTGTTCTGTTGGACTGAACAAGCACAATCATTTCCATGAATTTAATAGTATGTGTTCGTATACTGAAATAAAATGTTAGAACTATTAGTAACTTTTTAGTCATTTTTATGATGGATTAAGTTTAGGGGCATGCTGTGAATGAATAATTATAATTAAAATAATAATAATAAATACATTTATATTAGTTATATTCATTTATTTATTTCATATACATACCCATCATTATCCGATTCCAACATGGAAATAATCTGGTTTTTGATGTCAGTTATAATCTACCAATTGAAAAAATAGAAAGCATTAATTTAGACATGTGTGAACTAGTTTGTCTATTATCCTTCTAACCATTGTGTTCAATGTTGCTGTTTATAGGAGACATGACTGCAACAATCCTTTGCTCATTACCTGTTATTGTATGCAAATTATGAGTAAAATAATAAAAAAATCCACAAAATATCTTCAAACATCAAACATCAGCCAATAAGAAGCTAGTTTCATGTCTGCAAGAATTCATGCTTTTTGTTCTCAAACTAATCAAATAAACACAGTATTGCAATGTGATCTAATTATTGTCAGTACTAATGTCATGTGTCATATTTAATAATTAAATACAATTATTCTATAATTTTATTGTACCATGCTCATCTAGATATGTATGTTATTAGGAATAAAGATTAATTGATTTTAATTTACGAATTAAATACCTCCCACATATTTTCCAGTTCTTCTGTTATAACTCTCTTCTTACAAATGTACTGTAAGGAAAACAACAATGATAATGATTGCTAACAACTGACAAGTGACATATCTTAACGACAAAGAAGAGTGATCATCTTAGAGCAGTATGGGGTCCCTGTGTGTATGAAAGGGTCCTGGGAACTACTATGTTAGTTTTTCGAACATTCTTTGACACGAGGGAGTTCATCTCGATGCTGTCTATACAAATAGGTACAACCTTATTTATGTTCGAAAAACTAACGTAGTAGTTCCCAGGTCCCTTTCATACACACAGGGACCCCATATTGCTCTACATCTGATGTGTGGTTTTATGTTTAGACAACATGTGTCATAGTGGAAGTCATCTTCATCTCCACTCTAAGCTCTCTGATCAAATTTAATGTATGTGAATCCTTAGCTTGCATCTATTACATTGCAGATATAATTATTATTTCAGGAATGTTGTTATTGTTCTTTGGCCAAACAAAGACAGCACACTAATGAACCCTAACCAGAAAGTTACTAATTCTGATTGGGTAAGAAAACATTTCCTGAAATATATCTGTCTGGCCACTGTTTTTGTATACACTGCAAACATCAACTGATTGGCTATTAGAACCAAATAGTGCTGCTGTTTCAAATGGGAACAAGTCAGATTTATAAACCAATGGGGTTTGTACTTTAGAAAAAAATACATGTACTTCGTCCTTATCGGCCAATCAAATAACAAAGGTGTCAATGGGCTGGCAAACAAGAAATGGTCCTGATTGAATTACCAGGACTGTAATTAAAGAGCAATCAAAACTGACTGAAAATAGTCATAAAATCATACATATATTATAGGCAGTTACAGATTTTCATGACACGCAGCTGTAATAATTTAAGTTACTTTATAATGAAGACAGCACAGTCAATATCACTATCTTCCTTTTTGTTTGGTGATATTCTTACCTGTAAAGCATATTTGTAAAGTTGTGTGATGCACAACATCACTCTCTTCTGTACTGCAACATTTTCATCATTCAACATAAATACAAGATTTCCAAGAACTTTCCCAAGAAGCTCAACATCTTTTTTGCTAAATCAAGAATAATAACCATACAGAGTTAAGATGAAATACAATATTCACCAACATTATGGTCAATAATAATCATTGGCAACTTGATGCCAAGGTGGTGATTATGGATGCAGAGAATGATTGATACTGGATGTATACTTATTTGATTATTTGAAGGGTTCAAAGCGAAAACGGCCTACGTGCCTTTTAGGATCATTTTTTCGAATTTTCAAATTTTCACCAAATCAATCAAAAAAAGGTATCTAACAATTCAATTTGGTCTAAAAACAAACATCTTCTATTTTTTTCCGAAGAAATTGTCCGAAAAAGGACATTTTTTGGCGATTTTAGGGATTTTTTGAGTCGTACAAACCTTAAGCTCGTCCAGGGTAGTTTCTTTTTGGCTTCGATCAAGACTCCTGTGATTTTGTGTTACTGGGGAGGCATGAAACTGGTAAACATGTTTAACATGTTTGAAACTGGTTTTCAGTCTAATCAGGACTTCGACAAAGGCGCATCATTTGCGATTTTGTCGTTGTTTTTTGCTATTATTTTGCCTCTAAACGCTTCTGGAAAAGCATCATTAAGCTTTCTAGTTGTGATGAGTCTACTGTTTGAAAGAAATCAAGCAGGTGAGATGATTTCAAGTAAAAATTAGTGTTTTTTTCTCACTCGTGAATCTTGTCGACCGTTGAAGAAATCATCACTTAAAGACTGTTTTAGAGGCAAATTCTCAGACTGCCGCGGGTATTTTTGCAAGTTTTGGCGATCAAAGAACACAACAAGCCTGAAAATTTGGCAGAATTCCGAGGTAGCGTTAGACTTATAAAAAAAAAACTTGAAATGGGGGGAGGCTATGACGGCTGCCGAAAATCTTGTTGATTTCCCAGAATGCATTGCAGTGTATTTGTCAAAACACGTGTAGTTCGAAATAGACATGTTCGTAGTGATTTAGCGGTGTAAGTAGAATGAAGTAAAACTTGAAAAACTTGCATAAGATTAGAAGAAGGACTGAATTTTCTTAGGATATTAAACTTTTTGCTCGAAGGCCAAGTTTTTAGCCAAAAAATACATATATATTAATAGGTTTATTCGTCCCCATGAACACTGATGTTAAGATTAGTAAATAGTGCTTATTAAACAAACAAACAAAACAAAAACAAAATAGAATTAGCATAAAATAACACTATTTAGTGGTATTTATTTAGTGCGCGCACTCTAAGATTTGTACTTATGCATATTCACTCGGGTATTTTTATCGTCCTATACAAATTTGTGCTTTTCACACAAGAGTGAACGGTTGTCAAGCAAAGCGAAAGCGTAGAAGATGTTTATTTTTAGACCAAAATAAATCGTCAGATGCCTTTTTTTGATTGATTTGGTGAAAATTTGAAAATTCGAAAAAATTATCCTAAAAGGCACTTAGGCCGTTTTCGCTTTGAACCCTTCATTTGCACATTCAACTCCATTATTCTATAAAGACTGCATTGATGTTTCTTTACCATGCTTCCTCAATAAACCCAACAACAAACTTTCTAACATCTGAAGACTTGTCTTGTTGGAAAACTAGAATTTCCTGAAAAGAAATACCAATTCATTAAAATATTAAACAATATTCAAATAATTTTATTTTTTTATAATTAAATTAAGTTTAAATCATTGAGAGAGTTTTAATCAATAAATTATCTACAGTACAACGCCCTATGACCAATGATAATGCATTTGTATATCTCTAAGTCCACTTTTCGGCCAATATTGGTAAATGAGTTACAATGAAACTATTGTGCTGATTGGCTGATATGTTGACCACCAAAGAACATATTATAGAGCTGGTAGTACTTTTGAGCACCACACTGTAGCAGTATCAAATAAATTTAGAAAGTTTAAGTCAATAAAACATTTGCAGTACAACAATCTAAAGTATGATCAGTGATATTGTAATTGCATATTTCTACATCCACTTTTCAGCCAATCAGCAGTTGAGCTGCAATGAAACTATTGTGCTGATTGGCTGATAGGTATACCACCAAAAAATACATTATAACTGGTACATCATGCTAATTGTATGCTTACATCCAAGAAGTTATCCAGCAAAGATGGATCCTTGTTTACAATGAATTCTTGGACCTAAAAAACAGAAATGTCCAGCAATACGTTAATGATACCATTTGACCAACCTTTTCTGAGACAATTAATGTTCTGAAAATCATATGAGTGGTTCAATGCAAGTATGACTACTCTTAAAAACTATACAGATATATATAGAAAAAGAAATGAAGTCGTTCACGGTCATCTTGTGCAGTGATGGATCCAGGGAAGGGGAAATCAAGTGATTGTTTTCTCAAATACTTTTTCCAACATATCCTCATGCAGTATTTCATGTTTACTTGGAAGTGCACCCCCTCCTGAAAATAGTGCAACCTCTCCTGGAAACATCCTAGATCCACCACCATTGTATAATTATAATACATTGTTTTCAAACAGCAAATAAGTTAAGTTCAAAAAGAGAATTGAAAGGGTCCAAAATAGAGTCTGTTACGGAAACCTCAATTCTCTGTGTAATAGGTATAACTAAGAGAGTATGAGATAAGAGAGCTTATCCCCGAACCCCATCAGGGGCTCTACTTGTCGTGCTAATTGTAGAAATTTGTCTCACATATCAAGTGATATGTTTTGACGATGCGACCACGCCTTCTGTAATCTGGCCAATCATGTTCCGTTCCCAAAATAACTTCAGTTTAAAAATAGAATGAAAAGATCCCCTGATGAGTGTAAAACCCAGTACGGGGGATAAGCTCTCTTATCTCATATTCTCTTGGTATAACTATAAGAAGGTTAGTAAGACATATACAGCGTATGTAAAGCAACCTCCATATCAGTTTTCATCCTGGGTAAAACTTACTTGTTTCAGGCATCCTAATTTTCCATCTTTCTCTAGCTGTGCTTGATTTAAAAGATCAATCACCTGAAAACAACAACACAAGTCATATTGATAGTGCTAATTTAGTTAAGTAAAATTGCCTAAAATCATATCCTGTTTAGAGAATGCAGTGGAGCACCACCCTCCCCATCATTCTCCGGGTGTAGTAGCGAAAGGGGGAAAGATAAATGTTCACGTGTGTGATTATTGATGTTCATACAATATGCAATGTAAGTTTAGCATAATCTAAAAAATAATGGTACATAAAAGAACTATTCAATCAACACTCTATGGTAAAACTCTTAGAATTAAAAAGCTTGATATGAATGCGTGCAGTTGTCAATTAAAAGTAACTACAAAAAAAATCAACATTTTTTGTACATTATCCGAACATAACATTTCTGAAATTCAGAATCACTAACCTTTTCTGTGGTTGAATCTTCAGCTTGTTCCCCGTCTCCTGCCTCTTCTGACACAGTATTTTCATTATAAAAGAATTGCGAAGCTTCAGAAAGCCGTGTCACATTCTTTCCATCCCCGGTCGCCATCTTGGATTTTACCGAAGGACAAATTTGGTGACGATAATACAAAAGCTTTACTCTCCAATCGGTCAGCGGTCATTTGTTTTCAATCAAAATGGCGCCTAAAGGGATGGTCTAAATTTATTGTATATATTTGGAGGTTTAAGAATGCTAGGTTGCTTAAATACTTGAGATACGTAAAGTAGGTGTCTTTTAACATCATGGGTCTTCTTACGATATTGAAGAAAATGAAGCAGAAGGAGAAAGAAGTTCGTATTTTAATGTTGTATCCTCTAACATAGTTATTGATAAAAAATCAAGTTTCTATAACTTATGGAGCAAATGCAGGAATACCATGAAAGAAAAACAAGCTAACAAAATATAGCTATTTAATATTAACTCAATCACTCTAACAGAATATTACTTTTTTTGCTTTTGTCTAGTTTAGGTATGGTGTTCTGGTTAAGTGCTAGTGACAAGTAGTTACTAAATAGCTCTTTGTTAGTGTTTAGTTTGTTTGTATTTCATGGTTTTCCTGCATTTTTTCTAGCAGAAGGAACTAACAAATAACAAAAAATCGGACCGTTCTTGTCAGGAATTACAACCAGAGAGACTCTACTAGTGCACAAAATCTGAAATTCTTACTTGAATGAATAGTCTTAAATGCTCTAAAGCCTGGTTTCCTTATAATCACTATGATTAGCTGATCACTGAAGTTACTGATGCAAGAATTCAGCGATCACAAGCAATAATATATTATTATATGGAAACCATGCTTAAAACTATGAAAATTCAAGGAAAAATGAATGAATGAATTCATTGATTTAATTGCACTCTGAGGAAATTTCTGCTATTTTATGTTTTGTAGTTTTTTATGATTTTTTTAAGAATAACTTTAAGAATCAGTTGTTGCATCCTTGATTGTAATGTAATACCAGAGGTTTGGATAACGCTGGTAAAACTACAATACTTAAGAAATTCAATGGTGAAGACATTAATACTATAGAACCTACTTTAGGATTTAATATCAAGACATTGGAACACAAACAGTAAGTTACATTCTACTCATTGTCATAAGGTAGCATGAGGGGCCAGGAAGTTAAATTTTATATTGAGCACTCACTAGCACTGGACTTTCATTTCCATGGATTGACCTGAGTGTTCAAAAGTTGTTCTTTCAGATGCAAAGAAAATATTTCTCTGGGACCTATCAAGGTTTTCCTGATTCCATTAGTCAGAAAAACTCGACATGTGTGTGCATTTTGTGTGTTTCAAATAGACATTTAGAATGTAATGGTAGAGAGTGAGAGAAAAACAAAACATTGATGCCAGTTTTTCTTTGGAGTGTGAGTGGTGCTTTTAGGATAGAATGATAAGTATAGGTATCAATCATTCTACTTGATTACTTACAGGTTCAAATTAAATATCTGGGATGTTGGAGGTCAGAGGTCACTACGGTCCTACTGGCGTAATTACTTTGAGAGCACAGATGGACTTATTTGGGTGGTTGACAGTGCGGACAAAAGGCGACTTGATGATTGTAAAAATGAACTAAGTGGACTCCTAAAAGAAGAGGTACTTTTTTATGGAATAGCGATACTTGAGCTGACGTAATCCTTTGTTATTCATGTGCCAACCAGACAGTGATTGGCTGTTATTTCAATAGAGCCTATTGTAGTTCTGGTTGGCACATTAGCATAACAATTCATTTGACTGTATATAAACATAAAGTATTGCTATATCTATACTAGATAGTACAGTCAAACCTTGATTATGTGGACTCCTTCGGGCCAAGAAAATTTTTTTGGATAATTAAGAGTCTGGATAATCAAAACAATGAATATTAATGAGTCCGCAACAAAAACAAATAATCAATGAGTCAGAAATGGTAGATTACTACTGTAATCGAAAAATCTTGATAATCAAGGATTGACTGAACTTGGTAGTTGTCGCTGTTGAGTTTCTCGGACATAGATAAGATTGTACCTATTTCCATTGACTTACCCTTGCGTAAAAAAAATGTCGAGGAATGTTGTTGTTCCCAGGTCCCCCTCCTTTTTCGAAGGGGTCCTGCATTGATTAATTTCTACATACCTATTATTTTTAGTCAGCAGCACACAACTTTATAATTTATCCAGTTAGGCCTTCCATCCACACGAAAACACATGAATCCCAAAGAATTTTATGCTAATTCTAGTCACAGTAGCCAGGGTGTAAGACAATCTGTAATTCAATCTCTTGTTTTGTTTGTAGAGATTGGGTGGTGCCACTCTACTGGTTTTTGCAAATAAACAGGACTTACCTGGAGCCCTATCAGCAGAGGAAATTAGACAGGTACAATAACAAATTAGACGTAGAATTAGAACCAGAAAAAAAATTATTTGCATGATGACAATATATTATAGAAAAGTTCAATGGATGACGAGGGAATTCCACATTGAATTTCACGAGAAAAACGATATTGCACGAATCGCGAAGCGATATCGCTTTTTCAAGTGAAATTCAATGTGGAATTCGCGAGTCAGGAATTGAATTTTTCTTGAATCCCATATCTGAATCGAAATAGGGTTTTTTTCCAGGTGTGAAATGAAAAGCGTATGGGCTACCTGTGTAACATTGAATTCCAAGCTAAATTCATCTCCTCGATAGCCAATCAGCGCACGGTTTTCGATTGAGATGTGGGATTCTAACTACAATTACTAATCAAGAACATTTTTGCAAAATGTACTGGCCTATTTTTTCTAACAGCTAGGTGATATTTTCAAAAGCAGATAAACAAATCTCCATGTTTGAAAATATTATGTGAGCATGTGGAAGATTGACCATGAACCACTTTTTACCACAATCTTATCATTCTGATGTCTGATTTCAGACTCTGGATTTGGATTCAATAAAAAGCCATCACTGGCAAATCCAATGGTGTAGTGCAGTTACAGGAGAGAAATTACTTGACGGCATTGACTGGTTGATATCCGACATTGCCTCAAGGATATTTACAATGGACTAACATAGATTGATGCATATTGTTGCTGACAACATTTTTAGTTATTTAGAGGACTGATCCATACAAAATGTTTGGTCTTTGATTAGAATGGCAAGATGAGTGACAACTAATAATTTATAGACTGTGACTACATGTGTGTACTATTTTAATGAAAACTGGTCAGAAGAGGATTCCAAATAACCTGAATTGACCTTGAATCATGAATTGCCTTAGTTCACTATGTCACCTCTTGTTTACGTGGAAGATAAAATTGCCGAATTCAATATCAAAACCGATTGAAACAGTTTTATCTAAAATAGCCTGATTTGAAACAAAAATTGTGTTTATATTTGCCTAATGATATTCTTGGCAAATTTGTGTTTATTCCATCCCTTCCCATGACTATGAATCTTTGCGTTTAAACAAGAGATTTTTGAAGATAGTTTTGATATGACGTCATAGTGAATTAAGACAATTAATCATGAAGATTGAAGCATCAACCAATCATAAGGAATGATTTTTATTTTTGTAAATGACTGTTATGTTTCATTGAGTATGATGCAGTGACCAAGAGGACAGGTTGAGATCTCATCTATAAAACAAGAGGACAGTTGTTCAAGTCCTGTTCCAATCCAATTGAGAAATGCCAGTACATTCATATACAGCATATATGAAGTGACTAAAACCACACAGTTCATAACTTTTATTTCATTATCAAACCTGGAAGTGCTAGTGTGCATATGCACATAAAGGTATACCTCAGATCATTCTACATGCCGGTATTAAATTATTAATTATATGTCAAAAATAAACCTATTGGCTGAAATATATTGTTTGAGTTATTTGATGTACGGTAATAAATGCATGAGTAAGATTCATTTTATAAATTTTGATTGACTGTATTTATAAACCAACAGTCATTCAAACCATTGCCACCACACTCACAATAATAATAATTATAAAAGAAATCCTAAATCAATATCAAAAAGTTAAAACTACATTTATTCTGAATAATACTATATGAATCTATAATTTCAATTGATACTATATTAATAGATATTCTAGGATTCAAAAATTATTCCCAGATTGAAATAGAGTTGACTTCCAAAAATTCAAAACTACAATAATTATTATAATTGTGAAATCAATATCTATTATCAATTAATCTATAATTTGATACTATAACAATTATTAATGAAAGATATTTTAGGATTTTAAACTCAGGTTGGAATTCATTAGTAAATGAATTGTTCATCAGCATCAAAGTTATAAAAATTTCAAATAATATTTTGGTCAAATACCAGTTGATTTCCATGGTTTTACTACAGACTATGTCTTTTTCAAGGATGTTTTGTTTTTATAAATGCAGCTTACAAACAGTAATTATTTTGCTATTAGAGTTTATGTTTCATCAGTTTTTTTCTTTCTTGTTCCCTTAATTGCCGTCTCATGATTTTGCCGCTGGGATTCTTAGGAATACTGTCAACAAACTCCACACCACCTCTGAGTTTCTTGTGAGGTGCAACTTTACCAGCAACAAAGTCGGCCACTTCTTTTTGTGTGAGTTTAGCTTTAGTGACAACAAATGCTTTAGGCAGTTCACCAGCTGATTGGTCTGGTATTCCTATGACTGCTGCATCAGCTATTTGTGGGTGAGATAGAAGAACATCTTCCAATTGGGCTGGGGGGACCTGTAGCAAATTGATGCATAGAAAAATGATTAGAAGACCAATGATACTTAGAATACTTAGTTAGCTATTCCAATAATTTGTTCTTCAATTCTTAAAAAAATGACACATGTTCTATGTTTTTACATTCTTATGGAAACTGACAAAAGTACATTAGGGAGAATTCAAGTCAGAACAGGTCAGCCAAAACAGAAGACCAGAGAAAGAAGTGTAAATAGTATAGCTTAGCAAGTACTAAATAAATATGGCCTTCACAACCCGTAGAGGCTTTGCATCATTGCGTGATTGGTACCATGACAGTTGGCAGCAACAAAAGATGTTTTTCATCAGGGAGACTAAACTCTTTCTCATGTAAATGAGTTTAATCCAGATACTATAATAATTGTTCCTTTAATGTGACATGGCTGTCATGGTGTAATGGAAAATCCACAAACAAAAAAATGCTTTTGCAAATAGAAAATATACCCACAACAGTGCCAACTTAAGCTGACCAACAGAACATATTAAAGACATCTGCATAGAATTTCATAATTAGTGCTAGAACCAAATACCTGAAAGCCTTTGTATTTAATGAGTTCCTTGACTCTGTCCACAATAAAGAAATGTTCATCTTCATCATAATGTCCAATATCTCCAGTATGAAGCCATCCATCTTTATCTATGGTACTTGCAGTAGCATCAGGCTTGTTATGGTAGCCTGTTCAAAAATAAATGTATAAATTAGGGTTGAAAGTTATCATAATGGTAAAAAATTGGTTCAGTTTCCTTCGCCCTGGTGCATACAAAATCCCAACAATGTAAAATGCATGAGGCAATCAGATTTCAAATTTATATTGTCTTCAGGTGATGGACTTTCTTCAAGCTGCTCAGGTGCAATATTATAAACAAGAAATTCCAGATAGTATATTTTGGCAGAAGTGAAGACGGGAATGCCAGCCATCTCACTTCAAAACCATATTCACTCCAAGTCAATTTAATACATGTTGTGTAGATTCCATACACATCTGAAGTCGATATACACAATTAGAAGTCAATTTGCAACCAGATATAAAATGCTAAATTTTAGTGTTTTAGAGAGACTAACAAGTGAAAAATGTTGTGAAACAGCTTTTTTGATTGGTTGTAGATGACAAGATGATTCACCATTTTTTAGTCATTTTCAAAAAAACCTGTGAAAAGATCGTCTGTTGAGCCAATCAATGCTAACTAAGGAGGTTCATGACCCAGTACTTTGGAGAGATATTGAGAAAACAAACCTAAAACTCAAAGTCCTCACAGAAGGGCACCGTGATGCTTCCATGTCCTGCCATAAATGTGTATGGTACCTGTTTTAACATTACCTTTCATGACATTTGGTCCCCTGACACATATTTCTCCATCTTTTCCTGGCCCCAGTATAGCTCCTGTTTTCAAGTCTATCACCTGACAAAAACAAATATTAAGCAAAAAAGATTTAAAAAAAGTTAATGCTACTCACATAGACCAGCCCCTCCCAGCTCTCATACACTTCATCAAATGAATGCAGTCAACCAGTTAGCTCAATTCAAGTTGGTCAGGCATAATTAAATGTTTAAATTCATTTTATTATTAATATTTATTGGCACAAAAAGTGTGGGAGACACAGCCCTTTCCCCTCTCTGTGGTTCCTGTTACAAGACCAGGCCATTAGACCACTTGCACTGGCCGAAACAACACTCGGGGCCGGGCCGGTTGCTCAAAGCTCGATTTGTGCTAATCCAGGGTTACCTCTATAGGTTTTCTTAAGAGTTAATCCAGGATTAGTGCTAATCAATCTTTGAACAACCCAGTCCAGGACAACTAAAAAAATAATTGAGTAGAAGTTGTTGCCTTTGTTTCTCTATCTTCAAATTGTAAGATCTTTGCGTCCTCTTGGACAACAATGTAAAACCGGAGGATCTGTCTCTCTACACTTCATTCACTAATCTGTATTAGAGGGACATTAAAGAACCCACACTAGTGTTCGAAAAGAGTAGGGAATTCCTGGTGGGTGTGGACAGGTCATACTAGCTAATCCATGCTAACTACTAACCCCTCATGATTGTAAGCCATGTGGCAGAAAAAAATTGTGCCTTAAATAGTGAACCCATATAAAACGTATAAAATTAAAGGGTTCAAAGCGAAAATGGCTTTAGTATATATATTTATATATAATATTCTTAAGCAAATTTCACTTTGAAATCTTCATTATTGTATAGCGCATTGAGATTTGAGAAGCAAGCACCTCATAATATTATTATTATATTTAAAGTTGCATAGGTGTCAAGTGCCATTTTATATTACCTTTGCTTCTAGACTGGGAAACAACATGCCAACAGAACCAATTTTGACTTTATCAGGAGGAGAAGTCATCAGCGAAGGAGATGTTTCAGTCATACCATAACCTGCAATGATTTACTGTTAAAATATGTTGTTATAGATTTTGGGACTCTTGTGTATCAATTTCTTACCCAGAGTCTGAATTTTCTTTCATTCTCTTATAAGTATAACTAGCTGTGCTATTATTACTTACCCTGACGAATGAATTTCACATTAGGGAATCTGGACTTCAATTGAGTAAAAACATCTTCACCAAGAGGTGCAGCTCCACAGAGAATGGTCTCAATAGCAGATAAGTCATACTTGAGAACAATTGGATGTTTGGCCAGGAAAAGTGCTATTGGTGGAACAATAGTCAATGACGCTATCTGGAAACAAATTATGTTAATTAACTGAAGGTAGTACTCTGCTACATGAATCTGCTAAAGGCAATTATGGTAAAGGTGCATGTAGTGATAGAGTATCCACTTAATTCTGTCTGGGCTAAATCTAAGTTATATTTCACCACATCTTCCCACCCCTCTGAACAAAATGATCCATCTGAGTTCTTGAGGATAGCTAAAAAGTAATAATTCAATACAACCAGTTAACATTTAATTTTCAAAAATTCGGCAATAACCAAGAACAATCAAACACAAGTTTTTACCTCCAACAGCAAAATGTTTATGAGGCAAAAGCACTAAAGAAAAATTAATACTGTGCAAGATGGCTGTAAAAAGCCATACAGCTGTGGCCAAAGAAAAAAAATTATGCACATTAATCCAACGTCCAAAATTTCACTTTTTTACTAGCCTTATTTACATTACTCCAAGTTACAACTGCCTTGAATGATTCTGTCTACTTCAATGGAGTCAACACTAGTTGTCTATTAATTATATTTTTTATATATTTGTTTTTACTAAATACATTAGTAGAAAATATCCACACTTACTTTATACTTCTGTATAGCTTTCAAAAAAGACTCTGGTTCAAAACCAATTATGCAGACAACCTTATATCCAAAGAACAGACCAAAGCCAAGCATAACACCCAATCCATAGCTGTGAAAGAAAGGCATCAAACCCAGCAATGTTTTATTGGCTATTAGACCATCGCTACTAGTGGGATCTTTCTCCACCATTGCGGTATGTGCTATCATGTTGTAATGTGTCAACATGACACCCTTGGGAAGACCAGTGGTTCCACTTGAGTATGGAAGAAGTACAACATCCTCTTTCCAGTTGGTGGGCTCAAAGAATTGAAACATTGAACCATCATCAGTAAAAATTAACCTTGATAAAGATTCAAAACCTTCAGCTTCTCCCAAGACAAACACATTCTTAATGTTGAGCTTTGAAGCTGCTGCTTTGACTTTGTCACCCAACTGCGGTATTGTTACAATAAAGGTAGCTCCAGAATCTTTAATCTGGTAGACAAACTCATCAGTTGTATAGCTGGGGTTTAAAGTTGTTACAACGCCTCCAATAGCTGCTGCTCCATAAACCACAACTGGATATTCAGGGATGTTTGGCAGTATAATGGCAAGTGTGTCACGTGGCTTGAAACCCCTGCTCCGTAGAGCAGAGCCACATTTTCTGATTAAAATATTCAGCTGCTTATAAGTATAGGATCTGTTTGTTTCACTGTCAACCTAAAAAATGAAACAATACGAGGTTATAATAGAGGAGGAGTAGGGGTGAATAAGCTAGGGTAGACAGCTTATTTAATTTCACTGCATTATGCATTAGTCAATAATTGAAACCCTGGCCCCTGGTAGCCTCCATGTGCTAACAAATGAGAGCCTATGCTTCGGCAAACCACATACAACCGAGGTTAGGCCCCTGAGGAATACCAAGGAAAGTTTATAATGTTTAACAATGATGAAATGTTGCTGTCCGATTCTATTCTTTGGGATTCAGATGAGGGTTTCAATTGACCATAAATGCATTTTGGATATTTTTTCAATTTTTCTTCTTTATCACGCACTAATATTATAATTATTATTATTTACTAACATTAATTTCTATGAGTATCACCTTCCTTGTTTTCCTTTATTTGCAAACCATCAACACACAGAAAAAAGAGTGTGCCAATTCCCAGATTTCCCAATCCCCGTAACACCCCAGGCATTTGACCACATGCATGGTGGAGCATAATGGATACAAAACGGCGGATCGTTTTGTACCCCTGATTTAAAAAAAGTTGTCAAATGCTCCACTATACTGTCAAAATCGATGATATAATGCCCCATTATTAGGGCATAAAAATTGCTTAGTTTCCATTTGTTTTTTCTTGTTTTATGTCATGAAGTGCTAAATGTCCCGGGGTCTAGCTTGCTCAAGAATTGAACGTACTCTTTGGGATTGACTGATGGATAAAGTTCGTGGCACTTGAAGAAAACTTCTTTTGATATAAACTTATAAGTTACATTTTCAATTTAAATAACTTAATTTCATTACTTCATTGAAAGGCGCCATGACATTGTAGCATTTTGCATCAAGTATAAATATTGCACAATGAACCACAATTGATAGAATGCCACACAAAACGATTTCAACAGCACAAAAGTGAAAACAAATCATCAAACACTTACTATAGCAATCCTTTCTCCATACTCCTCGAATTGTCTTAGCATGAAACGAGGATACGACTTGATATCATCTGGGATTGCTACAGAAACTTTACTCCGAACGATTGCCATTTTGCAATGCTACGTACCAAAGGAAGCCCCATCGACTAGATGACTTGATGATATGCATGTCAATTTGTGTGACACTTTAACAAATAGAACATAGTGGTTCTACTTAAGTTTTTTTTAATTTTTTGACGCCATCTATGATCAATAACAAAATTATGAAAATCTATGTTAGATTTGTCTTCTTCAAGAACCAGCAAGTGACGTGAAGAGGGAACAGCAGACCGGGTAAGTATATCATGGGCTTCCTGTGTAAAGATCCAGCACTTGAATAAATCGTGATGTGGAGCAAGTATTGCTTTGAAATTCGGGAAGACACAAGTCTTATCATCGTTTACTGCTAAACAAATTCAAAGAACATGGTGATGCAATTGCAATAGTAAGCAGGTTTAGTCTTCTACTTTTTGCTGCTTGACTCCTTCTCAGGTCCTCTCCTATTCCTTAGAAGGCGTGATGGGAGAGCCTACATAGCATCGAATAGCAAATACTCATAAGTTCATGCAGTATAACTATATTCATAAAACGACAATACAATACACACAATACAATAGCAAGGCAGACAATAAAACACAATAGGTATTATGAATACATTGAACTGTGAGAGGGGGGTACTACCTGGGCATGATCCACTAAACAGTGTATGGGTTCCAGTCCACGTTGGTGTCATGAACAGGGTATTGAATTTTACCCTTTTTCCAATTTAATCCAAATTTCCTGTCATACTCAGGGCCCAAGAATTGAGAGGATTTTTTTTTTTTGCATTCAGGAAATCGGCAGGAAAAAGAATTTTGACTTTATAATAAATGACCTGAATATTTGTGAAATATATTTTAGCACACCTATAAAATTCAATCATTTATCGTAAACAGAGTATGGAAGTTAGGAATTTTTTGTCATAAACAGGGTAATCTCTACAGGATCCCAGCGGAAACCCCCTACCCAGATCAGAAGGGAGTACCTCCCCCCCCCCCCATCCCAGGCGTTGAACATCGAGAAATTAAGGCATAAGTTTCAACTGCCATTTTTTGTCATAAACAGGGTAATCTCTACAGGATCCCAGCGGAACCCCCCTACCCAGATCAGAAGGGAGTACCTCCCCCCTTTGTGGTTAAAAAGGTGGGAAAAAATGATATCTGTGAGCGATACCCTTGAATTGCTCATGTACTGTAACAAAAGTGTGCATGGGGCCAGAGAGTAAATCTCCCTGTGTGAAAAAAAAAAAAAAAAAAAAAAAAAAACTTTCGAAATTAAAGAAACCATCATCAATTATTGTGGTTTATGTTATAATCAGCCTCTATGGTAAAAAAAACATTTACATTACAGGACTGATCCTTTTAAAACTTAATAGAGCTGGGCTTCCTGTGGTAGTTTGTATGTGGTTCGGTATTGTATGTCATCTCAAAATGGCAGTCGTTCGGAGCAAGTTTTCTGTGGAAATTCCAGAAGACATCAAATCTTTTCCTCGTTTGATGCTAAATAAATTCGAGGAACATGGAGATGACATTGCAATGGTAAGTAGTATTCATAGTATTCGGGCTTCAACATTATAATTAAATTACGACGAAAAACAATGCATTGTTTATACCAATGGGCCTACCACTGCACCATCGATTATTTATTTATTCATCTATTCTTTCATTGTTAATTCGTTCATTTATTTATTATTTATTCATTATTTATTCAATGGCACAAATTATACAAATATATAAACAAATAACACTGAAAGGAATACAAAACAAAGATCTGCAACAGCTATAAAGAGATCTGCAAACTGGCATAGATCCAAGAATAAAGTTGATTACATTAATCGAAATATTTATTTATAATGGAGTCATGATCATATTTGGTGATTTAATTAATTAATTGTTAAAAAAAGTTATAAGATATGTAAACCATTTGACTTCTACTAAACAGAATACAACCACCGAAAACCAATACAAACACTTACAACCACCTAAAACCAACTGGAAAAATTCAAAAATTCTCCAATTGTTAAAAGCCATAAACGTACAACATAAGCAAGACACGTACGTGAAATACGAAAACGAACAAAAACGCTCACCTCCCCTCAAAAATCTTTGTCTACAATGAAGTCACGTTTTGTCACATGCTGAACATGAAAGACCTTAAATGTTGTTGTTGCTGTTTTTGTTGTTGTTGTTGTTGTTGAGGGGTTGGGGAAAAAATCCAAACACGGTTTGAAATTCCAAAAAAATACATACATCCAAAACTCGTCAGAAAAAAAATACAAGCTCAACCATACAACCCCCCCCCCCCCCCCCCCAAAAAAAATGCATAATAGGCAAGCCAAAATAAAATGCAAGGTTGAAACTTCCCATCCCCCTAATGGTTTGCCCTAAGGGCCAAAACGACTGCTTACACAAATCACCTTCCAAATGGCAAGCCACCTATCATTATGACTTGAAAACTATAAAAGTCGATTTTTAAAAAGCAATTAAAATATCTTTATGGGAAGCAGAACACTTTATCGATAATTCTTAATCGGCGACCACAGCGCTGTCAATTTGATTCTTTGATCCAAGATGCTCTTTGAATGATTTGACCCGATTACAGTCTTTCATGCCCGGCATGTGACAAAACGTGACTACATTGTTACGGGACCAGGTAGAGAAAGATATTTCAGGGGAGGTGAGCGTTTTTGTTCGTTCTTGTATTTCACGTACGTGACTTGGGTATTTTGTATCTTTATGGCTTTTAACAATTGGAGAATTTGTGATCGTAAGGTGGTGTCAAAATCCGACATTGGCAAATGTAGTGACAAGGCATGAACTCCATTGGGCTTTTTGACCAGGAATTAGGGGTTAAGGTACTCAGTCCTCTGGGGTTGAGAAAACACCGAGCTGCTGAAGTCGATCAACTTTTTTTCTCAGAGTTGACTGGTTCGACTGGACCCATGTTGACTTTGGCTTGAAATAGGCCATGCCAATTGCCCCGTTGAGGCATGCATATTTATACAAAGACCGAGTCGTATTCCTTGAAAAGTGACTAAAATCCAGCTTTTGCAGATTGAGAAGAAGTTTGTCGAGGTCAAGCTGTACGGCAGCAGAATGAGCTGTATTGGTAACGATTGTCTGTGGTTCTAGTTTGAATGGAACCTGCTCCACCTTGTTGTTTGCATGACTGGAATGTCAGGGTAGCCTGGCAGTAGTACTCATTGCGTTTGAGTGTGAGTGGCTGGGATGTCAGGTTTGTGACACAAATTCTTCTTACAACGATGGTCACTATGGAAGATTGAGGACAACACATCTGTGCAGGGGCTAGCTGTTTTCCAACTGGGGCATCAGTACGGCGCTCGATTGTGTAGCTACGATCAGATGGCGCATCGGATGGTAGCTCTACTTCCAAGATTTCTCCTGGCAACACCGTTAGTGGTGATGAGGGTGCTCTCAAAAGGTACCACATGTTCAGGTTTTCGCTTTTGATAATATATAAACCATATCAATGACTTGTTCCGAGGATCACCTCTTGGACCTGACCTCTCGGACTGCGATGCCGTTGCTCTCCATAGAATTTAAACGTCAAATTCAAATTTGGAATCTGTGTTTGACTCTGGTGACAGTAGCTTTTGTCTCTCCAACTACTGTTAAGGTAGACCTGCCTAATGTACCGATAACGAGCAGGGGACGAATTCAGTTGGCTCCAAGACGTTGAGCAGTCGATCTGCGTATCTTGTTGCCTGTAGCCCCGCTGCCGATTATGATGCATGTTGTATGGTGACCATGGAACACATCATTGTAGAGAAACTACCTAGTCTGGATCCTGAATGCTAAAGAACGTGCAACAAGTTGATCAGTGTCTGACTGCTGTTCCAAAGGGATATGCTCACTTTCATCTTCATCATTTTCTAGGATGTCCGCAATCTGTCAGGCCTTAATAATTGTCCATGTACCAATTGTTACTGTCAGGAACGAACTCATGTGGTTGGACGCCCAGTTTGATTGCAGAGGGGGCAGTTCTTGTTCTGTCGAGGTGCTGTGCTTGTAGTCTTGGCGGGAGTCGATGAGGCACGGTGGTGACTGCGGAACATAGGTCCTTAGCAACACCTGCAGCATTAATTTCGTCAATTAGTGAGTTAAGTGCTTGGGAACTTCTGGCTTGATGGATGCTGAGGTGCGTGATATAAGCTCTGTTCCGTAGCGCTCTTTCATAAGTTTAGGTGGTTGGGGGTGAATTAGTCTCATTCACGTCAAGATGATAAAGTTGCAATGATAGGGTATAATTCATCAATTTCAGTCAGAGATATCGAATTCTTTACTGACGAAGTTCGGGAGATAATTGGACAATAATTGGCTATTTGGCCAGGCATTACCTCTATAAACCTAATCTTCTGTTAAGTGGTAAGGCACTTTAGTCTTGTCGCTTAGATAAAAGCCCAAAATTATGCACACGGAAAGCTTAGGTTTAGGTTATAAGAATTGGGAAAATACCATGCTCCAAGAAATCTGACTATCACGTGACTCAGATGACGTCATAATTCAAAATTGCTTCAGTGAGTTTAAGGTAAAGTTTATCTCATCTTAATATTTCTTAGAAAAATAAGCTATTTACATACATTTTGATCATTATAAACATCTAGAATACACTGCTAGATCAGTATTTATTTGTTTGGAACAATTTAGAATAAATTTATAATATTTGAAGCTGTAGATTCTTTGTAAACATTTGCATCGTAACAGTATGAGAAGTACAAAAATGATATCGTTGAAAAAAGAACAACTTCCATCGACGAAATTATTAAGAATTAGATTCACAGCTACTCAACGAAAGAAAACGTCTCAAACAAAAAAGATCAAAGCAATACGACATGATGTCAGTTTATTTGGGCGTCTATATCAGGGCCGTAACCAGAACATTTACAAGGGGGGTGCACATAAAAAATCCTGGTCCACTGATGGTTTTTTATACCTTTTTTTATTAGTAGCTGTCATATATTTCGAAAGCCGGCGAGCTTTTCAAAAGCCCACGAAAAGCCCTATCACAATTTACTGCTCTTATTGTGCTTTCTACAGTTGCTTTGAATGACTTTGTTCTTTGTATTTTCGGTTATTATTGTAGTTTTGTGCTTTTGATTCCAAATCTAAGAAATAAATTCTTGTGATAAAAAAATGGAGATGGACCGGAGCGGACCTTTTTACATTTCTTGGGGGGTGCACGTGCACCCTGTGCACCCCCCTTGGTTACTGTCCTGTATATATCAGTAACCAGTATCGCGACGGGGACCCAGATGTATTTTTCGCTCATGAAAATCAATCATACCCTCCTTATCTTGCTCACCTTGGTCAACTTCGTCTTGGGACTAGGATACCACGCACCCTCAGCGAAATCGTGAATCTAAACTCCTTTGCCATATTTCCACGCATTCTCGGGATGCGATACGGTACGGTATCGATGCGATACCAAGGGAAAAAGTGCTTTCCATGCATGGAAGTCATACCCAGATGCAACAACAGCCTTTCTTCATAAGGAAGCTAAGTCATTTCAGCCATTGGATGCCTGCTCAGAGCATTTTCAGATGATTGAAAAACTCACTATAGTGATACGACAAGAGCAGTCAATCGCAGTCAGTCAACACATTAAGGAAGGAACGTTTCTCAAAGAAAAACAGAGCGTTGAAAAATATATCACCGACGCAAGTGAGATTACTGATGTATTTTTATTATTACTTCTTTAAAAGATCAGTAATATTTTTGTATTATATTGTTGGAATGCTTTAGTACAACACGTTAAGAGAGTAGCACTTCAAGGAGGCATATGGACAACCTGTAGAGAGTCAAGTCCCACAATTCCTTCACCAAAGAGTTGGGATTGGACATCCTAAAACAATTGCTGGAAGTCAGTGTGGAGGACAGTTCCCGTATCTGCAAAGGCTTGATCGAGCAAATTTACCCTGTACTGATCTTTGCTCGTCTAGATGCTAGAAGTAGTATGTCGGTCATTGCATAGACCATAAATTTACTCTCTACATATCACAATAAATTAAATTTTTGTAAAAAGGCCATGTATTAGTATATTGAAAATGTGTGACCTAACGATCACCATCTTGAGTTTTATAGGAAATTTTAAAAGGGCAGCATGCATTTGTGGTCATAAGAAACAGTATACCATAAGTAAAAGATCTCGAAATTTGTCATTATATACGCGTTTTGCTTTAGAAAAAGAGTAAAAAGGAAAACTAACTCTCAATCATCTCGCCAAAGTAGTAAAAAAGTATTTATTTACTAAAACAATTTAAATATCAAGTCGTAACTAACAATTTTATACATTTTTGCGGCCATTTTGAAATGTGACATCATTTGGATCACGTGACAGCCAGATGTCTTGGAGCATGATATTTTCTTAATTCCTATACCCTAAGCATTCATTATGCAAAATTTGGTGCTTTTATCCGGCTTGTAACGATATTTTCACTAAGCGACTAGACTACTTGGCGGTCGGCAAACAGATGTACCGTCGTCTTGAAAACCACATAGTGGCAGTGTTTTGGAACGAAATTACTGTCCAAGGACAACGGGTTAGGAGGCTTAGGGTAGACAAACGACTGCCACCGCGCCAGTCAGTAATAAACAAAAGGACTCAGGCACGAAGCAAAAGAGTTTAATAGCTTTACACTTCAATAACAACTGTTAACATCGAAAAAGACACAGAGAAAGCAACAAGGTGGCCGAACCGACTAGGTCACGTGACAAATGATAACTAGCGCTGACCGGTACTGGTGATTAATAATATTTTATTAGAGGCAATACAATATTGACTGACATTCAACGGTATCGATAATAGGATTAACATAGACGTTGTCTGAAATTGCACGTGTAAATTCCGATTCTAGAAATGAATAAAACCTTTGACATTGATAACAGTAATGAAACGTCTTATGGTGAATCACGATTGGATAAAGCCCTTGTACATTATTAGTGAATATTATCATGCTAAATGTGAAGTACACAATGTGCCAGACGTTTTTGCTTCCTAACTAGTTGCTTCCTAACACAGGATAACATCAAACTCCTGTTTAGTTAGAGCGTCTTTCCAATGTTAGTTTTAATTCAGTTTAACTTGTTTTATGTACGTTTTTCCTTGACATGCTTGTGATTTCAATATATAACATTTAGTGCCCTCACATTGTTAAAGATCACAAAAAACGGGATCTTCTTCATAAATCAATATAATTAGAGAGAACTATTATCTTACTCCTTAAGCTGTAATGGTGTCCTTATATCATTTCATACAAGTTGGCCAATAGGGATCGATTTTGGGTCGATTTCTGTTGTCTTGCCAAAGAGGGTTTTTGACAAAGTGACATAATGTTTTTTGATTAATTTCCTGAGTAGATTATTGTCTCGGTTACATGCACGTGAACACAGGTTATTATTAAAAATTAATCTATGATCATTGCTACAGCTCTTTCTGCTGTACTACTTAGGTTGGACTTTGTCAGTAAACAAGGGCGCTGCCTCTAGTCACGTGATTTAAATATCGTTTTTCTCTTTTAATTTCGTTTTGCTACTTTTCTTATTAGTACAGTTTTGTTGAGGTGGTTTACCCATACCATCTTAGTATGTTTCATTTCTACACTCGTTTATCTTCCTAGTGTTTTATTGCATTTTCCATCTTGCAGAAATCTTTTCACGAAGACCCCGTGACTAGGTTGCACCAATCACCATATAGACAACATGTTTAGGTTGCAACTGCAAAACGCTTGTTGACTGACAAGTAACTAGTCAATCGTAAATGTAAATTTTTGTTATATAAACCATAGCATTGTAAAATTTAGTTAGAGAGAAGTAGGAGCTGCTCACAGTAGCAGCTCAGCTAGTCAATAAACAAAGATCCCACACAAGTGTACCTGGCTCTATTACATGTGTATCAATTCATTGTTCTTTATTTTTTAGGTTGACAGTGAAACAAACAAATCCTATACTTACAAGCAGCTGAATGTTTTAATCAGAAAATGTGGCTCTGCTCTTCTACGCAGGGGTTTCAAGCCACGTGACACACTTGCTGTTATACTGCCAAACATCCCTGAATATCCGATTGTGCTTTATGGGACAGCAGCCATTGGAGGTGTTGTAACGACTTTAGACCCCAGCTATACAACTGATGAGTTTGTCTACCAGATTAAAGATTCGGGGGCTTCCTTTATCGTGACTTTACCTCAGATGTGCAGCAAAGTCAAAGCAGCAGCTTCAAAGCTCAACATTAAAAATGTTTTTGTCTTGGGAGAAGCTGAAGGTTTTGAATCCCTTTCAATTTTTACTGATGACGGTGCAATGTTTCAATTCTTTGAACCAACCAGCTGGAAAAAAGATGTTGTACTTCTTCCATACTCAAGTGGAACCACTGGTCTTCCCAAGGGTGTCATGTTGACACATTACAACATGATAACACATACCTTGTTGCTAAGTATAGCTATGCCTGATAGGTATGATATTACAGAGAATAGAACAAGACTGGGGTTGGTGACATTCTTTCACAGCTATGGTTTAACCGTATTGATTGGAATGTGCTTATATGTTGGATATACAGTTGTTTGCATGGATGGTTTCGAGGCCAAATCCTTTCTGAAATGCGTGCAGGATTACAAAGTAAGTCTCAATCCTTAAAGTATACCATAATTGCGCTATTTCATTATGACTCCTTGTTTACGTGAGTGAATTAGAGGGCGGGGATAGAATCACCATATTTAATGGAAAATTAAACAAATGTACTCCTAGCGAAACAGTTAAATTAAAAAGCATATTTTTACATATTTGTGCTTTTTCCTATGGTAACCAAATATTGATATGCTTCTCGCAAATAGCTAACTAAAACCTAAAGTGAATAAGCAAAATATTGATTTATGTTTTTCATAGCTTTTGATTGTAAAGTGAAAGCACCTAAAACCCATATTCTTAACGTCTCCCACCTCAACAATATAAGGGTTTCTATCTAAACCAAATAGGTTTTTGTGGTAGCTATACTAAGCCCTTTTAATGGAAAAAGTTTTATGAAACATCGTTTTTGGAGGCCAAATTGAGTTGGGGATTTTAAGAGAGACAGCCTCTTGATTGCTTCTAAACAATAGATTGTTAAAGATGTTTTGAAATGATGTCATAGTGAACTAGGGCAATTAATAAATGACTATGGTCAAGAAACCTCTTTTTGACCTCTTATTGATTGCTAGCTGAACACTATTGGAGTTTGGCGTCATAATTGTGCAGTATTGTCGGGTCTACATGAGCCATCTCTTTTTTTTTTTTTTGACTGAGCAATCACAAGCAGATAGATTACGGCTCAACAAGCTGAATATTTGGTTGGCTTTTTTGTAAATTTAGTGAGGCATCATTGTTCAATCGGAGAGCATTTTGTCATAGCAACACCTAAATAAACTGGTTATTAGTAACTTTATTAGTCATTTATAATTTATTATTGGATTCATATCTTTCTAGATATCAAGTGTAAATGTTTCTCCACCCATTGCACTTTTTCTTGCTAAACATCCACTGGTCCTCAAATATGACTTGTCTCATGTTGAAGCTATTCTTTGTGGAGCTGCGCCTCTTGGTGAAGATGTTGTAATACAATTGAAAGCAAGATTCCCCAGCGCAGCTAAGCTTATTGGACAGGGTCTGTACCATAATATCAAAATCAATAACTATGAACCTTTAATTTACCTAGACAATAATTTACATAACAATGATGACTTGATTTGGGCTATTATGACCCAATATTTAATGCTGCAAATCATTTGATGCCCTACCCACGAAATGAACTGGTGTGTTAGCTCGAAGAAAGGTTATGTTGTTGCTTGAATTGCGAAATAGTTCTCATGACAAAAGCATGACTCCCTGCCTTGGGGTTGATCACCATGTGTGCTCAAATATAATACTTCATGTTTATAAACCAACAAATTGTTATGCTAATGTGCCTACCAGAACTAGAATAAGCTCTATTGAAATAACGGCCAATCACTGTCTGGTTGGCACATGAATAACAAAGGCTTACGTCAGCTGAAGTATTGCTATAGTAATTGTATTATCTATTGTTTTTCTAAAGGTTATGGTATGACTGAAACATGTTCAACTGTGATGGTTTCACCTGCTGACCTTGTTAAAATTGGTTCTGTAGGAATTCTATTACCCAATGTAGAAGCGAAGGTAAATTTTGTGACACTTGTATGTCCCATGTAATGCACAGCCAATTAAATTTGAAAATTCATTGTGTGTTCCAAGAAACTATGTCTATAGTATCTGTCACACAATCTTTTTTATCGTGCAGAATCACACTGTTTTATCACAGATTCGATGAAACGTCTTACAAAGGTTCTTGCCAAAAACCCTAACTTCAATATCGAAATGGGCATATCAGACAATTTATCTTGCACCAAAAGTGGTTTACCTTTTTTTATAACAGAGTTAATGTTCGATTCTGCAGTGATTAGCACGTGAGCACTGTCAGTGGCTTCCCATCAATTATGAAAGAAGTCGAGTTCTGATTAAATGTCATCCGCATTTTTACTTATTTTTATATTCATCTCAGGTGATAGATTTGGAAACGGGAGCTCTACTGGGCCCAAGAAAAAACGGAGAAATATGTGTGCGAGGACCAAATATCATGAAAGGTAATTAAACAATGTATTATATATGTAAATTGTACATAATACATCTTCCCATAATTTGGCAGCTTTGTAAAAAATGAAATGCAGAAATTTGAAAAGAGCATAGTTTAATCTCATTATATTCGAACAGAACTGAAATAGCAATGATTTTGAGATTCAGATTTTTCTTAAGAAATGTTCATAAAATGGCGTTGGATGTCACATGCTACCACCCAATACGTTTTTTTAAACAATTCTTAAATAATTGCCTGATTGTAAAATTATTGTTAATTGTCTTGTTGAAAAGCTGAACTTTAGTACTTTTACCAATTTTGGTATGTTTGTTTCATTCATGACCTTTATTATTATAATGATATTATTACAATACTCGCTTATCGAAATCTGTTCTAAAAGTAAAAAAAATGGTAAAGCATCTTAAAGTGGTTATAACCCTTTGAATGAAATTTATGTAGTTAATTCTACTCACTGTCAGCTTTCGAATGAGGAATATCTTAAGGGTATTCGATAAAATACGACCAAGTTATTCGATGCCAAAGTTAGCAATTTTTTTGTATTTTTACATGGTCTTCCGAATGAATGAAATGACGTACATGCAGGTACATTACATGCGCATTGAGCGATATCCGGTTTACTTTTTTTCCGGTTTTCATATATCCGGTTTGCATATTTAATGACTGTAGTTGATGACCTGAAAATTTCAACACTCTTCATTTCTAATGTAAAAGATTAAGGCCGAGAACGGAGGCAAGCGATATTTATCTGACTTGTTACATGATTACAGAAGTTTTCAAACAAAGGTCTTTTATTATTCCTGATTTTGTTTGTATAATCGGGTTCATTAATTGCGTCTCACAGGATATTTATGTAGCAATGTACAATTTTCTGATTAAACAATGTATGCGTTATATAAGACTCATTGTACTCTTTCACGTGATTATTGGGATTTTTAACAAAGCCATGAATGCATGGATTTATCAGAATATGACTGAATACTTTAGCGGATTAAAAGAAGAATTCAGCTCTCACGAAGGTATTCACAAATCACATTGACATTCAAATGAAGCTTGCCAGTGCAAACCAAACCAAAGCGTTTGAATGTCAAAGCGCGTTCTTCGCTGCCCGAATCCGACGGTTTTCCCATTTGCAAATCATTTGGTCAATTATAAAATTGCCGGAATATACGATTTGCTGTGTAGCTATAATTTAACGTGCTTAGGAATATGGAATAAAAGCCTGAAAGTTGTGAATGTATCCATTTTGCCGGGTGCATGTTTGTCGGAAATCAGGCGACATATTCGAAAGAACTGATATGGATTTTCACACGTTTCGAAAAAAATTACTTTGGCTAGATACACAGCATTATCATTTTCATTCTGGCGACCACTTGATCTACTTTCGTAGCTTTAAACGCTATTCTACAAAGCAGTAAAATTGCATATTATCAACTAATAATCAGTAGCTATCAGTAATGAAGTGTGTTGAACATTTCAGTTCATCAACTACAAACCGTAAATAAACAAACCGGATATATGAAAACCGGAAAAAAAGTAAACCGGATATCGCTCAATGCGCATGTTAGGTACCTGCATGTACGTCATTCGGACGACCATGTAAAAATACAAAAAAATTGCTAACTTTGGCATCGAAAACTTGGTCGTATTTTATCGAATACCCTTAAGATATACCTCATTCGAAAGCTGACAGTGAGTAGAATTAACTACATAAATTTCATTCAAAGGGTTATAACCACTTTAAAACACATACAGTCGATCCCATTAACGTTGTTCAAAAAGAAAAGAAGTTTAGAAGTTTACGATATGATAAAACAAAAGCCCTAATTACGGAATACAATCACTTCACATGAAAATGTGATTTGTCAACTTGTAAACTTCTTTTTTCTTGAACAAAGTAAATGAGATCAACTGTATATACAAGACTGATTCGATTGTTTTCTTAGTATACTTATAGTTGACATATGACACAGTTCTATATGCCCCCTCCCTCATACGAAATTGACTCTACGCCTATGTACACTGTTCGTAATGTGTAGGTTACCATAACAACCCAGATGCTACTGCAAATACCATAGATAAAGATGGATGGCTCCATACTGGAGATATTGGACATTATGATGAAGATGAACATTTCTTTATTGTGGACAGAGTCAAGGAACTCATCAAATACAAAGCCTTTCAGGTACATATTTAGCACTTTGTGAGTCAATATTATAAGACCCTTGTGTAGACAACAAAACTCCAAATTCAAACATTTGGATCTCCTTCTATTTGCTGTTTATCTAAATATTAGATCGAATGCACTGATTTCTTTGCTTTATCCTGTATAAGTTTACAATATACACTTGCATTACATACCTGCAATGATTTACCTTGAATATTTTATTTTGGTCCTTATTTCCATGCTCTAGGTTCCTCCCGCCCAATTGGAAGATGTTCTTCTATCTCATCCACAAATATCTGATGCAGCAGTCATAGGAATACCAGACCAATCAGCTGGTGAACTGCCTAAAGCATTTGTTGTCTCTAAAGCTAAACTCACACAACAAGAAGTGGCCGACTTTGTTGCCGGTAAAGTTGCACCTAACAAGACACTCAGAGGCGGTGTGGAGTTTGTTGACAGTATTCCCAAGAGTGCCAGTGGCAAAATCTTGAGACGAAAATTAAAAGAACAGGAGAGAAAGAAACTAATGAAACATTAACTCTAATTAAATATGATAGCCAACGTTTGCATAATCAACACATGGATTTAGTGTTGCAAAAGTCTTTGTTGACTAATCATATCTGACATCAAAGAAATTATATTTTCTTAAAGATCAAGGGCCAATATCCACTATTCCAATGCGTTTCAGCATGAATACAATTATAAATTATGCTGTATAGTAAATCTCAATGTTTTTTTAAAAAAATATAGATTTATATTGGTGATGGGTATTGAAATGAACTCGTAGAACGGGTGCACAATATGAAAATGTTTAAATTTTAGAGAGCATAGTTGTACAAAAAAGATAAATTAAAGAAATGATTAGACTGAAATATATGTACTATATACAAAAACGAGCAGCAGTGTTTTTTATACTTGATAAAACACGTCCTGCGAGTTTTTTATATGACTTCAAAAACCCCAACACTTATAAAACCAAATATTTCAAATACAATTTTGAAAAATAAGCGAAAAAAGTTATAAAATTGACTGGTGGTTGTTCTGATCATGCGCAGAATTGCTGATGTTTGTTGAATATGCGTGCCACATTTGAGTCTGGTCCTTCAGAGTTCAAGGGGAACAAACTTTCTGAAATAAAAGGTTCAATTCCTTGGACCATTTTGGTCACATGATTGAACAGAGTTTGCTTCGTATCATGCAAAGTAATCTCGATACTATTCAATGTACCTTTATATAAAGACTCTAGAACCTTTATATAAAGATTCATTGAATACAAATGAGAGTATTTTATGGGTATAAAACCTCATGCACGTGACCAAAATTGGACCACGGATTGGACTAGATGCTCATGAATTATTAATAAGTTTTTGAAGGTTATATATGAATTGAACTGTATATTGTGTGTTTTCTTCGATTCTCATTACGTATGCGTGTCGCTCTCATTGTACAAGTTAACGTTAGGCAGTACAAACCATTCTATTCACCCACATGGACTAGCAATAAAATATTTAGAGGTATAAAAGCGGTGTTAAAACGTTGATAGTTGGTAGATCGCAGTGAAGCTGGGCGTGGAATTTGCCGTTTATGGTCTAGGGGCCGGCTTATTTCTCCCTCACTGACCTGGTTCGCTGGGTTAGCCTTGTTAGCTCGGTCTGCCATTACGGATAGCGCGGTCGTTGTAGAAATCTTCGGCCTATACGTAAGTGCTGCAAAGCCGCCATGCGACGCTTCAGCTCTATATGTGTCTGGAGGCATGGCCCGATGTTTTGTTCTTCTTTATTGCTTAATATTTTTGCATGTTTATATTATTATTATTATTACTTATTCTCGATAAACAAAACTGTAAAAACGATAAGGTACTTTTGGAAAAACTATATTTCAATATTATTTCTGAAAATCTTTTCAATCAAAAAAATTTGAAAAACTTTTGTCTTATCAACGGGAGACCAGTACATATAAATCTATATTTTAATTATTTCACCAATATATGACGAATATACACACCTACTACATGAAAGAAAATTCTATTACCAATGTGGGCCGGTAGACACCTATGTATAGGCTAACCACTGACGTCGATGTGGGACAACGATATGCATGACTTCATTACATTAAACAAGTGTAATTGTACGTGTTATTTTGTCCCACATTGATGATAGAATAGCCTATAGGTCGTCCAACATCGATGGAAGATTACCTTGCAAATTTATTATCCCACATGGACTAGCAATATTTAGAAATATAAAAGTGGTGTTAATGCGTTAACAGTTGTTAGAACTTAGTGAAGCGGGGCGTGTAGTTTATGGTCTCGTGGCCGGCCTATTTCTACCTCATTGAACTGCCGGTTCGCTCGGTCTGCCATTAAGAATAGCGTGGCTGTTGTTGAAATCTTCGGCCTATACAAAATTGCTGCAAAGCTGCTATTTGTTTGGAGGCATGGTCCGATTTTTTTGAATCTGCAATGAGTCTCTTCCACAAATTCTATTCCACAAAAAATAATAAAAGGATAACAGGCATTAATCGTGAATGAGACAGGGTCCAATGTCATCATTTTTTGTAAGTGGTTTGTTAGAAAAATGCGGGATTAGCTAAATTATACCTGGGGTCAGTTGTACGAAGGCTGGATAAAGTTATCCACTAGAAAAACCTTATCCGCTGTATATACTTTCTTTAGAATTCATCCGCTGGATAGGGATTTATACAGCTGATTATTCAGGCTTCGTTCAACCGGCCCCTTGTAACTGCGCGCGCAAGATATGCAAATTGCGCGAGCGCAAAGCGTCCATTACCATGCGTAACCAAGGAGAATTTCGCGTGATCTCGCGTGAGAAGCAAACAAACGCTATCTCCACAGCAACTGATCGCTTTTGTACAAACTCTTGCTCGTAGAGTGTAGACGTGCAAAATTATTGACCATTAAAAACTGTTGAAAAACTCTTGAAAGTTGCGAATTTTAAAACTTATGAAGACGTCTCGAGGATCGGTACCCAGATAAATAGAGAGTTTAAGCAGCGCGACGGTAACGCTAACGGCGACGCCGCAAAACGGAAAAGAATGACTTGCACGCGCAGCAATGGCGCGTGTTTAAAATCAGTTAAGCAGATCCGTAACGCCAGATTTATGACGTGAAATGTTAGTTTTTCATTTTTGAAAGTAAAAAAATGCGTTTACAATCCTTTCTACGTATATATCTTCACTTAAGTCAGTTAGAAATCATCTATTAATCAGTCACTGGGAAGAAGTAATCAGACGATGAAGAGAATTGAGAAAGTACCGAGTGACACAAAAAATAAATGCGAAAAAAAAAAACTAAAACCGCAAAAAGTAACTTTCTTGCTGATTTTCGTCGATTCTAAGAATCTAAAAAACGTTTCCTGTTGTCAATAAGTCTACTAGCTTGCATATTTTTATAACAAGAATGCCAAAAACAACAAATTTTACTCGCGTTGTAATCCGACGCCAAAATCGCTTTTCTCGCGTTGCGACGAGCCGTCACGTCCGACTTGAGCATGCGCACTACACTTTATGGGTTTACCCAGCAGTTTCTCGCGCTATCTCCCGTCGCCGTAGGCGTCAGCGTCGCGCTGCTTAAAACTCTCTAGTGTCTACTGGTTAACTGATTTGAATTGTAATTGAAGATTTCCAGTAAAAACGTGTAAAACGTTTGATGTTTTGGTCAGCTTTAATTTTTTCACAGCCATCTTTAATTTTGCATGAGAAAAAAAGTTTTCCTCTTACGTCTTTGTTGTTGTTGTTGTTGCTGTTTTTGTCTTTTTGTGAAACTGTTCAATTTTGTCTTTGTTTCTACTTGCCAACCCTTTCACTTTTTGTTTGTTGGATCGTCTTGATCTATTTGCTTGCTCTTTGTTTTATTTTTAGGTTGTGTTTTTGTTTGTTTGTTTGCCTAAATGTCTTGCTCTAACCATCACTTTAACACTGTGTG
This sequence comes from Diadumene lineata, assembly GCA_918843875.1. Lineage (NCBI taxonomy): Eukaryota > Metazoa > Cnidaria > Anthozoa > Actiniaria > Diadumenidae > Diadumene > Diadumene lineata. The sequence continues at coordinate 11,141,811 of OU974074.1, read as the reverse complement.
TAGGTGTGGTGTCAAGCGACCCCGCACTTCACCCGATATTCTTACATCGTTGCCACCAAACAAGAAAGTTGTTGTTGGTGACTTGATGGTAATAATTGTAATTCCTAATAGGAACATGGGAAATGTTGTGTGGCATTAATTTTGATAGTCCTGTGTTGTAGAGTGTTCCAGTTCCAGCAAAGCAAGAACAATGCAAAGGAATAGCAGGTCGTAGTACTTCATCCAATGTTCTTACATCTGAGTCACCAAACAAGAATACTGTTATTGGTGACTCCATGGTAAGATACACCACACATTCAAATGATACTGTCACACGAAAAAAACAAAAACATAGAATACAAAAATTTAATATCGCACGCATGAAAAAAAAAACATTTGGTAAAATGTTGTCGCATAAGTAATGTAGTGAGCAAGCTAGGAAGCCAAACACTAATTTTCTTATTACAACGAGCATAACGTAATTTGCTTCAAATTGTAATTTTCCTCATTTGTTTATGATGTTTACTAATACGATGTGTGTTTGTCCGTCCATACTATAGCGTGTTGCAGTTTCTGCTGCAAACAAAGAACACGACTCTACTAGCCAGCCGGACAAACCAGACACGGCATCATCATCAACATCAGCACCATCATTATCATCACCACTACCAAATGCTCCATCACTTCCACAATCATCATCACAACCATCATCACTACCACTGCCACCACCGTCGTCATTATCCCCATGGTCCCCACAACACCATCACTATCAACGCCACCATCATCATCATTAACACGCGATCATAATATTCATGCAGAATATTCATGTTAGAAGCCAGGTCTTCCAACAATAATTCAGAGTGTTCCTACTCAGGACTCCAAGAGTGTGGATTCCGGATCCTTATGCCAATCAACAAACATGTATGCACAAATGATGACATGTCGAGTACTAGCTGTCAAGGGAAGTCAGCCATTGATGTGAAAGGTGGATCAGTAGTTGTGTAGTTGCGCAACCATTTTCCGAACTACTCTTGTCAATTTTCGTATATCTATAAAAATAAAGTGTAGTCTCAAGATTCAGCATTTACATTAATTTAGAGACTTTCTTTCGCATTCACTACCCCTAGACATCATTTACTGATTTTATACACATTTCTCCACACAGTTCGTTACGCTGACGGAACCTCGGGTTTAGGTCGTTATCCGAGAGGACGTGAAGATCTTACCATTTGTAGATAGAGAAACAAAGGCAGCAACTTTTCAATTAACTTAAGACCCTAAGTGTTCTAGTACCCCCTGGTCCATGGGAATATCCTGGCACCCCCTGATCCATGGGAATATCCTAGTACCCCTGTTCCATGGGAATATCCTGGCACCCCCTGATCCATGGGAATATCCTAGCACCCCTGTTCCATGGGAATATCCTGGCACCCCCTGATCCATGGGAATAGAGAGTTTAAGCAGCGCGACGGTAACGCTAACGGCGACGCCGCAAAACGGAAAAGAATGACTTGCACGCGCAGCAATGGCGCGTACTTAAAATAAGTTAAGCAGATCCGTAACGCCAGAGTTATGACGTGAAATGTTAGTTTTTCATTTTTGAAAGAAAAAATTGCGTTTATAATCCTTTCTACGTATATATCTTCACTTAAATCAGTTAGAAATCATCTATTAATCAGTCACTGGGAAGAAGTAATCAGACGATGAAGAGTAGTGAGAAAGTACCGAGTGACACAAAAAAACAAATGCGAAAAAAAACTAAAACCGCAAAAATAACTTTTTTGCTGATTTTCGTCGATTCTAAGAATCTAACTAACGTTTCCTATTGTCAATAAGTCTACTTGCTTGCATATTTTTATAACAAGAATGCCAAAAACAACAAAATTTACTCGCGTTGTAATCCGACGCCAAAATCGCTTTTCCCGCGTTGCGACGAGCCGTCACGTCCGACTTGAGCATGCGCACTACACTTTATGGGTTTACCCAGCAGTTTCTCGCGCTATCTCCCGTCGCCGTCGGTGTCAGCGTCGCGCTGCTTAAACTTTCTAATATCCTAGTACCACCTGGCCCATGGGAATATCCTAGTACCCCCTGGTCCATATGAATATTCTAGTACCCCCTGATCCATGGGAATATCCTAGTACCCCCTGGTCCATGGGAATATCCTAGTACCCCCTGGTCCATGGGAATATCCTAGTACCCCCTGGTCCATGGGAATATCCTAGTACCCCCTGGTCCATATGAATATCCTAGTACCCCCTGATCCATGGGAATATCCTAGTATCCCCTGGTCCATGGGAATATCCTAGTACCCCCTGATCCATGGGAATATCCTAGTACCCCCTGGTCCATGGGAATATCCTAGTACCCCCTGGTCCATATGAATATTCTGGTACCCCCTGATCCATGGAAATATCCTAGTAAACCCTGGTCCATGGGAATATACTAATACCCCCTGGTTCATGGGAATATCCTAGTACTCCCTGGTCCACGATATACATATTCACTTCGCTGGAACTTTTGAAGGGAAGATGTTTCTTGTTATAGTAAGATTTAAGTGGATTTCAAAAACCAAACATGGATAAATTGCATCATACCCAGACTATGTATGTGTATTTTTTGTATGTAGATTTAGTTAAACCAGACGACAAGAAAAAACAGGTAAAATGTTTTCGATTTTCTTGTCACAGGTAAAAAAAAAAAAGAAAACATAGCAAAACAAAACAAAAAAGACAAAATGTGAAAAAGGTCATTTACATCCCCAGAGTTGGGCTTCCTGTGGTAGTTGATATGCCCTCCGTCTCAAAATGGCAGTCGTTCGGAGCAAGTTTTCTGTCGAAATTCCAGAAGGTGTGAAATCTTTTCCTCGTTTGATGCTAAATAAATTCGAGGAACATGGAGATGGCATCGCAATGGTAAGTAGCCTTATTTATCTATTTGTTTGTAGACTTTTTCAATGGAACATATACACTTTAGAGTGCAAACAATGTATCCCTGAAACACTAATTACTAAATGGTACAAAATAGTGCTAATTAAATAAAAGAAAACAATAGAATTTGCATAAAATAGCACTATTTAGTATTACTAAAGTTTCACGGATTAATTGCTTGCACTCTTTCTAGCTCCTTGTAATTTCTTGTTTGACGAAAAACAATTCATGTTATGTTAACAGAAAAATACGCCACAATCGAATTGTTTTTACCAATATGCCAACGAGTTGGCCAGCATGGATATCAGATCTGCAAAGTGTTGATCAGATCATAGTTAATAGAGTGAAATGGTTTGGAAACTCTTTTGTTAGATGTTATTGTACCCTTTTTTCAAGCATGACCATGCACAATCTTTTGTTTCACTATTGTTTTAACCTTGTTGGATAAGGTTGAGTGAACAGATCTAAACCGTTCTTTTGGCTGCTCGCTCCAAATGCCTAATAATTGATACAAGAAAATTGAATTGCTGGGGTGCGCCAATAATACCTACAGATAATACCCAGATGCTGAAGTTCAGAAATATATGTAGGCTCTCGACCAATGAGATGAAAAATGCTCAGTACAATGTATAATAACAGTGATTAATATGTAGGCTACCATAACAAGCCAGATGCTACTGCAAGTACCATAGATAAAGATGGATGGCTCCATACTGGAGATATTGGACATTATGATGAAGATGAACATTTCTTCATTGTGGACAGAGTCAAGGAACTCATCAAATACAAAGCCTTTCAGGTACATATTTAGCACTTTGTGAATCATTATAAAGGTCGGTATACACTAGGTGAAAGGTCGCTGTGACTTGTCCCAGCAACAGGTCGCTTCATTGTGCACTGGTTCAACAATTCAACCGGTTGGATTTCATGCGGCAAGTCGCAACAACAAAATTCTGTCAAGGCGACAACAATTTGCGGCAAAAATACTTATTAGGCAAAGGGGAAATTGTCCCGTGGACAAGTCGCTGCAACTTGTCGCCTAGTGTGTGCCGACATTAAGACTCTTGTGTAGACAACAAAACTCCAAATTCAAACATTTGAATCTCCTTCTATTTGCTGTTTATATAAATATTAAATACAATGCGTTTCTTTGGTTTATCCTGTATAAGTTTGCAATAGAAACTTGCATTACATTCCTGCAATTATTTACCTTTAAAAAAAACTTGGCCCATGTTTTCATGCTCTAGGTTCCTCCCGCCCAATTGGAAGATGTTCTTCTATCTCACCCACAAATAACTGATGCAGCAGTCGTAGGAATACCAGACCAATTAGCTGGTGAACTGCCTAAAGCATTTGTTGTCTCTAAAGCTAAACTCACACAAAAAGAAGTGGCTGATTTTGTTGCTGGTAAAGTTGCATCTCACAAGAAACTCAGAGGTGGTGTGGAGTTTGTTGACAGTATTCCCAAGAGTGCCAGTGGCAAAATCTTGAGACGACAATTGAAAGAACAGGAGAAAAAGAAACTAATGAAACATAAACTCTAATCAAATATGATAGTCAACGTTTGCATAATCAACACATGGATTTAGTGTTGCAAAAGTCTTTGTTGACTAATCATATCTGACATCAAAGTATATTTTCTTAAAGATCAAGGGCCAATATCCACTATTCCAATGCGTTTCAGCATGAATACATTTATATACAATATAGTAAATCTTAATTATGTTTTTATTAAATTATAGATTTATATTTGTGATGGGCATCGAAATGAACTCGTAGAACGGGTGCACAATATGAAAATGTTTAAATTTTAAAGAGCATAGTTGTACAAAAAAGATAAATTAAAGAAATGATTAGACTGATGGTTATATATGAATTGAACTGTATATTGTGTGTTTTCTTCGATTCTCATTACGCATGTGTGTCGCTCTCATTGTACAAGTTAACGTTAGGCAGTACAAACCATTCTATTATCCCACATGGACTAGCAATAAAATATTTAGAGGTATAAAACCGGTGTTAAAACGTTGATAGTTGGTAGATCGCAGTGAAGCGGGGCGTGGAATTTGCCGTTTATGGTCTAGGGGCCGGCTTATTTCTCCCTCACTGACCTGGTTCGCTGGGTTAGCCTTGTTAGCTCGGTCTGCCATTAAGGATAGCGCGGATGTTGTAGAAATCTTCGGCCTATACGTAAGTGCTGCAAAGCCGCCATGCGACGCTTCAGCTCTATATGTGTCTGGAGGCATGGCCCGATGTTTTGTTCTTCTTTATTGCTTAATATTTTTGCATTTTTATATTCTTCTTATTATTACTTATTCTCGATAACCGAAACTGTAAAAACGATAAGGTACTTTTGGAAAAACTACATTTCAGGATATTTCAATATTATTTCTGAAAATCTTTTCCATCAAAGAAACATAAAAAACTTTGATATCTTATCAATGTGAGCCCAGTACATATGTAGATCTATATTCTAATTCATTCAACGACATGTGACGAATATACACACCTACTACATGAAAGGAAATTCTATTACCAATATGGGCCGGTAGACACCTATGTATAGGCTAACCACTGACAGTCAATGTGGGACAACGATGTGCATGACTTCATTACATTAAACAAGTGTAATTGTACGTGTTATTTTGTCCCACATTGATGATAGAATAGCCTATAGGTCGTCCAACATCGATGGGAAGATCACCTTGCTAATTTATTATCCAACATGGACTAGCAATATTTATAAGTATAAAAGCGGTGTTAATGCGTTAAACCATGCCGTTTATGGTCCAGGGGCCGGGTTGTCATCCCTAGCTATCTAAACTAGTGTCCTGTCAGTGAGGGAGGGAGGTAGGGAGGAGGACTACTAGTCTTGTCATCCCTAGCTATCTAAACTAGTGTCCAGTCAGTGAGGAGGGGAGGGAGGATTAATAGGCTTGTCATCCCTAGCTATCTAAACTAGTGTCCAGTCAGTGAGGAGGGGAGGGAGGATTACTAGGCTTGTCATCCCTAGCTATCTAAACTAGTGTCCAGTCAGTGAGGAGGGGAGGGAGGATTACTAGGCTTGTCATCCCTAGCTATCTAAACGAGTGTCCAGTCAGTGAGGAGGGGAGGGAAGATTACTAGGCTTGTCATCCCTAGCTATCTAAACTAGTGTCCAGTCAGTGAGGAGGGGAGGGAGGATTACTAGGCTTGTCATCCCTAGCTATCTTAACTAGTGTCCAGTCAGTGAGGAGGGGAGGGAGGATTACTAGGCTTGTCATCCCTAGCTATCTAAACTGGTGACGGAGGTAGGTATCCTTCTAGTGATGGGGAAATGTATACTTATAATGAGAAAGGTATGTATCCTCCTAGTTAGGGAGGAAGGTATCCTCCTAGTTAGGGAGGTAGGTATCCTAGTTAGGGAGGTAGGTATCCTTCTAGTTAGGGAGGTATAGGTATCATTCTAGTTAGGGAGGTAGGTATCCTTCTAGTTAGGGAGGTAGGTATCCTTCTAGTTAGGGAGATAGGTATCCTTCTAGTTAGGGAGGTAGGTATCCTTCTAGTTAGGGAGGTAGGTATCCTTCTAGTGAGGGAGGTATAGGTATCCTTCTAGTGTTGGAGTTAGGTATCCTTCTAGTTAGGGAGGTAGGTATCCTTCTAGTTAGGGAGGTAGGTATCCTTCTAGTTAGGGAGGGAGGTATCCTTCTAGTGTTGGAGGTAGGTATCCTTCTAGTTAGGGAGGTAGGTATGCTTCTAGTGTTGGAGGTAGGTATCCTTCTAGTGAGGGAGGCAGGTATCCTTCTAGTGAGGGAGGGAGGTATCCTTCTAGTGAGGGAGGGGGGGAACCTTCTAGTGTTGGAGGTAGGTATCCTTCTAGTGTTGAAGGTAGATATCCTTCTAGTGACTGTGAGGGAGGCAGGTATCCTTCTAGTAAGGTAGATAGGTATCCTTCTAGTGAGGGAAGTTTGTATCCTTCTAGTGAGGGAGGTTTGTATCCTTCTAGTGAAGGAGATAGCTAGGCGAGTCTTCGTCAACCAAAGACTCCTTCATAGCCACGACGGAAGGTCCAAAGATTATATTCTAATTTATGTCCTATTAAGGATTGTCTTGTGTTCAACGATCCCCACTGACTTGACTTACTTCAAAGTGCTAATTTTTCTTCTTTTGTTTTAGGCCGATAATGGATGGAACGATGGTCCTCCAACAATAACTCGGAGGGCTCAGACTCCGGACTCCATGGGTGTGGATTCCGGATCCTTATGCCGATCAACAAACCTCATCTTAAGCTTTATAGACGTCAATCATGTATGCACAAATGATGACATGTGTCAAGGAAAGTCAGCCAGTACGTTGTGCAGTTGCGCAACCATTTTCCGAATTAGTTCTTGTCACTTTTCGTATATCTATAAAAATAAAGGTTTTTTTTTTTACTTTCTTGTAGTCAAGATTACTTTCTTTCACATTCACTACATTTACTGATTTTATACACATCTCTGCACACAGTTTAATAGTGACGGGACCTCCGGGTTTACGTCGTTATCCGAGAGGACGTGAAGATCTTACCATTTGTAGATAGAGAAACAAATAGGCAGCAACTTCTCAATTATCTTAAGACCCTAAGTGTATGTCCGGCCAGAACTCGAACGCTTGACCTCACAGAAGGCCAATGCTATACCAACTGAGGAGGGGGACATATGGGAGTCTCGAACACCGTAACACCACAAAAAAAAAAAAAAAAAAAAAAAAAAAAAAAAAAAATCAAAAAAATCAACAACAAAAAATTCAACAAAACACCGTCGCTGCATTTTTATAAGTCACGTGACAAAAACATTTTGGTTGGATTAAAATTGCAACGCCGAAAAAAGTTTTCATTTCACCGTACTCCGCACGTCAATTAACATATCACACATCGCGCGCGAGGTTTTGCATCACCGCAATACCGCAATTTTTCAGCCTCGTTCACCGTAACACCGCACTAAAATAACGACAACACCGCAAACCCCAATGCCCCCCTCACTGAGCTAATCGGTCGGCAATATAAAAACAACTCAGAGTAAGAAGAAATTGTCTACCTATTGTTGAATGGTAAAGTACTGACCATAGATTTTTGCCTCACAAGTCAGGTCACCTGCAAAATGAGGCAAAAAATGTTAATCTGCAAGAAATTTCCAATTCAGCGTGGAAAGAAAGAAAGAAAAGAATAGAACAGAAAAAAGAAAATGTAAAAAAAGTCATTTACATCCCAAGAAATGGGCTTGCTGTGGTAGTTGGTATGCCTTCCGTCACAAACAGGGATCTCAAAATGGCAGTTGTTCGGAGCAAGTTTTCGGTCGAAATTCCAGAAGGTATCAAATCTTTTCCTCGTTTGATGCTAAATAAATTCGAGGAACATGGAGATGGTATTGCAATGGTAAGTAGCCTTATTTATCTATTTGTTTGTAGACTTTTTCAAGGGAGCATACATACTTTATCTAGCTCCTTGTAATTTCTTGTTTGACGAAAAACAATTCATGTTATGTTAATAGAAAAATACGCCACAATCCAATTGTTTTTACCAATATGCCAACCATTTGGCCACCATGAATATCAGATCTGCAAAGTGTTGATCAGATAATGATACTTTTATAATGGAGTCTCATCAAATTAATTATTTGTCATATACGTAAATCATTAGCAAATGTAATCATCTACAAAAATAGAGGTTAATGTCCACACTATTTACAAAAACTCAATGTTAACTTTATGTAATATTATATATACATCACTGTATAAAGATTTAAAACAGTGAGCTGCAATTTTTGATTGATAATTAGTAATTCTTTTATTAAATAAATGCACCCCCTCCCCTTTCAAAATTTCTGGATCATTTTTTTCAAAAATACTGTATCTGCCTCCTGAATTAGAATGCAGATATGAGACGTTGTAGAGTAGTAGTTAGTTAATTAATGCGGTCAGTGGATAAGATGAAATAAAGAATATAAGAGAAAAAACATTGTATGATCTTGGCAGGAATTGAACCCATGTCATTCTATAGAGAGATAGATTGATAGAAAAATGTTAAATATTTATCTTTTTGTGTGTATCAATTCATTGTTCTTTATTTTTTAGGTTGACATTGAAACAAACAGATCCTATACTTACAAGCAGCTAAATGTTTCAATCAGAAAATGTGGCTCTGCTCTTCTACGCAGGGGTTTCAAGCCACGCGACACACTTGCCGTTATACTGCCAAACATCCCTGAATATCCGATTGTGCTTTATGGAGCAACAGCCATTGGAGGCGTCGTAACGACTGTAAACCCCAGCTATACAACTGATGAGTTTGTCTACCAGATAAAAGATTCTGAAGCTACCTTTATTGTAACAATACCACAGTTTGGTGACAAAGTCAAAGCAGCAGCTTCAAAGCTCAACATTAAGAATGTTTTTGTCTTGGGAGAAGCTGAAGGTTTTGAATCTTTATCAAGGTTAATTTTTACTGATGATGGTTCGATGTTTCAATTCTTTGAACCAACCAACTGGAAAGAAAATGTTGTACTTCTTCCATACTCAAGTGGAACCACTGGTCTTCCCAAGGGTGTTATGTTGACGCATTACAATATGATAGTATATATATTATTTGGAAGCTTGGGTCCATCAAGACAAGCTAATACAGAAAATCAACCTAGGCTGGGTCTACTGCCATTCTTCCATAGTGTTGGCTTAGTCAGCACAAATGGATTAACTTTATACATTGGATGTAAGGTTCTTTGTATGAATGGGTTTAAACCCAAGTCATTTCTGAAAGCAGTACAGGATTATAAAGTAAGTTTAACTTAATTCTTACTATTGTATATCATGTTTGCCCAGTATATATCCAGCTACTTAGCCGCTGTGCTTGCTCTTGTTTTGTAGTGGAGTTAACACATCAGACTAGAATACTGAAGATGTGGGTTTGAATCCTGCCAAGAGCATGTCATATTTTTCTCTAAATTATTATTATTTATTTGCTAAACTAGATGCCTGATTTATTGTACTATGTTCCTTCCCATGCAGGTATCATCATTAGGTATTGTTCCACCCATAGCACTTTTCCTTGCTAAACATCCCATGGTCCTCAAGTATGACTTGTCTCATGTTCAAGCCATTATATGTGGAGCAGCACCTCTTGGTGAAGATGTCATAGGACAATTGCAGGAAAGATTTCCTAGGGCTAAGTTAATTGGACAAGGTTAGCAAACTCAACTTACAATATGGCCATCTCTTTCTTTGGCAATCCATGGTTTTGACTGTTATGGAGGGAGATACCTAATATATGTGTATTACTATGTGTTCTAAAATAAGCGTCAAGGCGGCTGCATTTGAGGAGCAGAGCTTTTCAGTAACAAGACTATGCATGTACAGATGAACTTTGTCAGCAATGAATTGCATGTCATTTTTTTTATATTTCTTCAACTGTTTCTCCTCATTGCTTCCTAATGACCTTGATATCAGCAACTTGCTGCCATATGTATCTTTTGAAAGTCTGATTTGTATGTTTTATTGAGATAAAAATGTTTTTCTGATGCAAAATAAGACATTCTAGGTAGAATGAAACAGTACTATAATTTGTTATGATCTTTTTTGTTATTCAATATTGACAGGTTATGGTATGACTGAAGCAGCTTGTGCAGTGATGCTTGCACTTCCTGGTGCTAACAAAACTGGCTCTGTTGGAATACTGCTGCCCACTCTAGAAGCAAAGGTACTGACATGGTTATTCAGAAAGGCCCTATCTACACTATGTGAGATAAATATTTGAAAATGCCCTTTATTTCTCCAGTTAGTCCCTTAGTCCATGTACCCAGACTAAACCACATGAATATTTATGCGAACCACTGCCTGTAGTTGCCATTTCACATGCAGTCTGATGTTTTGTGAATCGACTGCTCTTTTTATCTGTTTTCTTGTTTTTTGTTGTTTTGTTTTAGTTGGAATACAATACAATACAGTACAGTACAACACAGTACAATACAATCAACTTTTATTTAAGCAGGGTGACGCATGACATTACTTGAAAACTGATAAACGAGCGGCCCTCGCTAATAGTGAAATATAAAATATTCTAATTTGATACAAATTGATATAATTTGACTAAATCATTTTTGTTTGTTTGTTTGTTTTATAGGTGATTGACTTGGAAACTGGATCTTTACTGGGACCACGGCAAAATGGAGAAATCTGTGTTAGGGGACCAACTGTGATGGAAGGTTAATGTTACTAAATTAATATTATCTTGTATTCACAATGATTATCATGAGGTGGGTTGGCTGTTAAATCTAATTATGAGTTCAGAAGTTATGAATTATGTTCCTTTGTCAGCTGATGATTAGCTGGAATCTGTAATATTTAAGGAAGAAACTATAGGATTTTGGTGAAGATAATACATAAAATACATATACACTCATTTGCAAGTAAGAACATTGTAGTATACATTTATACAAATATCTAATTTATTCAGTGTACTCAGTGATGTGCAAAATAGAAAACTCGCTTTATTTATTGCTTGCTTCATTTCATGAATGTCAAAATATATTTTTGCTGTCTATTACATCATACAGATTATATAATAGTGTCTGTTGTTTTCTTGTGTAAAAAATGCGTATTTCGCATTTTGCATCTCATTAGATATTTGTATAAATGTATACATCTATACTACAACGTTCTTGCAAACGAGTGTATATGAAATATATTATAATTATAAAAATGCAAGCAGCTTAACTCGACAGAATATCAGCATGTTACCTAGAATTATTCTGTCAAGTTCATTCAAGGTCACATTTGCTGTACTGGCTTTGCAGAATACCTGCATAAAAAATGTCAGCAATTTTTGCTTGTTTGTTTAATTCTTTCTTTTTTCACAAAATGTCATCCTATGTCTACGTTCACGTTTTAATTTAAGAAAAACTAATTAGTGCTTTTCTCAGTTTTTTTCAATTTTGTTTGAATGTTTGATTAGGTTACCATAACAAGCCAGATGCTACTGCAAGTACCATAGATAAAGATGGATGGCTTCATACTGGAGATATTGGACATTATGATGAAGATGAATATTTCTTTATTGTGGACAGGGTCAAGGAACTCATCAAATATAAAGGCTTTCAGGTACTCAGTCTTCATGATTGGTTTACAGACTCTTTACAGACCTCCAAGGAAGACAGCAGACCAATTCATTGTTGTGTTTAGCTCAGTATAATAAGTTGCAGAAAATGACATCAATGAACACCTATTAATTGTTTAAATTGTGTTCGACTGAACATTGTTTAATGTGATGTGGCTACGTTTTAAGATAAGAAGTCTTTTGTAAGGTGCCATGAGTGTTTGGCAACAATTCAGTGGTTGTTGTCAGTTTGTATGCCTCAACTTTTTTCAAGCATGTGTACAACAATCATAATTCACGTGGAAAGTGCACGACATAAAAATTGCATATCCTTGTTACCATCAGCACGTCCTTACAAACTGAAGGTAAAACGAGTGCAAACAGTCCGGGGAGGGGGCGCATCGAACGAATTAGGGAGGGGATGCTAGTCACCATTTTTGAAAATTACCCCCTAAAAGGTTCCAAAGTTGTAAAAGGGCGTAGCAATACATGATTTTTACCCCTAAAAGGTACCCACTCATGAACTGAATTCAACCAAATGTACCAAGTTAATAAACCACCTACTCATGAAACCTACGAAAAATTGGATATAATGCTCGTAAGATCGAAACCTTGTTTTTGAATAGCCGTGATGGAGGAAAACTAGCCTAAAAGGTAACAATTTAAATTCGGGAGGTCTGAAAACCTCTAAGAAACCCTAAAAGGTACCAAATCGCCAATTTTGACTCCTAAAAGGTACGACAAGCCCTCTGATATATAGGAATCATACCCCTTCCCCTCTGGGGACTATTTTCAACAGTGGCTTAGCCTTACGGAAGACATTGTAGCAAACAGGTTTTAACTTGGTCCATGTTTTCATGCTCTAGGTTCCTCCAGCCGAACTGGAAGATGTCCTTCTATCTCACCCACAAATAACTGATGCAGCAGTCATAGGAATACCAAACCAATCAGCTGGTGAACTGCCTAAAGCATTTGTTGTCACTAAAGCTAAACTGACACAACAAGAAGTGGCCGACTTTGTTGCTGGTAAAGTTGCACCTCACAAGAGACTCAGAGGTGGTGTGGAGTTTGTTGACAGTATTCCTAAGAATCCCACCGGCAAAATCTTGAGGCGGCAATTAAGGAAGCAAGAGAGGAAGAAAATTTTGAAACATAAACTCTAAATAAAATGGCGGATTACGGTCGTTTCCAATACTATTTTATATACCTAAATTAGCTTTTCGAAAAACATTGTAGCACATCATGTGAAATCATCAAAGTATATTTTATAGTTTTAAATATAATTTTATTCATGGTCGGAAAGAGAGCAAATGTGATATAACTTTAAGAAAAAGTACGACTGTTTTCAACTGTTTAAACATGTTTCGGCGAGACTTTCGCCATCATCAGTATTTTATTAGGTGGAAATAAGCTCAATATAGAACAGTCAAAACTCTCTAAGGAATATAAGAATAATAAGTTACACCTTAAGTGTGATATTAGAATGGATCACTTGTTGGTTTAAGGATGGTATTAACCACTTAATGTGTAATGCCTCTTTCAGTTTAAGTTGGTATTTTGAATTGGCCTTATCAATAATAGCAAAACATTCTTCACTGCATGCATTTCTGCATTTGGATGAAGATTCTAGATGCTGAAAAATGTGTGAATTTTATTCATATTCTCCTCATATTCCAATGTATTTGAACGATATATAGAATTTTTATAGATTTGTAGATCGACATCAAATATTGCATCTCGTAAGACGTGCTGAGGTTGTCCCAGATCCTCAGTTCTGCACCTTGAGAATGATTGCTTATGATCGCCATTGTCAAGCTGGCAGGTTTTCAGCCAAAATGATTCAAGCTGCCCTGCTATGTGGTCTCTAATTGAAACCGATCGCAATTATCTGGATTTGGCATGATTTGTAAATCCAGTTCCTTATTTCTTGATCACCGTTCTTTGACAATGAGCTAACATGTTGTCTTTTTATCGTAATGTTTCATTGCTGTTCGCATTGACATCAACGTAGGTAGTGCTGGGGTTTTCACTACTCTAGTACTCAAATTAGACAATTTTTTTATTAATGTTGCCAGTTTTTCCTCATAATAATCTTAATGGGGGTTCATGAGGTTTTTACATAGAAATCAATATGATTTATTTAACAATGCTGTCATAGTTTAGGTTGTTTTAATAATTATATGCAATTAAGTCTAAATATTATAATTCTTATAAGGGACCGTTTTTTTATCGGGATGGGGGGGGGGGGGGGGGGGCTGGTGGAATTAAGGAGGGGCCACCTCTAAAAACACAGCTCAAAATGATGGGCCAGGCAAACAAATACAGTATCAAATGATGGGCCACCTAAAAAAATACAGTGAAAACACAAGTGAGATGGGCTCAATCTAAATATACATTGGAAGGATTCACATGAAAAATTGAAAAAAAATTTTTTTTTATTCACTAGAATGATAATCAATATTTGTTCTTTACTTTATTTGGAAATTTCTAAAAAAAATTAAAGATGACTGCCATATTGTTTCGTAATTTAATATGCAAAATTGACTATAGTAAATAACAGATCCTTTATGAATATAAAACTAAATCACAGCATGACTATTGTAATGACTTGCTATTTCATAATTGCATGGGGGGTACGGGGAGGGGTCACTGAAAAAAAATACTTGTTATTTTTTCTCAAATTTCCACCAGCCCCCCTCCCCTCCCGATTAAAAATGAATGGTCCCTAAATAATATATATATATATATATATTTTTTTTTTTTGCTTTAAGTTATATATTAGGTTTTATAGTTAAGCTAGACACTAGATATATATTCGGATTTCATTTTAACTGATTCGTTTGTCCAATCAGAAATTTATTGATATTAAATGACATCTTTAATTACGTGTGTGTATATGTTCGAATTTCACATTTGCATCAGATAAATTCGGGGGGGGGGTGGGTCCAGGGCGAGTTGAATTGGATGAGTTTCCCCACCCGTTTTTCTAAGCACTGATATCCTCACTTTTTCGTTGACAGAAACAAATAGATATGATTGTGATACGTTTTTCGTAACAATCCAAACATGTTTGTTCATGGGACACCAGTATTAGAAAATTCCTGAAAAAAGTCACTTGTATAAATCCTGATACAACGTTACAAGTTCTAAGCAATTTCTATTTTGTGGATAACGTGTACGTGATTGATGCCTTCTTTCGCTGAATGGACGTTAGTACAGTGTGCATGATCACGACGGACTAGCCTACGATATAAATCGAAGCTCTTCCTGCAGCTAGGCAAACCGATGTTCAATAGTAGACTTTTAGGCCCCTTTTAAGATTTACGCGAAACCAATTTTTTGAAACCGAATTTTTTTTGCCGTCTTGACCTACCGTTTATCCACGATTTACATGCAAACTGTTAAAAACGTTATTAAATGGGTGACCGCTTACACGATGCTGCAACCGCATTTTAATTTTTCCGCGGGTAAAATTAAAACTGGATTCGTGTAAAGGGGGTTTAGGGTCAAAACATTTTTCTCGGCGTTACCAATTTCAAATAACATGATTCTCAATGCATGTGCTTTCTAAAACCAAGCAAAACGAATGGATAGCTGAGAAAAATAACGAGCTAAACTCATTGCGAGATGAATATCGTTCGTTAAACATTACTCGGGCTTCCTATGGTTTCTCCTCAATATAAGTATTTTGCGCGCTGGTAATTTGTATAGGTAATAAGATGGTTTCGAAATCATTTTGGAATTAATTTTCACGAGTTGTTCAAAGAGCTCGTACTTGCAAAATCAGAGGAAAGAATCGAGTTGTTAGATGTTGCAAACATCGACTTAGTCGTTGAAGATTACTAGAAGACTAAACACCCAGTGAACAGGCTGGGGAAGGGGTTTTCCGTGATCCGTGATTCGACCTATATTTATGCCGTGATCCGTGAAAAGCAGAAAAAACATGCCGTGATTCGTGAAATTGAAGTCGGTCGTGACCCGTGATCGGCATATTTTTGTTGCCGTGATTCGTGATTTTAGCGATTATATGTCGTGAAAAAAATTAAAACATCTTGCAAATCTCGTCCTCCTCTCTGGCTATTCAGGCTACCGGTAAGACAAAAAAAAAAAAGACCTTGCGCTGACTTGAAACCTGAGATCCTGTTGCTTAAACACTAACTGGAATAAGTTATCATATACTGTTTGTTTATTATTGATATTAAATTTCACCCTCGTGGCTCTACTTGCTTGTTTGCTGGCAAACATCGCTCCAAGTCTGTTGCTCGTGTAGAGTACCATTCAAAAAGAAATTCAATATTCTCATTTGTGCAGCGAAACACAAATCGCTTTCTCAGAGTTTAGGACGCAGCGAGTGAATTTCGTCAGAATAAATGAAATCGCCAATGCATCATTAAATGTCGATGGTGAGTTAATATATATATTTTTTTCAAGTATTGATCTTAAATTTTGATATTTTTATCAAATATTTTACTATACATTTTAAATTAATGAATAACATTTCTATGTAATTAGTGCAGCTTAAACCCTGGTACCAGAGGTTCGAATTTGCTTTCTGTGTCTCTCTCTTTGTTTTTGTTGAGGCTGAAAGCGCCATAATTTTCGAGGCCAAAGGCCAAGTCGTTTTGGTGCGGCGCTTCGCGCCTGAACCGAGGAAGGGGGAGGGACTGGGTGAGTGAAATCGAACCTCTGGGACCAGGGTAAACAACTTATAATTAATTTACACATATATACAATGTATAGCCTGCGTAGCCCGGCTCCCCAGTCCCCCTCCCTTCTCCCCTCCCCCCACCCCAAGAGCCGGGCTACGCAGGCTATACAATGTATATTTCAGTTAAAACATTGCATTTGTATTTGTAGAAATAAGCAGGTCTGTAAATTCAGCCTTGAAACAAGTCTTAAAGACGAATGAATAGACATATAAAAAAACAAAGCAAATGCAGAAGTTCGTGATTCGTGAAATGCCTTTTTTTAATGCCGTGATCCGTGAAATTAGCAAAAAATCGTCCGTGATTCGTGAACGGTACCCCCCCCTTCCCCAGCCTGAGTGAAGATCACATCGACAAGTTCGTCAAGTATTGACCCAAGACGACTTTATACCATCTCTTTTGATCTGTCTAAGGGGTGAAGATGAAGACCTTGGAGAATCGAAGAAGATGTAGTTGTCGACAATGCGGTACAGGAGGAGAAAGACAAACCAAATGATGGCAGTCATCTACCGGACCATAAAGACAGACACAATGGTGGTCAAGAAGTGGTCAAGAAGAACCTGAAAAAGACAACAATGAGGAACCAAGCAACAACTGAGATATACGACAGCGAAACTGGCAATTACAGCAGTGCAGGAGGCGAAACTCGCGAGTTTCGAGCGACGGAGTAAACCGCCTGGGTTTTCGAGAATTGAGTAAGCTTATGTTTCCACGTTTATTTCAATGGTTAAGACCGGGCGTAGAGATTCGCTGTAATATGGAATTTCAACAAATTATCCTTACTTCGATAAAAACGTTAATTAGACGCTGTATTGTTGACTATACGGCATTGCATGGGATTCCGCTCGGTAAGTGGGATTTAAATACGTGGTATTTCGAGAAAAAAAAATTATTGACGATATTGTGATATAATATATTGACAAGCTTTTGATCAGTTGAAAATATGTTGTTTTTTTTTCAGTCTCCAGCCGTCAGGGTTTCGTGCGCCTGAAGACATAGTCAAAGGTAAAACCCTTGCTCATCATACAAATCACAAATCGACATTGTTTGGGAAATGCAGATCATTAGATTTTTGATGGAGGCTGTATAATTGTTAAGTTCAGTTTTTTTAACCTCAATTATTGCATGATATTTTCTATTGATATCATTTTTTTCAGTTTTCTAATTGTTTTTTTTTTCTGGGTCCAGGCTCGATATAGCTCAAATTTTTCATAACTTTCACAACACCCTCATCTAGTTATGGCTCATCCCTTATCAGTGGCGGAAATTAGGGGGGTTCGATGGGTTCCACGGAACGGCGTTTTGAGACTGTAAAATGCGCTAAATAACAACATTCATATTACATTACATTTGTTTCATCACGGGCAGTACGGTTTATTACTCAATACTCAAACGACTCTATCTGAGAAAATGTGAAACCAAAATGGACCCCCCCCCCTTGAAAAATCCTGGATCAGCCACTGCTTATTATGTGGATCCAGGGGGATGGGGGGGGGGGGTCAATGGGTTTCACGGAGCCCCCCTCGAGCAATAATATCAAGAAATTAATAATAATAATAATTATAATTTATTGGTTGTGTAGCCCTATTTAGGTACAAAGGTACAAATTTAAAAAAAAAAAAAAAAAAAAAAATGCGTCATACAATGAGTTGTAAAGCGTTTTGAAACTTTGTGAAATGCGCTACATAACAACATTCACATTGCATTACATTTGTTACCGACCGGGTGGTACCGCGTTTCCTACTCAAAAAACGACTCTTTAGAAAATGTGAAACCAAAATGGAACCCCCATTTGAAAAATCTTGGATCCGCCACTTCTCAGTCAAGTGAATGGAGAAAATACAGTTCACGAAACGATAAATTGAGACTAATTCTAGACTGATTCGCGCATTGGATAGGGAAAACTAATTCAAATTTAAATTGGCATTGGAATTATCTCCTTCTGTCCTGTTTTTAACTCCGTAATAAACCAAATATTGATTGGAATTTTTCAGTTGAATTTGATACAAAGGGTTGAAAAGTAGAATAATTATAATCGAAATAGTTCAATGCGCAATAAGTCATTTATGTCGACACTGATG
This sequence comes from Diadumene lineata, assembly GCA_918843875.1. Classification (NCBI taxonomy): domain Eukaryota; kingdom Metazoa; phylum Cnidaria; class Anthozoa; order Actiniaria; family Diadumenidae; genus Diadumene; species Diadumene lineata. The sequence goes on along the minus strand of OU974074.1, from coordinate 11,123,015 downwards.
AAACAGTCATTAATCAACGCAATATTTATTGGCAGCGCTTGCGGTTTTCAGATTGGGATGTGGATAAAGATTTGACCAAAAATTGTTATTTCGCGTTGCGAAAGTCGTCAATGACTACCGAAAGCAGTTTCGTTTGGAACCAAAACAATGTCGTTCGACATGGCGGTGAATAAAATTTTGAAAAAAAATGCATCGGTAAATAATCAGTTGATAATTTGTGGAAATCTCGGTGTATTTTGGGATGGTTTAGGCCTAGATTGGAAGAAACCTTTATTATGACCCGCCTAGCTGCAAGTGACGTCATAGGCCCAGTTGATGACGTCATTGGGCATCCCTCACATGGGCCAGCTTTGAGGAATAACAGTGTTTTTGTCCATTACGAGTGGGTACAGATTTTGGAACATTTTTTTCCATGGGAATTATGCACATGTGATTCCACAGTGAAGTGTTGAATATTTCACTGCTATGCATGAACACACAAAATTCCTCGGACATATCGTTGGCATGTTGACATGAAATTCAAAACTAACGCGTGACTCGGTCAGAAATTTGATATCCCAAACTGTTGGTATACTGAGGAACAAACGCTAGATATATCATAGAGTGTGATTTCATTTATCTGCGTTATTTTAAGTCATTTATTTCTCTCGGCAACAACCGGATGAGACTTGACCATCAGTTTGTTTTGTTTGAGTAGAGTATTTTTAATATTAGTGTTTCAACTAGAAGCAATCGGATGGAACGAAGGAGAGCATGACAAGGATTCAACGCTCGATTACATTCATACGCGCACAAGAATATAACTATTTTATTCCAGAGGCCAATCTACGTGAGATATACATTTTTGTGCCAATTTGAATATCCGCTATCAACTTGCTCCGATTCTTGGGAATAAAACAATTGGTCGTTCTGTTTTGATGTTCTATTGGAGTTGTCAACGGTCAATGGTTTTACATTTTGTCAATTTTACCACATTATGGTCACATTAAACACCAAGGTAATCATCGTCAGTTAGGATCAGTCGTACTTGGAGTGAAGGTGAGATTGGTTTGTTCAAGTTATGAATGCTTGTTATATCGACGGTGTGTTGATGAAATACGTATCTTTGACAAACGACTCGTGTCTGGGTATGGCTTATTCCAATGGACGACCAGATCCAGTTGCCTCGTTGAAATCTCATGTGTTTTCATGCAATGCAAATAGCTCGACATCGCCAGCTAGCATACATCAAGTCAATTGTATAGGGACTACAATTTATTCATCACAAAATCAAGTAGCTCCTCCCTCTGAGCAGAACAACACTAACTTGGCTTCTATTAAAATATCAACAGCAACTTTAGACAACTTTACCTCGACGAGAAGACTAGACAGAACTTCTAAAACACAAGATAAAATAACAATAATCCCTGGATTCAACGACCTAACTAATGCAAGTTGGGAATCGAGCGATGTAGTCAAGCAAAATGGAGCATTAAACGTGCATCTACACGAACGAATTGCTGACTCGAAACTGACAAGAAAACAAAACAGTGAAGCGAGTGAAAAATTAACACCGATAGTGATCATTACTCCTGCGTCAATTTCTGATAACGAATCAGATATGTCAGATACAAACGGTGAAGTAGAGGTATCTAACCTTGATTGCCTTGATACATGCTCATTATCAAGCGCTTGCTCGTTAGACGATATTCCTACGGATGATGACCCATCTGAATGTGACTCTCCAACTCAGCCTGAGGAGCCACGAAAGGTAACTCTCAAGCCCATTTTTCCCGCTTATGTGATCTTCTTTCTTTGCCTATAAAGATTTCAAGATGGCGTTTTTGTTTACTATCATTGTGGTTGGGATAGGGTTGACTTTTGTGGGTTTCTAAGGCGCTAAATGTTTTGTATAAAAGGACAAGAAATCTATTATTATCATTGTAAACTTCGATGCTGACACAGCTTCAGTCACGAAGCTTTTATGGAATATTGTATTGTGGCAGTGATGAAAGATCCAACAGCCCTTTAGTTTACACATTAGTTGCTATGTATTTACCTAAGGCGAAAGAAAAGCTTTGTGTGTTTGAGTTCAATGTTTATCTCACAGCCAATTTTGCTTTATTCCTTGAGCTTTCAATCATATAATAATGAAATTACTTAATACTGTAGAAACGAGAAGCAAATAATCCAATACATCGTACTCGGGGGAAGTTTCAAAATGCAATTTGTAATGTACAATGTACACAATGGGAACTATTGAATCTTATTATCTGTTTTTATTTTTAATGGAATATTATTAATCCTTCAAATTCACACAAAGTTGCAATGGATAGTCCTTTGTGTCTATCTTCAGATAACACAGATAATACAGTTCAGCACCAGTGTAGGATATTTTCACTTTTTTGGTCGTTTTTGTTCTCTTAATCAAATGAATATTGATGATCCAAGTAATGTTCATCAATTCAAGTGATTTAAGTTGGATATTTTGTTTTGTTTTGCCATATTATAATATAACTGTCAGTTTTTCAAACAAAACAAGTATATCATATTTAGAGCTGGGTTACAGTTTTACTAGCTTCCCAATTTTTACCCACTTCTATCAAGGACTTAAAAGTGATCATAATGAGGTTGCTATAGCAATGATAACGTAAGAGACAAGTAACGACCTTCTGTCATGTCTTCCTTTTGCAGATTTCTAATTGGAAAAAAATACGACGAGTTATTCACTGGTCGCCATTTGTACAAAATTTTAAGAAGAAATATCCTTGGGTACAGCTTGCGGGACATCAAGGTAATGGGTATATCAGTACATAATGGCAAAACTATGAATGTTCACTATGGTATCTATTTTAGTTTGACATATGTGAAAGTAATTAACCGTTTTTGAAATACAATAAATAATATGACAGCTAAACTGCAGGTTTTTTTAAATTGCTTAATTGAAGTGATTCTATAGTTTCGTACAGGAAGCTAAGTAATCTTGAACATTCTTAAATCCTATAACATTTGTTTTGATGTTGTAATAAATAGATACATTGAATTATCTTGTCTAGATCTTTTCTACATCTGTTCCAAATTAATGAAACTAATGATTTTTGATCATAATATAGATAGATTTGATGTCATGTTTACTTTTTCAACATAAAATCGACATTTGCAAACAAGCCTAACAAAGCCAGAGGAAAGGACCTTTAGTACATTCTAATTTCATTTGCTTCTAGAGGTGCTAATGCAATTTAATTCTTTAAATGGTTTTTGTAACAATACATAATAAGGGGTCCCTGGTATTGGTTCATGCTGATCTGGTGTTCCAAATCGTGAAATAGGGACAAAATTGACCTGCCAAATTTTTGTGTTTTAACACATGGATCAAATTTTCAATTACTGTTCTATATATTTTTGATGGTGAGAGCATCGATGAAACATGTTTAAACTAAAAGCTGTCATGCTTTATTCAAACTAATTTTTTTTTAGCTTTCCATGATCATTGGACTGCCAAATATTCAATGTGACCTGTCATTTGGCTTAGTATTAAGCTGCTATTCCAAGCCTTGTGTCCATACCCAAGAGGCATTAAGCTGATAAAATAAAATTAATATACAACACTAGAAAAACTAAAATGACAAAATAATTTTATTTTGTATTGTCAGTATTAGTAAATACAAAGTACCCTGGTGGCACAAAGAGTTTCTGTGCTAATGCCTTTTTTTTTTCTACTAGTTTTTTGATTAAATAATCAGTCAATAATTGCAAGAATGTAACAAAAACAAAAAATAATAATAATTGCAAAAAAATAAAGTATTTACAAATAAGGACACAAAGATAATTTCACACTGTGTTGAGCTCCAGATTTTTTTAATTAGTAATTTCACACACACACACACAAGATTTCACATATCCACTTTAATCGGTTCTCTGCTTTGATCAAGTTCTTGTTCTTGTTTGGGGATTCACTTTAAATCCATTTTTTTAAGTTTGTTTATGGTTAAATTACTTTTCTTATTCTTTTATTATATTTTTTGGAGATGAAGTATAATCTGTCTGTCAAATTTCGAAATATCAATTGAAACCATTATTATTTCTGCATCTGATTTACAGATTCCATTACAGGTCATTACACTTTTAGCCATGAATTATTAACAAATTGTAATAATTTCATAGTTTTTGTTACCCTGTGTTCCAGACCTCTGTGATGAGATGGGAGTGAGAAAGAAGAGATTGAAATTAAACCAATTTAAACATAGATAGATTTTGTTTGACAAATATTTTATGATACTAGTACTTCAAGATCACAATAAATGAAGTCGTGCCTCAAAACTGACCAATGACAATGATGTTACTTGGAGTGCCAATCAAACAACAAGTTTGATATCTATACTGCTTGAAAGTGAGATTCACTTATTTTTTTAATAGATTAAATTAGATTAGATCAATTAAAACATTAATCAAATCTTTATGCATGCAACAAAATTTTATTTATTTTTTATTTATTTATTTATTTATTTATTTATTTATTTTTTATTTATTTTTTTATTTTATTATTTATTTATTTTTTTATTTATTTATAAGATTTATTTATTTATTTATTTATTTACTTATTTATTTATTTATTTATTTATTTATTTATTTATTTATTTATTTATTTATTTATTTATTTATTTATTTATTTATTTTTAAGTGAGCTTCACTTATGCATCACACCTTAGGTACTCTTTCCTCTTACTCGCTCTCGGCCCATTACAGACCTCTGGCAACCATGTAATTACAATATATAATGTTCCTATGTATGTATGTAATGAATATATAATATGTAATAAATTTCCCTTAGTAAATACATAAGAATATTTTTGAACACATGTTGATAATCCAGGATTAGGTTGTCACAGGATGAAGTAACAATAGTAAAATAGAATACAGAATAGGAAATTTTAACATGAACATTAAAAAATTAATCTTATCACTGAGTAGTTATTCCAAATAAAAAAATGTTGGGGCTTACCAACTGAATAATGTCAGTGCTAATAAAAAAATGTTGAGGCTCACAAACTGAGAAATGTTATAAAAAAGAATATCAAGGCTTTGGTAAACTTTCCGAAAACAAAAACAAAAAACAAAACAAAAAAAAAAACAAAAAAAAAAACAAAATTATGACCTTGACACTGACAGTAGCAATATGGAAATTGAATATTTTGCGCCTTTTGTGACACAGGAATTCAGCATCATATCACTTTGATGTTTGTTTTGTTAACTTATTGATGACTTATAACTGACAACTTGTAACTGACTTCTATTGATAACATCAATAATCAATGAACTGTCAATGAGCATTGTTTGCTATAATAACAATGGGAATATCAACAGAAATAATCCACAGAAATAATTCTGTACACTACTCTAGTAGATGATTAGATAATGGATGGCTTCCACTAAAAAAGTCCACATTGTAAATGTAAATATGTAAATAAGATAGTAATAAAAATGTATTGTTTTTTATTGTATTGTATAAGTCATACAAGCTTATAGTGAACATGTAAAAAAATATAAGAGCACAAGCTGATAAAAAAAAAATTATGGACAATGGTGACACAAAGACGTGGCTGTCTTATGCACTAGATAAATCTGTATCCAGCTGGTAAATGATATCATACAAATTCATGCAACAGCCAACCAAGGGGTCACAAAAATTACCACATAGTCAAAAACTGTCAAACCCCACAATCTTGAATTAGATCTAATGGTCTAGCTGTCCTTTTAGGAAAGGGTGTGATAATAGAATGAAAAGCAGGTTCTTAAACTCTTTTAAAAATGATAATTTTATTCATTAAGGTGTTCATCTTAAAAAAGATGTGTGTTTATGGCAAATGCAGTAAATCAAGTTTGCATTGATAATAATAATATATAACACTTATATATAACAAAGTATTTATATATTATCCCCATGATCAGACCAGTTTCAAAAAAATAGTTATGATTTTATTTATTTTTGGTTTTTAGAATAATGTTGTTTTTATTTTACAGGAAGTTTCAAAGCAGGTGAGAATGGAAATATTCTAAAGAAATTTGCAGAAAAAGAAAGAGAATGTCTTGAAAAACTCATGAAAGACATCCTGAGACCTTATGTTCCAGAATTCAAGAAAGAGGTTGTTACTGATGGAGAAAGTATCTTTTTTCCTGATAGAATTACAATGACTAATAATTGCAAGCATTAAACATTAATGGAGGAATACAATTATTTTACATCAATTTTTTAATATTATGTATATAGATGCCCATTCATAATGGTGAACACTTCATTTTTTCTCCGTTTTTTTTTCTTTTTTTACTGAGTTTCTATGGTTTTCAACCATTCCCAGGAGAGTGAGTGGAACAAAAGGGTCCATCAGTCACGGTGGTGGTTTTCTTTTGAAAAGTCCACCAGCATGGCTGCCATGTCTTTTGTTTAAATTGTCTCTTGGAAATGGTTGAAAACCATCAATTAATGGTAATTCTATTGCCTAAGTATGTTTATAGTTATCTCTCTATAATCTACAGTGTATCCTCTGCAAACAAATTAAAGGCTGTCTTAATTAACATGAATATTTCACAAATTTGTTGAAAAGCAGTTTTGGAATGAAAACACTATAATAATATTTACTATATTCAAACGTGGTAGTACTACCATTTTTGGGTAACAGTTTTGTATGTAGGCAAGGCCAACATCCCATGTATATGAAGCAGGCGCTTAATTATTTGTTAGTTCCTTTTAAGTATATTGAGTATATTTTTCCTTAATAATGGTGTCCAGAATTCATAGAGATGCAGGACTTGCTACAAGAATTTGAAAATCCTTGTATAATGGACTGCAAAATGGGAGTAAGGTAACCAAACTGTCTATGATAATGTTAATTAGAATAATTTATATGCCAATATTATTGTAAAGTGCATTATTTTAGACATGCATTATTTATTAGATGGAAAACTGGACAAGAAGGTTGGATCAGTGTGATATTTGACCTATATTTGGATGGTATTACAAAGTTAACATGATCTCTTTTATTCTAGAACCTACTTAGAAGAAGAGGTAGCAAAATCTAAAACAAAACCAAGAAAGGTAAATAAATTAAACTAGATTGCTTAATACTTGAAACATTCCATACAGGCCAGGTGAAGGAGTTTCCATGCCTTAAAGTTGCACCAAGATTGATGATGGTGACAATGGATTGAAATGTACACTCTTTAGTACTCATTCCCAGGGGCAGATCCAGAAAATTTGACAGGGGGGGGGGGTGCACCAATCAATAAAAGATCCAGAAATTATGAAAGGGAGGCACAAACCAAAAAAATAAATGATTATCACTCAAAAATGTAAATCACTATCTATAGAAATAAATCAGGTCCAAAAGGAAGGGGGGGCACCCCCCTGGATGTGCATCTGATTCCAATTCCAGCCTTGTTACAATTGATAGCTTGATTGCTCTTTCAACAGAACAAATCCATCAACAGTTCTATATAATGTACAATATTTGTATTTTATTACAGGATTTGTATCAAAAGATGGTTGATGTTGATCCATCAGAACCCACTGAAAGTGAAAATAATGCTAAAGCAATAACAAAACCAAGATATATGCAATGGAGAGAAAGACTTAGTTCATCTGCTACTCTTGGATTTAGAATAGAGGGAATTAAAGTAAGTCACTTGATCACAATAACAGGCTCCAAAATGACTTCTTGATTTTCTTTCCATTTCCTTATTTAATCATTTAATATGCTTCCACCCCAAGCTTCTATTTATTTTAATTCAAAGTCACACACTGGTGACTATATGAAATTTATCCATCTACTTTCTTTGTCTGTTCATTTGTACCCTCTATATACAAAGTCATCTGATCAGGACTGTGCTATTTTAATCCATCCATTGGTTTGTTGTATTCATTTGTTTGTTTGTGTGTCAGTCCATCTTTCCATTCATTCTTCTGTTTATTCATTCATTCATTCATCCATCCATCCATTTTCGTTTGTTCTGTTCATTCATCCATTTTCAATTCTTCCATTCATTAATTTATTTATTCATTAATTTATTTATTCAGAAAGGAGACCAGAAGCCTAATAAAGATTTTAAGAAAACCAAAACAACTGAAGACGTCTCTAAAGTATTTACAGAATTTATAGAAAATGATCCAAAGCTAAGAGTAAGGAAGCTGTTCTTACTTATATCTTTTGTTGAAAAAGAGTACAGTTTATGATGCAACATATTTCAATATCATATTTTTAATTTTATCAAGTGGTAGATAGAATGACTTTTCTTTGAGTTTAAAATATTTTTCAATTTTATTATAGATGAAATATCTAAGAAGACTAAAAGCAATCAGAGCAACATTGGAAGCTTCATGTTTCTTCAGAACACATGAGGTAATGTTACTTTCAATACTGTCAGTGGAATAAAGGACAACCCATTACTAGTGCATTTTGTTTTGTTCTTTTCACAGTGGTCTTTCACACAGTTTAAGAAGTAACTTAATATTAACCTGTTGTAGTTTTGAGCGGACCTTTTGCACCATGTGCACTGCCCTTGCTTACAGCTCTGCAATTGGTAGTATATGACTGATCATAACTTCGAAAACTAGTTGCAAGCTATCTAAAATATGTTTTAGAATGTCCTACAACTAGTTTAAGGTGCTTTTGTACCTCACGACTAGTCGTATACTACAAGTCTCACACGACAGATTGCACTGTGTAAATCAGCCTTAGATTACTGTACACATAATTATTAAACTACATTGATTTTTTTATGAATGCAAGAGGCAATGCAAGTTTTTTAATGTACAAACTAATTTGGAGTGTTATTTTTCTATTGTTTCAGGTGATTGGTAGTTCATTGTTATTTGTTCATGACAGTAATGGATTAGCAAGTATTTGGATGATAGATTTTGGTAAGACTGTTCCACTACATGACAATGTAACTATAGATCACAGATCAGAATGGCAAGAAGGAAACCATGAAGATGGCTATCTGTGGGGACTTGACAAAATGATAGATGTATGGACATTTGATAGCACAACAGAAACACATGAACAATGTAATGATAAAAACAGTGAAGAGAGATGATACAGAATTGTTCTCACAGGACCATGTAATAACTACTATGTATTTTCAAAACAAGCAAATTGAAAGTTGATAAAAACTTTGAGGAAAGATGATACAAGTACTTGCTTTGGAACATGCAGTGAGTAAAATACTTGCATTTTAAAACAAGTAAATAATTGAAAGGAGACAAAAACTGTGAAGAAAGCTGCTGCCGACAAAATTAGCACCAAGGAGTGACAGGCGAATTGACAAAGAATACTACAGCAAAATTTTCACTTATCGAAAAGTAGTGACTCTGGAGACAGATGAAATGTGAATTTGAATAATCAATTTGAAAGACAGAATGTACTGCAATGGTACAGATTAGAGTCAACAGGAAAGATTATAGTTGTGACCCTGTGGAACAGATGCAGATTAATGCCACTGCAAAACATAAACGTTTGAATAGTTTATATGATGAAAGATCATTTAACACTGACACACAAATTAGCAATTACACAAGAGAGAAAATAAAACAATGTAATGACTGGGAAAATATATACAACTATGGATAGAGTGCACACACTAAAAGTGTGCAACATAAATACCACTAAATAGTGCTATTTTATGCTAATTCTATTGTGTTCTTTTGTTTAATTAGTGCTATTTACTACTAAATAGTGACAACTGTTGCACACTTTTAGTGCATGCACTCTACTGCAGAATTAATAAGTTTATACTTATTGTAGAGAACTTGCAAACACAAGTGACTGTTCGAGATCACACCAAATTGAAATGTTAACATCCAAGTAGTTGGAACTGCAAATTAGGAAGGATTCTAATAGATTCCATGATATGAATTTCAAGATATTGTGAACAAACAATAGATAATGAATCTACTATAAAGACAATGAAATAATTATTATGAACGTATGACTACTTATATATGATAGAGTGTCACAATATAGTAGTAAATAGCACTAATAAAACAAAAGAAAACAATAGAATTAGCATAACATAGCACTATTTAGTGGTATTTATGTTGCACACTTTTTTGTGCAAGCACTCTAGTAAATTAAATGAAAGATAATGAATAGAGGATCATGTGTGAAATTGCATAACAGAGTAAAAGAAGACAGGCTGACAATCATATCACAGACATAATTATTTTATCCAGATTTGGTTTAAATTATCAAATTATGGGCCAGGATATTCCTTCATATTTTGGTTAGGAGTGTTTCGCTGGGATTTTAAAGAGTGATCTTTTAATGACTAAAAAACTCAAATTTATAGACTCTGTCACTGGCGAGGGATATGATTAATTTCATATAGTTCTGTAATTTTTATTATTACATGAGCTCACATGTTTTTATTTAATTTATTATTATTATTTTTTTAGTTTTTTTGGACAGACAGTAGCTAACTTAGGCCTATATGAAAGTACCTTATATGACATGAGACTTTTTTTTCAAAATTTTTTAAATCAAGTAGAATTGGATACCTTTTTATGACAAGAAGCTTATTAATAAAACCCATACACTCTTCAGATCATCCCAAGTAGTCCACATAGGAGAGTTACGCCACCCCTCAATCAAACAATGAATTTAAATTTTGCTTTTTTATGTATGAAAAAATGGAATGTCCTTTTGCCGAGTTCCATGCGATGATGATATTTTTGTTGCAGATATTAAATTATGAAATGATTATGTTCAAGGCATTAATAAATAATATTATTATATTAGCTATACATGGTTTAGTTTAAAAACTAGTTCATTTGCCAAATTCATTATTAAGTCTATGGCATGTCTTTATCAACAAAATTCAAGTTATGTAGAAATTTCGCACAGTTAATTAATGTACTCTGAAATGTATGAAAGAGTGTTTTTGTTTCAATAGTTAACAAAGTTTGAAACACTTTATGGTGTTCTTTTTTACAACACTGAAACATTCATTTAAGCCGTAGGGCATACTAGGACAAAGGGAATTCAATAATACAATGGCTACAAATAACATACATTAACAAATTAATAAAGACTTATCCGTATGATCTAGGGACTCTCTACATCATCTGAACATGCCCTAAGAAAAATATTTTGCATTTAACAGTAATGTCTCTGCCAAGATGTATTTAACCAAGGCTTGTGATGCCTCGTAAAAGAATTGAAAACATCGAATTCCTTCCTTGCTAGAGCAAATAAAGTAAAACCATGAAAAAATACTTTAACTATTTGTCACCATCACTCAACGAGAACCTTACTACCAGTATTTCTTTTGTCTGGGTATTGTGTTCTGGTTGAGTGCTAGTGGCAAATAGTTACTTAATAGCTACTATTTTTTTAGTAGTAAGTTGTTTTTATTTCATCATTTTCTGCATTTGCTCCATGTCAGATTGTAAATGGTTACAACCATGAAACTTTTCAAATACCAAATAGTGCATTATCATGTAAATTCTATTGTTTTCCATTGTTTGATAACCTCTGAAGATGCACAATTTACTAGATTACGTTTTCACAGACATAGTCTGAATAATTTATCATCTAAATTTAGACATTTTGACATTTTTATGAAGATTGTACAGAATAACTCATCAATATTATTGATTGTACATAATGTATTAGTGACATCTTAGAAACGGCGCTCATTGTTTTACAATAAAAACAATCCAAATATATTACTAGTATCAGTGTGCTTAAAACTGAAGGGGTTCAAGTTAGCACAAGAGAACATGGCAAATGTTAGTCAATAATATGGTGTAATTTGATTGCTTTCACTTTGTCTTTTTCACTAGAAAAACACCATTTTGTAGACAAAGGTTTGCTGTGTTCCCTTGGTTGGCATTCAAGAAGTACAGTATGCATAGCTGCTCTTTAAGAACTGGATGATGATGAAGCCCCTCGAAATAGCAAGACAGTGATTGGTTCAAACCAAAACAGCCTTTTGGGAAAGATTATAAGATAATAAAAAGTAGTAAAGTGTGAGCTGCATCCGTGTTTCTATAGTTTAACAGTTGAAAAAGCTAAGTGTAATATTGACACCACAAAGTGATGATGGTGATACTGACATTTCATTTGTTGGTCCTTTGTCAGACAATTTACTGGAAACATTCATGATTCCTATTGTTCTCTGTTGAAACACACTTTTGCAGGCTAGAATGAATGAAGTTCATGAAATCTAATTTCTCTTTCTGAAATTACTTTTGATTTCAATGTGTTAAATGTATTGACATGTTAGGGTTGGGTTCACAAATCTACTTCACACACAAATGAAATAAATTAGAATACATGAATTTATGTTTTTTTTGAAATCAATGTTTTATTACCATTTAAAAAATGTAAGAAGTCATAAAACAAACATAACTAAAAATAAAGTTATGCCAAGCATTTCTACCTAAACTGCTCTCAACAATACCCTGACAATTTTCTATAATGCTGATTTTACTTTTTACATCACTGTAATTTTCAGAGAGCACTTGATTATGCACACTTGCATATAATTGAAAAAAATTACATAAAAAATTGAGCCTGAAAAATGAAGAAACTCCTTGAAAGTACTACACATTGCAAACAATATAACCATGAAATATTGAGTAATTTTAAAATGGCATGATATTCAGCAAATTTTATTATTTTCTGTTATTGTCTTCATCAAACTATTTTGTTTCACTGATTTACTGTTAGCACTGTATGAGCACCCATAATATTGGAACAAACTTAGTACTGTACAAACTATCAAGAAATGATAGATGCATGGCTACCTTTGTACAGCCCGAAATTTAAATATTAGTCCCCAAAGCACTTTGAAATTCAACTGGAAAAGATTGAATATTTTCTAAAGAAGCAATATTAACTTTGATTTCTAACTTTCTAGTGAAGGCAATTTTGGATTTTACAACAACACAGAGAATGATATTCCAAGAGCATTTCACATTTTATAGTAGTACACAAGTACCTTTTTTTCTGCCTGTCTACCAGAAAGTCTTTTGCATAGAAATAATAACTATCATAAATATCAATAATTATTTTCCATGCAAATATTGATGTCCACATTTCCCAGTACTTTCTGAACATAAGGAATTTCCTACAGTAATGCCTTGGTAACTTGAAATACCAACCCTTTTTTCAAATCAAAATTTTGGCTCCACAGATAACCCTATCACTACTAGCCCATGTCTGTGTGTTCTGTACCTACTGTAAGCCTACCATCACATTTTAATCTAAATCTACCTGCACTGAGTTCTACAAAGATTTCTCTACTGTACTTTTGTTTCCAAAGATGTTGTTGTAAAATTCCAAGAGTATACTTCTTCATTCATCAGGCTTTTACTGTCATAAATCATCATCAATGTCTCTCGCCGGAGTTACTAGCCCCTCATCATCACTGCCTGAGCTCTCTAGGACCTCGCTAGAGCCTGAGCTGCCTGTGTTGATAAGACCACCATCCACCGATGCCGTGACAGCTGCAAATAAATCATAACAAAACCATTAGAGGCAATATTTTTGATAATTGCACATTTTTTGCTATATGTGAGGGAACTCAGATAAGAGGTCTGTAGATATTAAAACTGAAGAGATGCAGCACAGCCGGTAAATCTCTTGAGCTCCATTGTGAATATCAGCTTGAAGACATTGAGGCCTTTCGTACCGTGAGTGCTTGGAGATATAGTTTCTCTTTACACTGTGTTGATCCAAATATAAAACCCAAAGTTTGATGTCCATTACCAACAATTCCGAATATCGGTAGCGGAAAAATGAATGAAACAGTAATGCTTTGCATTAAATTTTGTCCATTTGGTAATTTTTGGCAATGTGTGAAAGTTTTCTGGAAGTGTGTTTCAATAGCAGTTGTGTTTCATTCCCTAGTTTTAGTATTGTGTAATGTTGGTAATCATGCTAATGATGGCAATAGACGTTGATAATGATGCAAATAATGCATGGTGTTTGAGGCAGGGCTTGAAATAAGGGCAGGTCAAGGGACAAAGTCCCTCCAAATTTGCTACTTGACCTGCCAAATCAGAGTTTGAAAGGACAAGTTGACCTCCATATTTTTGAGGGGAAAAAATTATATTGTAGATGTATTTTTTAAAAAGAATTATTATTACAAATTTTGACCTTTCAAAAAAAAAAAAAAAAAAAGGCTAATGACCTTCCAAAAATGCATTTGAAAGGTCATCTTGACCTATGTAAGTCAGGCTGTGATTTCGAGCCTTGTTACAGTGAAATAATGGCGATACAAAGATTCTATACTTACTTGTTAATAAAGCTGAAGATGCTATTTTGGGAAACACTGAAAAGTTCTGCTGTCCTTGTCTAGCTCTACAAATCAAAGTCAGCAAAACCATTTAATAAATGACATATTTCAATTCAAATTGTTCAGTATTTACAAAGTACACATAGTTCTCTCATCTCAGATGTTGGTTATTATTATAAGAACTAAGTTAAAAAAATCAAAGAGAATGCTACACCAAACACACTCAGTAAAAATTAACATTGAAATGCATCAGTGCTGAAAGGTGAATAACCTCAAAACTCAAAGACTTGTAGTAGTTATTCAATGTCAACTGTATATCAGTTTTTACATTTTTGTTCACAACAATCATTTGCTCCTTGACGGTTTTTGAGAAAAGGAAGAAAAAAGATTTTCTGGTGGTAATGGTGGATAAAATTGGATGACACCTCAAACAGGTGTGAGCGAAACTAGGGAACTCAAATTAATCCTGAGCAATAGAAAAACTGGCTATAACAGTCTTCAAAAATAAGACAAAAAACAACAGTGATATTAACTTACAGCATATCGACAGAAGCTCTTTTTACTAATGATGACTGTTGAACTGTAAAACATCTTGCTGCAGACAAAAACAATATTAATACACACAATTATCAGTACTGGCGAACAACAGTGGTTTAGCTCCATGGAGGTTTAGCCCCATATTTCAACTGACCTAATGGTGGTTAAGCCCCATGGTGGTTTAGCACCATACTTCATCTGACTTAATGGTGGTTTAGCCCCATATTTCATCTTACCTAATGGTGGTTTAGTCCCATGGTGATTTAGCCCAATGGTGGTTTAGCCCCATACCTCATCTGATCTAATGGTGGTTTAGCCCAATGGTGGTTTAGCCCCATACCTCATCTGATCTAATGGTGGTTTAGCCCAATGGTGGTTTAGCCCCATACCTCATCTGATCTAATAGTGGTTTAGCCCCATGGTGGTTTAGCCCCATACCACAGGAAAAAAAATGTGATTCCCAAAATGGGTTTATTTTGGGTTTTGTTTGAGAAAATGCTACAAAATCCAACATTGGGTTCAAATTTGGGATTCCCAAAATGGGTTTATTTTGGGTTATTGTTGGGAAAATGCAACAAAAACCAAAATAAACCCATTCTGGGAATCACAATTTTTTTCCTGTGTACTTCATCTGAGCTAATGGTGGTTTAGCCCCATGGTGGTTTAGCCCCATATTAAATCAGACTTTACAGTGGAGTAGTCAGTTGCTTTAATTTATAATAGCTTTGAGTTTCTGGTGGTTTGATGATTGTTGAATCATCCTTGGAATCTTTGGAGGTATAGACAAAATTATTCCAATTCTCCACTGCATTACCACACTCCTCTTGTGAAACACCATTGTTACACCTGAGGTGCTGCCCTCTCCAGACATCACAGTCTACGCTATAGTGTCATCAGGAACATTTCCAGAACATTTGATACATTGATTAAGGAATTGCTCCATGATAAACGTTTAAAAGGTCTTGGAATTTGTCAATTAACAGTTGTTGTTATTTGGACAGTACTTGCTCTAACTTTGGTGACTAAGATGCAAAATCACCCTTTTTATAAGTTTTTTTTTTCAATTGAATATATCGTAATTGCACCAATGAAATTACTTGCTCCAGATTCTATTGTTGAGAGTAGAAATTGAATAGGATTGAAATTGCACTGATTTATTAAATTAACTGATCTGGATTTGGCTTAGATTTCACTTCGAAAGACACTGCCTCCCTTCCAAGATGTTGTATTCATACAGTACCGGCCTCGAGTAAGGCAGCATCCACTCGCGAGTGCGAGTACGCGTTCCGACTCGCTGCTCGCGAGTGCGAGTACTTAATTAGTTCGCTAAAACAAAGGCACTCGTTTCACTCGCTACTTGTTACTCGCGAGTCAAACGAGTGAGGAAAATTTACAGATTCTAACGTAGAAAAATCTTCTCGCAAGGAAAATCTAAAAGGCTGACATTGAAGTTTAAAATGATCGAACACTATTGAAACACAAATAAAGCAATATAAACGTAAACCAAATCGAAATTAGTAATGCTGTTCTAAAAGGATCCAAAAACCAACAGGTTTTTTGTTTGTGTGTATTTTTGTAGTTATTTAGAAGTTTTGAACGTTAAATACAAGACTAAGAAACAAAAAGCGAAATTCAACGCGCCGCCGCCGTGTTGAATTTTACGACTCCAGTGACAAACACTTACTTACCTTTTATTAATTTTGCCTATACTTTTCAAAGTTATTTTCAACAGGATCCTCAAAATCAATAACTAAATATTTTTTTAGGGGAAGAAAGGTGATTCAAAGACGCAAACTTTAAACACGATGATTTTTCTCGCACCTTTGGCTTTGCAGACATTCTGTCGTGAAGTGGGTTTTTTTAGTTTATTGGGCAATGCCCGGTCTCGTTAAAATCACAGCAACCAAAAAATGAATAAAACACAACATTTCTTGATAATATTATCAATGTCTTGCAGTTCATAAGCATATGATTGTGATTTTATTTCAGTGTCAAGTTTTTCAAAAAAGTGAAGTGAAGTCGAGGTAAAGTTGCCGGCATTCTTTCGCTCAGCGACCGATGTGTAAACAAACTATTCACACCAAAGTATTCTTAACTATTTCGACATTTTCTTTAACATTTCTTAGACAAATTTCGTAAAAAAAACACCAATCTGTTTTATTTTCTATTGAAATAAAGTATTTGAAGAATTTATAAATCTTTTTTTTAGTTCAAAATGCAAATTTGTGAAGCATTCGAATGGCTTTTCTAGACGTTCCGTCTCCGATTGTCTCGTCTTGAATTAATTTGTGTGTGAAGCGTATTTTTTCTGATTGCAAGCACTTTTAGATGCAATACAATGAATTTTAGATGTTTATTACAATGTTTATCTAAAGTATGTAGTGATACTATTAGTTTTTTTTTATTTCTTCATGAAGTAGGAAAGTTTGATCGGACTTTGTAAGTAGACAAACGAAGTGCGAAGTGTATTTCGTAACTACAGAGAGTTAGTTTTAATAATAATTCTTTCAAAAAATAAATAAAACTACAAGATAATTCTTCAGTTAATTGTGCTTGTTTTTTTTATACTCGTTCCACTCGCGAGTGAGAACGCGTGAATAGACTCGTTCCGTTCCGAGTGACTGACGCTAATCATGAATATTCTGTTTTTCACACTCGCGAGTGACAAAGTCCACTCGCTACTCGCACTCGCGAGTGGATGCTGCCTTACTCGAGGCCGGTACTGTATAACAAAACTGTTGATTCGTAGACACAAGTGAGTTTAGACCAATCAAATACGCTGAAATAATGTGGGCCAATCAAATCGGCCCTTGGCAAGACTAGGTATGTTCCGCAGGCCGATTTAATCGGCCCTTGGCAAGAATAGGGTTAAAGCAAACAAATATTTGGCTTGTTTATCTTTTGATAATCATAACAATTCGGTAAATATCAATTATCCAGTAACTTTTATATTTCTTTATAAAAAAAAGGATTCCATGTACAACATGTACTCACTACTGATAACACGGCTAATCCACCATAGTGTCTTTTAAATATAGGGCTAAACCTCCATGGGGCTAAAGCACCGGTAATGCTATTAAAAGCATCGTGTGCAAAACAAGATTGTTCGCAAAATGCAATTTCAGATTAGCTTTCATCAAGTGATTACAATGAGAAAATCCTTAAAGACTGATTACAAAACAAGTACAACATAAAATCTGACATTATCCAAAGAAAACTCAGCTGGAAGAGATGATGTTCCAGCCACAGAAGTGTTGGAAAGAAAACGTTTCATGCTAACCTTGACTTTGCATAACTGACTTTGAGCATGTTCTTACTGCCTTACTTCCCTACAAAAGAGAAAACACACATATCGTCAAAGGAAATAAAGCATTACGGTTTAAGGTAATAATGACTTTGGATAGTAAAGATGTTATTTTGGTACCTGTTTTAGGATTCTTGAAGCATCCACAAAAGCTCTCCTGTAAGCCGCCATTTTGATTCACGTGCGAGAAATGTTGTATCACGCATGCGTTAAATTGTAGAACAAAGGAAGCCCGCACTTTCGCACTTCTTTTACCACAGGAAACCCGGGTTCAAATGATTCGTAGTAACTGTTTTGTTTATTGGATACAGCGTTGCACGTGATCGTTTTCTGCAATGTGATTGATCAAGGGAAACGTTATCAACGCGCCATCTCCATCCACTATAAAAGAACCTGCGCGCGAAATAACGGTCAGTTGCTGACGAGAAATCATTGGCGACACGCAAAAGTTCACAGCTTTTGTTCTTTGAAAACTTTAAAAACTCACAAAAAGTAGCGAAAAATAAAGCAAACCTCAACCAAAATGAGAACGAGTTCCTTCAAAGTGTCCAGATTCATGAGGAAGTTAGTAATGAATGAGTGAATCATGTTTTATGTGGAGGATGGGAGGCTTGTCTAGCTTTTTTTGTGCTATTCTAAAGCGCGCGCACAGGAACACACCTCCAGGAATAAGCGCGCGTGTAACTAGAATACACGCACGTACAAAAGAAAGTTGAAATCTAGTACGCGCTGTGTTAAAAAATACTTTTACAATGCACGCGCATCTATAGTTGGAAGTACATTTTGTTGTACGCTGCAGTTCAATATAAAACTTGCTATTTCTAGATGGAGAAAGCACCGAAAGGCCACAAAAAATGCGAATCCATACTCACAGGCGCAAAAGGCCAGTCACAATAAAAAGGCCTGTAATGTATGGTATGTGACTATGTAAAAAATATGTATCAAATATTGTAGCTGTGCCGGAAATTAACAAGCGCGCGCATAGGTTATCCACAGTACTTAGAACATTGCACTTACATTTGTAGGATCGATCAAACAGCACCCGAACCGACCAACCACAATGTCCAGACCGTCAAAAAGACCTTGATCAAGGCGGCTTATGTAGAGGACTTGTACAGTGAATATATCTTTGCTTACGGTGAGCCCGTTGTTATCTTTAACTTCGATGAACCTTACAATTATCGCGAGTTTATCTTTGGAGACAAAGAGCCTGACTACGAGGTCATCTATCGCGGTGAAGAAAACGAAGAAGAAACTGCCCCTTTTGATGTTTCCTTTTGTTCTCAGTACGAAGGATACTCTGGAGACTTGGGAACCTTTTTTGAATAAGTACATGTAGATATTACCAATCTTAGAGAAGCTATCCGAGCAGTTTTATTATGATTGGTTGATTAACTCCCCTTGCAAACGCGTTAAGCCCGATTTACACGGTGCGATTTGTCGTATGCGATTTGTAGTATGCGACTAGTCGTGAGGCTCAAAACGTTCTAAAACTAGTCGTAGGACATTCTAAAACACGTTTTAGAGCGCGAGCGACTAGTTTTAGAAGTTACGACTAGTCGTATACTACAAATCGCATGCGACAAGTCGCACCGTGTAAATCAGCCTTTATTGGTAGCAAGAGAATATGAAATAAGAGTGCTTATTCCCCTTATTGGGCTTTACACTCATCAGGGGATCTTTTCATTCTATTTTTAAACTGAAGTTATTCCGGGAACGGAACGCTAGCTATCGGGCAGATTGCAGGAGGCGTAGTCGCATCGTCAAAACATCAAAGACAAAAGTGCGGAAATTGGTAACAAGTTTCTAAAAATAGCACGACGAGTAGAGCCCCTGCAGATGGGGTCCAGGGATACGCTTTTTTATCTCATACTCTCTTGTTGGTAGCTGAGCACGTGTAAATCAATGTGTCTCACTAGGCAATAATTACGTAAGCTAGGGGAATCCAAAACGTTTCGGAAGCGAATCCATAACCATCTTTATTTGGGTGTTAGGCGTACAACCTTTGCGAATCGAACCGGCCTTCGCCAATTGGGAATCAAATCTATAATCTTCTTCAATTGGGTTTTGGGATTCAAACCCATAAACTTTGGGAATCAAGCCAATACGATTTGGCAATCAAACCCATAACCTTTTTCAATTGGGAATCGAACCCATTATCTTATTCAACTGGAAATCAAACCCTTATACTCTTGGAATCGAATCCACAACTTTCTTCAATTGGGAGTCGAACCCACAACCTTATCCTATTGGGAATTGAGCCCCTATACTATAGGAATCGAACCCATAACCGTACTCTATTGGGAATAGAAGCCATAACGTTATTCAATAGGGTATCGAACCCATAACTTTATTCTACTGCGAAATCGATTACAAAACCTTTGGGAATCGAACCCTTAAGTTTATTCTGCTGGGAATCGATCACATAACATTCTTCAGTAGGCAATCGAACCCATAACCTTATTCTGCTGGGATCGAATCGATCACATAGTATTTGGGAATCGAACCCTTAACCTTATTCTGCTGGGATCGAATCGATCACATAACATTCTTCAGTAGGCAATCGAACCCTTAACCTTATTCTGCTAGGATCGAATCGATCACATAAGTCACATAATATTTGGGAATCGAACCCTTAACCTTATTCTGCTGGAATCGAATCGATCACATAATATTTGGGAATCGAACCCTTAACCTTATTCTGCTGGGATCGAATCGATCACATAATATTTGGGAATCGAACCCTTAACCTTTACTGATTCGAACTTATAAGCTTTTTGGGAATCAAACCCGTAACTATTTTTGAAGTTCGGCTGGTGCCGAGGTCATGGATGAATGAATCATTTTGCAAACTCTCGCAGTGTGAAGGTTATGGTCGTAGCGTATACAATAAGAAATAATAAAAAAAACATAGATATCAATATTTCGATTTTTTTATCGTAACGCGGTTCTACAGTACGTACGGTTAAATAGATATGAATCAAACATTTGCCTGCGACAAGTAGCTGCTATCCCTCTAGCTTGAATGATATCATCTCAAACTAAAAGTATATAATTGGCGAGACTTTTCTTTCGCATTGACTGCCCTTACAATATATAACAGTACAATTTTACATAAATCTTTGCATATAGTGTAATTTATGCTGATTATATATAGTCGACTGACTGTTTTGTGTTTGCCAGCGGTGGGTTAATATAAATACCGGTCATGTAAAAAACTGCCTGATAGACTTCGATGTTGATAAGATTATGAAAATGAAAATTTCAAACGAGAAATTAAAAACTGGATATAGATGACAAGAACTGAAATGAATGTAAAAAACGTGCAGGTGTAGATGAAATACAGCGATCACATTTATCAACTTAGTCGATCGGCCTTTCAGATAAAGTTGTTGATTGAAGTTTGCAGTGTTGTACTATATTTTCTCTATTCATATTTTTCGATTATTTTGAATGAAATAAGAATATATTTAATTCAAAAACAATTTTCTGTCATAAAATAAAGGTGTAAGTATATGAAAAAATTGGCATTGTGTGTTTCTTGCTATCATTTCATGAATAATTACATTATAAATAAAATCATTTCTTAAATAGTTCAGGTTGTTGTGCATGTTTTTTTTGTTTTTTTTTTGTGAATATTAATGTATAGATATATTATGTATGTGGAGGGAGGGGTGGAATGCACGGGGCGTGGGCCTACTCTGATATACCTATTTTAAAAAAATCGTCGGAGCAAAATGGGAGAAAGCAATATCAAAAGGAATTGTGAACAAAAATTATTAATTCTTTATATTACTGCAATTCTTGTACAAAGTATAACCCTCTGTCATCCATGGACCTTTTATGAAGTTAGCATTTATTGATTTGCTTATATTGCTTATTATTTCTCTATGTTTTCATAACACCCATGATTCCTTTCGCGGTTGTGAAATCGTCTTTCTCTTCGACAACATTCTTTGGTGTATGTATGCATTTGAATCAGCCGCAAATATGACAGGAGAGGGTCATAATGCACACATATTTTGTTGATGTGTTAGTGTATGCCATTTTGTCAGATCAAAAAGGGAGTCATCATCGCAGACACAGGTCATGGTCAGGGGTATGTTTGGGGGTTTGGATAGGGGTATGGATAAGTAAAAGGGTTGGTGGTAGGGGTAGGGCTAGGGTTGATGGTAGGGGTAGGGTTAGTACAAGCTAGGTTGATGGTAGGGGTAGGGCTAGGGTTGATGGTAGGGGTAGGGTTAGTACAAGCTAGGTTGATGGTAGGGGTAGGGTTAGTACAAGCTAGGTTGATGGTAGGAGTAGGGTTAGGGTTGATGGTAGGGGTAGGGTTAGTAAAGCTAGGTTGATGGTAGGAGTAGGGTTAGGGTTGATGGTGGGGGTAGGGTTAGTAAAGCTAGGTTGATGGTAGGGGTAGGGTTAGTACAAGCTAGGTTGATGGTAGGGGTAGGGCTAGTACAAGCTAGGTTGATGGTAGGGATAGGGTTAGTACAAGCTAGGTTGATGGTAGGGGTAGGGGTAGGGTTAGTACAAGCTAGGTTGATGGTAGGAGTAGGGTTAGGGTTGATGATAGGGGTAGGGTTAGTACAAGCTAGGTTGATGGTAGGGGTAGGGCTAGGGTTATATTTGGCCTTTGCCTTCAGTCCTTTGGCTTCGTCCTTTGCCCATAGGGGTAGGGTTAGAGCATAGGGTAAGTCAGTAAGTAAGGTTAGGTCGAGGGCTGGGGTTACCTGTAGAGCTAGGGCTAAGTACCTATTTTCAAGCCATAAATTTGTTAAAACTGTGCTCCCGTCAAAAAACTGCGCAATAGCTTTAATTATGCACAACAATGATATTCTATGCCAGAGTTGATTTTTTATTACAAATTCATTCACTATGTACATCAATGTATCATTCTTCTAAAGTATATAATAGCTATACATGTATATGTTGTTTTAATTTTAGGTAAATCGATTAATATGATTATAAGAACGTTGTAGTCGGAGCTTTCTTCAAAAAATGGTATATTTTGGAAATTTCAATATAACGGATAAACCGAAGACTCGCAGAAGTAGAGTATTCATGCATTGTAAACATTCCAGCTGTGGGAATGAAGCATTTTACAACTGAAGGGGAAAATGGATAAAAAATGGCTTATATTTTACTGATTTAAGTTACAAACATATACATTCTGAAACGTCCATTCTCTAAAAGATTGGCACTGAATGTTTCAAAGACTTGAGTGTCTGACATTGAACTCCTTCCTTATAAAGAAGATACCAAAACAATTATAAAATTCTAACAAAGTCTAGTTATTGGAAAAAAGTCTTTAATTTAAAGACATATTAACAATGCAATGCTATGTAAAACATGTTCATATACTCTATAGTCAGTGTTTATATAAGCTGACGATCGAGATGTATTTTCTGTTCCAGCAGAAAAATGGATGTTACATGCTAAATGTTATAGAAGTAAAACCAACCAACAAATTCTCTATATTGCTGCATTTTCCGTTTCTAGCTGTCATATCGAAGAATTTGTAAATTTTGTAAATCTCTGACATTGTGTTTCTAGTACTGAGGAAGCAAGTGCCGAGTCCCAGTGCAACACGTGAATACTCAGTGGTAACTAACGTATACAAGGACTTTATATCAGATAACCTCTCATGAACACACCAACAAACACGGACAAAGAGCTTTTAAACGTTTAAAAGGTGACATGCAAGCGAACAAACATAAATTCAGAAGCAAACATACAACGGTAACTAGCAGACAAGAAGAATAACAGTAATTTGACAAGTACAAAATGTGAAGAAAAAACAACAACAAACAAACAAACAACTAAAAGAAACTTTGGCAAGCGACATTGTAAATGAGGTACTGCATAGGCTAAAACACCATCCAGTAATTTTGGAAATCATTTAACTATACTATACTTGAAGTATACATATACATATACTCGACTTCTTCTACGAATTTCTCTAGTCTTGTACGTCTATTGTACATTTTGTATTTACTGTAAACAGTCTGATTGTTGTTGCCATTTCAGTCTTAAGGCAACAATATAACACACTGACCGTGTCAATAAACTCAATTCTAAGTTTATTCTACAGCAGGGTGACCTTTCCATGCAAGTGCATCCTTGTAAACGTGTCTAGTTTGTCCATATTAAGATGCGTCGGATTTTGTTTTGGTTTAGAGAAGCAGAAAAAAACACGTATTGTTTATACGGTAAAATAAGCGTTTTTCCTGCACACATTTCTATCCTCGATTGCTGCGATATGCTATAGATCTAAGTGTTGTAACTCTTCAACTGGGTACAAAAGAGAAGCATTTAGTGCAAGCCTTAAAATAAAATTAAAAATAATAATAATAACATAATAATGCATCTATTGTCTCTGCTACTTATTTGTTTTCCCTAACACATTTGTCCTCCATTGTTCTTAAGCGATGAGCTTGCAACTGTCTTTCCTTTACTAAGAATTTAATGCTAAGACGAAGTACTGGAGCTTTTGTTGTTTGACATTACTCTCTTCAGTAATCGGCGTTTCATTTCAGATCTAAAGTTTTTCGATGGTCGCGACCTGGTGTTCCACAAGTCGAAGCCCTAGTCAGTTCTTACACGCGTACTCCTTGGTTAACTATATTGCTGTCTTCCTCCAGTTCCATTGTGGGCAGCCTTCTATAGAGAACTGTGCTCCCTCGCCTTGCTCTTAGTGAAGGCCACTGATACCCTACCAAAGGGTTACATTCTATAGTATATCTTAATTACTCGGTGACGTTGATCTAGTTGAGCTTCGTTGTGGGGAGTTCCTCGGTGATACGTCCTCAGACGAAGGATTGTCTTTAATAACAGAGCTTCTCTCTATAGAGTGTACTGGTCCTTTACTCATAGATATCAAAGCAGCGGTAGCAGATCGTATTCTTTGTGAATCACTAAGCTCTTCAGGTGTCATGGCGCGCTCTGACTTAGTAGGGGAGGGGAGAGGTACTTTTTGTTCTGTTGATGGCGGTCTTTCCTCTGTCATGGATGGTCGTCTAGCTGGTAGCTCGAAGTGTCTTGGTGATCGAGGTGAAAGACTGTTTCGTAGTTGACTGGGACTCAAAGGGACGTGCACAGGTCCTATGCCAGGATAATAGACACATGAAGGACACTTAGGGCCTGTACAAGGATGTTGGGAATGGATCTCTGTAGGGCTCATCGGAAATCCAGGTCTTGGTCCCTGAGGGAGTAACGGACTGAAGGCTGTCATACCATTTCTTAGTGGTAATGGTGGTGGATATAGGCCAGGAATACCAGGTAGAAACAAGCTACCACGTGCTCTGGCCTCCTCGTGGCTCGGTAACACACATTCAATAGTCTGTACCAGGTCCCCTCCACACCCCTTCAAGATTAGCTCAAGGACGTTCCTCTTCTGTTCCGGAAACAATCGCATTAGGATTCCCATGTACCGCGCATGCTCCTTGATACGAACTTCGTCTGGTTGTCCGAATGATAGGTCGATACTTCTCGAACGCATTCGTTTACTGTCGGGTGCCGATGTTTGGTCGACGCCGTTGGTCATTTCGTCGTGGTCTTCGGATCGTTGACGTTTCCATTTTAGTTCGCCGTTCGTTTCCATTGTGGAATCTGAAGACAAGAGAGAGAGAGAGAGAGAATGATCAAAATTTATGATTTATTGCTCAAGACGATATATTGTCGGCGCTGGTGGCAATGAAGAGCCTTGTCATGACAACGACAGAAATGAGGAGTTTTGTAGACCTCAGTTATTTTTGAACGATTTAAGTGATGAAGATGGTGGTGGTGATGATGATGATGATAACTAAAATGATGATCATAACACTATGAGTTGATGGAAAGGATCGTGGTTTTGTAATTGACAAAGAATATAAAAATGATAGTGATGTTAATTGTACATAAGTACTATATTCTCTCTTGAAACTGCTTTCTTACTTACGTATATTTTTTCTAAACTAATTCTGAATACGAGCTTTGATTACTGCCGATTTCAAAATATTGAACGAAAGACAAAAGTTAAAAAAATGAACAATATACAATTTGGTGGTTTAGGAAAACATACACAAATCAGTTTCTTTACTTTTTGTCGATATATTTTGTTGTTTTAGCTTGATCGATATTCAACAATAAACTATTCACAATTCAACCTTTTTGAAAACACATGCATGCACAGCTAGTCACGCAACATGACTTCAACAATACACGATGTTCTACACATCTAATAACTACATACTAAAGTTTTACCATTCAAGTCAAAACATATCATGCGAATTATCATACTTTAAATTATTGATTGTGTACTTTCTCAACTAGAAAATTGTTTTTCATTGTAAGAAACATGATTAACCATAACAAACAAAAACCGTGATCTCACACACATTGACAATGAGCGAAGAAAAAATTCCACTGAGAAGTATTCATCCTAGAGAAGTTTGTTAATCGCTAAGGTAACCTCACTTGATAAATTAAGCATCATGATACAATTATAGATAGTAATTTTTCATATAAACATTGTGTAATTATATAGATACTTGCAGATCTTATAGGTCAATATGAAGAATATTGTTGTCACTTTCAAAGGGTATTGCGTGGACGTGGTAGTCTTAATACTACCGAAATAAGCTCATTTATAAGTCATGTAGTGCGCTCTACAGACGGAATATAAAAACAAACACGTTTCGCCGCATGAGTTCGTGTGTATATATATAAATATATTGGCAAATATGTTTATTAATTACTTATTTATACAACAAGGTGAAACATATGCATTTCATTTGGTTCCAATGTATTCTCAATTCGCAACTACAGGATCAATAAACATACAAACTTTGAAAAATTCACTATAAATGTAATTTTATTTGCATGTAATTTGTTTGCGGGGTTGCATGTTGTCCAAACGTGTATTCTGCTTACATCAAGTATTCTTTCTTATTTGTAGTTTGAAAAGGAATTGATTTCACTTATTAAAAATAGTTATTATTCAACTTCAAGATCACATGTTTTCAGTAGTAAATAGAAGACTAAAGGGATCAGTAAAGTATAAACGTGCAAAATTTCTTGAAAAATTAACATGAGGTATTTCAACATTGAAATTGTTATTGTGTTTAGAATAAAATGTGTTACTTATGTACTTTAGAATTACAGTTTACACAAGCTTACCTTCGATGCTTACTAACGAAGCTGTTCAAGCAACAATTGCACCGAGTATTCGTGACACCAGTTTCAATAATGAAAATAGCTTGATTAATATGCTAAACAGTTCGCTGCCTTTTGATACGCCAAGATAAGCACATCCACTTCAAAGTGTCAATATACATATTATTCAATCCAGTCAAAAGGTTAGCGTTAATAAAGTCTTTATTTATTCGAAAAGGAATTCCAAGTATTTCTTAGTCGTACATTGACATTTTTAAACACGTAGTTGAGTTTGATCATGCAAAACGAAGAACCTAAAAAACGCAAAGTATTCAGACGATTTGATACAGTCTTGAGCTTTGACGTATGTTATTACATTTTGCTAGAGGCGAAGTTTATCTTTCGTGAAGTTAGAAAACAACTTTATAAAAGCAAAGTGACTTACCAATGATTTTTGAAACTGGTCACGTGATGTCAAGATCAAAACTGCTGAGTAATAAAAAAATAAAAACGAGCCTCATCTAAAAACTGTTAGAAAATAGGTCGCAATACCTTACAAAATTAGATGTTTTCATTATATTTTTTTATCCTTTGACCTGTCTTTTTGTCAAAATTACAAATCGTTTCTTTGCGTAAAAAAAAAACTTTGGAAAGATTTTAGTCTATGAAACAGTTACTGCAGTATTCTGTTTTTGTAAAAACAAAAGCTTTAAAAAACGTTATCCAATGAAAATAAATGCTACAAAAGAGGTGGTTAAAAAGATTTTATCACTTGATAATGCTGTCAGAAGTTACGTTTGTATAAAAGGCATGTTGTATTTCGCGGACTGGACTCACACTGGACTTGACTGGACTGGACTGTATAAAATGATAAGTTGTAACTCAAAACCAATTGCGTGACTTTATTCTAAAATTGTAACGGTTGCGTGACCACGTTGGTCACTCGCTGCACGCAACCCTTACTTGAGATTAAAAGGTTTTGAGCAGACAAAAGCTTGACGAAAATAGACTTTGAACATCAGGAAAGCTTAAGAAAATGTTTTTGTCGGGGGCTCAAAACTTGTTTCAACTTCTGAAAGACGTTTAAAGCAATCTGGATAATTGACCAAATTTAAAAATTAACACTCAACTGATCATGAAATAGCGCAAAATTATTATTTTCGATTGGTAAATGGTAAAAAATGTGTGTAATTTAAAATCACATTTTAATAGATATAATTTTTTCAGCAGAGTTTGGCGAGTTTGGTTTGAGAAATATAAAATGGCTGACTACATTACCCACACACTTTATAGACAGGTTAATCCGAAATGTGTAATGTCAGACACGTGTACATGGGCATTATTGCTTGTACCATGACCTCATAATCTACACCATCGAATACAGCATATACCGGTTTATATCAGTTACATTGTTCCGATTTGTGTCTATTTTAGAAGCTGCGAGTTATTTAACCTTTAGTATGCCGTAGTAAATGCCAAAGAAAAAGAAAAGGAAAGGAAAAAAAGAAGAAAAGAAAAGAAAACCGAAAATTACTATAGAGCATGGTTTTTTTTTAAATTTATTTTTTTAACTTGCGAATACCAAGTGATTAATAAAATGTGACGATACCTGATAAATAAATAAAAAACAACTCAAAGTTAAAAAAACCTTTTAATTTGAGGTAAGTATCAAACTGTTTTTTCTTGTCTCTGGCATATAATTTTAGAACTTTAAATGAAATTGTATAAACCATGACGTACATCTAGTGCTTTTGAAAGGTCAGCCCTCAGAAGAAGAAAAACCTACCACAACAAGTATCTTTAAAACTAAGTCTTTCTCCTTAATTCTCGATTGTCATGAAAATCGTCAAAAACTAGAAACTGACCGTCACGACTCATCAATGACCTTCACCTCTATGGGCATGAAATTCAACGTTTTTCTCCTTCGTAAACTTCAAGCAATTTGCCTTCAAAGAGATAGCTCGCTGGTAGACTTTTCTGGGTATTATTTACAGAACGCCATGAGTAATCTGTAAAAATAACTGGTTTTGTTTTCTCCTGACACCTACATCCCCTTAGGCTCTATACATGGAAGCGCCTAAAAGATACGAGTCTCTGAGTGGGAGGGTAGCGAATCTGTAGGGGGCTCAATGATTAAACAACTTACTAGCCTAACGACCAAAAACCATAAACACAATAGACTATTATTAGTTTCTAGAACACAGTGGAGCTCTAACATGCGTTGGATGGTAGGGCTTGTTAATAAGTATTTTGTTATTGATAGTAACCATTGAAAACTACTTATCTATGAAATTGCACTGTTTGCTTTGTTGTTTTTTTTGTTTTTGTTTTTTCTTTGCTCGTTTTGATATTGCAATAATCGTTTAAGATTTGGATTGCTTTTACAATTTGAATTTATAGTTTTCGGTTCTGTTGCGCATTTAGAACATGTCGAGGTACTTATAATCTATCCATCCATTTAATTATCGATTTGCTTACTTAACTGATTGATTGATTCATGCATTTTTTTGTACTTATGCTACAGATTAATTTTTTTGGCACCATTGTTAATATTAATTTGTTTCAGTTACTCGTCTGTTCATTTTTCAGTCCTTTTCTGCACTAGTTAGTTACTGATCATTTCTTTATTTATTTTTATATAGTATTTTTTAGAGTGCAAACACAGAATGTGGGCAATAGTTATTTCACTATTTAGTAGAACATAGCACTATTCAAACAAATGAAAACAATAGAATTAGCATAAAATAGCACTATTTAGTGCTATTTATGTTGCACACTTTTAGTGTTTGTACTCTCTGCTATTTCAACCGACTTTGAATGTAAGTTAACGTTTGAAACGTTCAAATTACTAACTGTAGGTCCAAAGCACAGAGGGACATTTTGCTATAACAACTTGCCAATTTGCCAACTTTATCCAAATTACAGTTCAAGAGTCGTTGCAAACGTGTGGCACATGTATACGCTTAAATATACACATATACCTAACTACAATGGCCATTTGAATACAGAGGCGAAGTTCATTCAATAAATCTTCTTCTCTTTTTAATTTTAAAGTTCATATAACACCCCACAAAAGTGATCTTTCTATACCCAACGATTTTTTTCCAGTTTTAAAATATTAAAATCTGATGATAAAGAGATAGAGAGATTTTGTGTTATATATTGAAATGATTTTTAAGGATTAAATCATGAGGACACAGTGTAGGTCATTCGGGTAAATTTACAAATAATACAAAATGATGTTATTCGATGTACAAAATATTGTACAACATTTGACTGTTACTGAGTGAAAGTTATGTTTTACAGTTCCAAGGATCTAAAAATATAGACTTTTTCATGTTTAGGAATTAATAATAGAATAGAATATTCCGAAAATTGATGTAATGTTTTGATTGTTATACCTTCACTAAAATAAAGAAGGGAGGGAAAGATTTGGACTAATACTTTTGAAACAATAACATAAATTCTAAGTCAAATAAATGTGTATATCATTTCAAAGTACAAAAAGAGGAATTAGGTTTTTATGCAAGTTGACAAAGGTTAAAAAATCGAATTACAACGTGTAACCATTGATGTCATTTAGACGCAGGTAACGCGCGAGAAACTCAAAGAAGATACAACAATTCTCATTATTGGTTCAAACTATCCTTTTGTACACAGCTGAATCAGGGCAATAAATAAGATAATAATTTTGTAACCGTACATGCTGAAGAAAAGAAATATAGATTTGATAGTTTTCTTTATTAATAATCAGTTATCGACAAAGCCTAAGTGCTGTTAATCGAAACGAATTTTTGTCAAGTACTCCTACACTGAAGAGTAAGCAAAACTCAGTGAAATATCCCGCGAGACACTGGTATTGTTTTAGTTGTTCGTATTTAAAATTTACAAAATCGAAAAATAAATAAATGATCTTCGAGATTAAACATTTAATGTTGTACAAATTAATTTATCTCTTGACTACATTGATTTTAAAGCTAGTGTGGAGTACATCACTGATGCAAATAGCAAGAGCTTTTTAGCTTACCTTTCAGTGGCGTTGGTGTTGAGCAAGGGGATCCACCACGATCGCTGAACGATGCTGCACTACCATTGCTCATCACAGGAGATACAGGAGGCTTGTGGTCATGATCTACTCCATGCGAAGAATCAGATCCTTGGTCAGCCGACTTGGGCAAAGATGGGCTAAAGTAGTCGCTGTTGTTGTAAGGGTAACTACTTGCAGCCGCTTCTTCACTCTCCTGTTGTCTTCTTAAAGCAACTTGTGCTGCCATGACTCGCTGTCTTTCTGCTATGAGATTACAGTCCCCACAAGTGCAGTCTTTCCATTTGCAGAATCTCTTGTGTCCTTTCAGGATTGAGATAACGCCATGGTTTCTGCAGCGGGCGCATTTTGGCGAACGTTGTTGCTGTTGTTGTTGGTTGTGCGCTTGTGTGCTGTTTCCTGCAAGACTCATCGGCGGCATCGGGAACATAAACTTGGTGCTCTTCTGTTAAAAACCAACAGTATTATTGCTATAAATATACAATCAACAATTCCTCTACTTGCACAAAATTGCAAATAAGCACATAATAACACAGTTAGATTAGTAAACACTCTGGTCAGTTCCTGGCGCCATTGCTCAAAACCCGCAGTCGTGACAAACTGTCACTGACCACAGCTATTATCCATACTTATCAGGGCCCAAACTTAACTTAAAATACTCTTAAAAAGGAAAAGATTTCCTTGTTATCAAAAGCAACAGGAAACTATAAACAGTTAAGCTGATCATATGAAGGTTTTGGGCAATGTTTGCAGCTAGATCTCAGTAAACTTTTACGATCAGTTGTGAATTTTGAACGTCCATGTAGTTTATACACCGTGTGCTGCAAGATGCATATTTAGCTTTAATCTAACTCGACCATTAAATAAAAACCTCTCTTTCAGTACCTAATAAGTCGCAGAATTGGAATGGTAAAGGAAAAAAATAGATCGAAGACCAAAACGGCATCACGTACCATGTCTTCTTAGTGAGACACTACGCCTTCAAGCGTTCGACCGCTGGCCTGCAGACGAGTTCGTTTTAGTTTGTGATAAAACACTCCCTGTTCCTAGAAGTTTCTACCTGAGATAATTTCACTTTAACCAAACTATGTGTTCAATAAAATCTAGCTATAATCGTTATTAAGTTTGAGAATCAAATTGCAGTTTAACCGGAGACACCTCACAAATTCCAAGCTTGGAAAAACTACTAAAAATTATATTGCCTTGTTTTCGTTTGTAATTAAACCATGACAAAAACATATTAAAAAAAAGCCTTTTTCTTTGAATAAAAGAAGTGGTTATATTTAAAACTGGTTGTGTTTTGTCGTTGTTGTCAGCACATTTCCCAAATTCAGTATGTCAGTGAACAAATCAAGCAGGCCATGGAAAATACCATGCAATAAAACTTGCCCAAATAAATTTTCTAAAACAAAATCTTGGGATTACACAGATAATATCTTATTATTATATATAATATCTTATATCTTATAATATCAGATTGGGGATAATTTGCTCATAATAATACCAATATGATCCCAAAATATTAATTCAGAAATTTACTGGAGAATTCATTATTGGTACTTTTAAGTTGGCCTAGGACATATCAAATATCAGATATCATATCATATCAATAGAATTAGATTTATCAATGAGAAAAAAATATAATAAGCTGAATGAGTACATGCGTCAATGAAATACTAGTAAATGAACTTTACATGAAAACAACTGTGGTTGGTTGACTTGTAGTTAATTTGAATAAAGTTGTCCGCTGTATAAAAGTTATTTACTCTATAGAATTTCTTTAGAATTTATCCGATGGATAGAGATTTATTCAGGCTTCGTAAACCGGCCCCTGAACTTTAGACGAGCCTGCATGAAAACGA
The DNA here is from genome assembly GCA_918843875.1 of Diadumene lineata. Taxonomy (NCBI): domain Eukaryota; kingdom Metazoa; phylum Cnidaria; class Anthozoa; order Actiniaria; family Diadumenidae; genus Diadumene; species Diadumene lineata. The sequence goes on along the minus strand of OU974074.1, from coordinate 11,089,861 downwards.
GGTGTGCACTTTGTGAACAGTGTCTGCCGGTTACATTTCTGAATATAATACAAGCTCAGTGCACGAACAAGAAGGCAATGTCAAAAATATTACTCGGAGATTTTGAAAAAATAGCGATAGAATGTTTGAAAATATGAACGATATTTATAGTATCATCCAAAGACATTTGAATCGTATTTCAACACCGGTAAAATTAGAATACGCACGGAAACAAGTTATAAAATGCTACTCTAGCAAAACTAAACATGGACGTAATATTCGTTTTAAAGAGGCTTGAAATTGAGCAAAAAATGTTGAATTCCTATGAGTTGGAGAAAATCAATGTGGTGCGAGTAATACTCACTCATTTAGCTATTTGTTGTGAAGATTTGCCACCGCAAACCAAGTAAGTTACATGGGAGATTCCTTCTCACACATTGGTGGCTACTAAGACAATTCACTTCCTTTTCTAGGTTAGCATTTTGTAAATATGTAAAACCGGTTTGACCAGTCAATCGGTTGTTCAGTTTATTTACCCAATGAGAAAATGACTGAACAACAAATTAATATTTTTGTTTTGGTATCAGAGTGCTGAGTTGCTGAGGAATAATCTTGGATTCCGACAAATTTATTTCACAAAGTAAACGAGCTCCAAAATGTAACACGCGTGTGTCTACTAATCCCATCGAGCCATTCAATCCCTTAATTGATACCACTTAATTTAAAACTGTTGCAAATGTTTTGATATTGTTGCTCTTGCCAAACCTGTTTGACGAGTTCATTTCAGTCTTCTCAGCGATATTTCATTCCACCAGTTTATTTACCGTTTATCCAACCAACCAGGATATTCCCTTTTAAAAACCAAAAAAACTCGCCAAACCTGCTTGACTAGCCAGTTCCTAATTACAACCAACCAGCCTTAAGCTGACCAAAGTCACCTGCTAATGAACTAAAAGCAACAAGTTTACCCGTACGTGCAAAGGACAGCCGACCTTGTGGAAACTGTTCATGTCTGCTCAAAAGCCCACCAGCTTAATTCTAAATTAAAATAATGCATTGTAATTTTTAGCGTAGTTGTGCAAGTTGCTTGGCTAGCTAATAGTGGTGCCTGTTCAAATCCGGCTTGGGGCAGATCGTTAGTGCAGTGACCGCTGAAACTGCCTATAAGAGTATAGAGGACATTGAATAGAAGCAATCACTAGTGGCGTTTTCTGCTCTTAATTGCACAAATTCTTTAAAAGATTAGGGATTCATTTTCATTTTGAAGCTAGAGTGCACGCACTAAAAGTGTGCAACATAAATACCACTAAATAGTGCTATTTTATGCTAATTCTATTGTTTTCTTTTGTTTAATTAGTGCTATTTACTGCTAAATAGTAACAACTGTTGCACACTGTTAGTGCCTGCACTCTAGCATCTTCCAATGGGCAATTGTTTTATTCTTTTGAAAAATAAAAATCATTGATGCTTTTTAACGTACGCGTCTACTAGAGTAAACGCTCGAATGTGAGCTTAATAGCAAAAATGAAAATACAAATGCTATCGGATTTTGCGGGAAAGCAAACAGGGAATGTCCGCGTCATGTACCATTTTGTAGTCGTGCAAAGTTCACCAGTAAAAAGTCGCTCAAAACCTGTTACAGTTGCTAAAAGTGCTCATGAATTCCAACATGGATATGAAATAGATACAAAAAAACGGTTTGTATCAATAACAGCGGAACGTATTTCGCCCTATTTAAGATTGTTACGTAAGTATTTTCACGAGATAAACTATATATTATTGGTTCAATCAATGGACTGGATTTATTTGTTTTCAATTAAACCTGTTACAGTTTCTGTTGTTCAATCAAATCACTGCGTTGGCCGGACTTGATTGATTTGATTTGGAAGTGTTCCGGCTATAGAATTCTATCACAAGAAACCACCTCAAATATGATGCGAGTTGTTAGGAAAAAGATTAGAAATGTGTATCGGTTTTATTGTCTAAATACTTATCGTGATTGTCACCCATAATTACTATTACATTGCTAATATATAATGTAAAAATAAACACAAAAACCTGTTTTCTAAACCGATTATCTAAACTGGTTTTAACTTCAACGTTTTCAAATGTTGAGTAATTGAAATTTCTCGTCAGCAGTTTTCAACTCGACCCGATTTTGCAAATCAACCTGCTATAGCAATACAATGGAATTTGGATGATTCATCAAAATTTAGATACAAAAAAATCGTGGTCAAGGTGAATTGTACTCTTTTCTTCTGATAGAGCTTTCAAGTTTTCGGTGACATTCAGCTCAGAGATAAGCCTGTACTGGGAGCTTGATTCCTCAGTAAACTGTTCGACGAACAAGTTTCGTCATGTTAGTTAGTTTACCAAGGAATTTCACTGAGTTAAGTTTCGATCACTGCGAACTATTGAAAAGCAAAGACAAAAGCTTGTAGGACGAGAGACAACCCGTCACGAATAAAATAAACAATACATAATAAAAAAACAAAACCGTTACAGAACCACGAGGTTCATTTAGCAGCAACCTAAAATGATTAGTGGCCCGGAATATTCGCGAAGTAGTAAATGACATCAAAACAACTCAAGCTTATAATGTCGTCATTTGTTCAACTTCGATGCTTTTTCACTGTTCTAGTTTGTATTTTCTCAATGTTGTCCGTCACCGTTGTGAAGGAATGGAATTTTCTCGTCATTTTGCAATGTCTTTGACGTTGCTATGAAAAAATGCTCCGACAAAACGTTTTAGAAGTGTTGTTTTTGAAGTACACACGTAAAAAGAGAGTGAGATTTATGTTCAATTGTGCGTATATCTTTCAGTGTATCGAAATGTGTTTTGTTACTTTTCCTGACCGATTGACTTTCCTGTGACCTTGTATTATAGAACAAAATACCATCCATAATAAATAGAGTGGTTTTTGCAAATCCGTGAAATACACTTTAGCGTATTATAATTTATTACGCTTTAATACACTTTCAATCATAGGCCCATGTTCTTGATTATTTTGTGCGAAAGCCACTGCGCAATTAATATGGTGTTAGCATTTGTAAAGAGTTGTACAAACTTGCTAAGGTACAAAAAAACTTTGTACAAAAATGCATTTCCAAAGTAAACATCATTTGGAATCTATTGCAACAATTGCATTAAAATTAGCGTGACAATATTTTTTCTGTTTTTGAAGAGTTGTATATTTATAATACTGAAGACCCGGCTTTTCATCGAAATTATGAAAACTGCGACACAATTTAATCAAAATAACTGCTAAACTTCTGCACATTGAACCAGCAGACTTTTTCTCTACAAAGGGAAACTTTTTTTTCTAATTAAGAGATCGTTACAAATTTTGTAACAAAATGTTCAACTTCGTTGCAGTAGCTAACAATAAAACCCAACATAACTGAAAAAAATTTCTTCCACTTACTTGCAAATAGCTGAGCTTCGATTCCTATAACTTGGGAAGTTTCTAACTTTGGAAGTTGTTTTGTTTGTATGTATACGCTATAGTGTATTCACAAGACTGTGGACTCTCAACTGGAAGCATAATATTCACACAACACTATATCCATGTTTTGATGTGAACTTCTAGACAATTCCATGACGTCAGCACATCGTAGACGACTAGGGTACTGTGCTACAATGAAACAATGTAACATTACTGCTTACCTATGACCCTTGTCACGAATCTTCCAGTGTGTTAGGGATGCGAACAGCTGGAGTTAACTAGTGTTAATATCAATCGCCTTGCATATTAATTTAAAAGCACCATTTAATTTAACGAAGTAATTCAATCGGACATCTGATCTGAAATTCCCCACGCTCAGATTTTTTTCAATACGTTTTCCAATGTACTCCGCTTTGGCTATTATTCAGTATATTTTATTTTGTTTTGTACGAGTTGTACATCGGTATACTCTATCTTTTAGTATGCTTTAATATATGCAATTTCAAATAACAGGGGATATTATAGCATTGAAAATTTCAAAATTTTATTACGGTAAGTTCACAAAAATGTTAATGAAACATTTCAAATCGTGGCAAGTTAATGACTATATCGACAAATTCTTTCAATTAAAAAAAAATGTGAGATTTTGTTTTTGTGTATGGCGTACTGTATGTTGGAAGTATAAATAGAATATCGTTACTATATAATATTGTGGACAAATTTCAGCGGAACTGAAAAAGGCGTTTCTCTGAGAATGAAAATTTAGACTTAAGTTTAACACCGCAGTATACTACTCTTACCATTCACCGTTTGAAAATGTTGCAATCAGAAATAATAATTATTATTTTAAAAGGGGTAAAGCAGACGATCAAAATTTGAAAAAAATAACAAAAGAAATTGAGCTATTTTTGTTTCATTGTTATTGTTGATAAGGGGAAGAGTTAGAGGTCGGAATAATTGTGTATCTTCGAGATTTTTGTCACGAAAAGACATCCTGAGCAAGCCTGACTAAAGCTTCAATAGCTCACAACTGTAAGCGCACAAGGAAAAAAAGAATTTCGGCGAAAACCAAGGATCCTATTTTTACCGATTGCAAAGCTAGTTCAGCTTTTGTGCTTGTACTTGCGTTGCTAGTGATAAAAACCAGCTTAAAGGTGTTTTTTTCGTAATTTGTAACTACTATTGAACTTGAATCTTGACGGGTTTTACTCTAACGTTGAATTGTAGTACTAGATCAGACCTTTCTTCATATCTAAAAACAATCTACGGATAAGCTACATGGTTGAATCGTGTTTGTAATTTTTAATTTGTTTTCTTTTTATTCTGGTTTGGGTAACCTTTTCTTTTCCTTTTTTATCAACATAAGTTATGATAGCGAAAGATCCAAACCGATAAGTTCGAAAACAGAGCAAAATGCGCACACATTTAAATTTCAACGTAATCATTATGGATTATCGGGATTGTTTTTAGCATGCTTTCATAGAAAATACGTTCAAATAGTTTAAGAAAAGAGGCCAAAAGAAAGTAAAATAAAAATTTATATAAAAGAAACAGAGAAATCAAAAGTAAATAATAGCAAAAATCTAACCAAAAAATTAGAGAAAAAGATAAAAAAAAAATAGATAAAAAAAAAAGAAAAGAAAGAGAATACTGAGCAGCGACGTCCAATACTTGCAGCCCACGCACAAGCACCGAACATTGTTATTACAAAAACAAAAAAAAAAGGAAATTAGGACAGAAGAAAATAAACTGAAAAAAAATACAATGAGAAAAGAAGCATTAAACAACAACATCGAAAGGATAGATAAAAATATATAAATTGACGTGAAATACGCTTAATGTAATAAAATTTGTTTCCCAATTGATATATTTATCAATTGCAATTGGCTTCAAATATATTAATATATATTAATAATAGATATTCTTCATACCCTTTTTAAGTTCTTCGTCTCATGGATATTTCGCAATTTCAGTTTTCACAGACCCCGTTCAAACTTTCAAGGTTTTTTCATTTGTGGAATTTTTATTTTTTGTCATTCAAGCTGTGTATGACGCGGTGAGCCATCGGGTGGTCAAGAACTATATTAAACCGAAATAGATTCCACAAAATGTGCAAAAATTAATTGTATCTAAATACCTCACGAGGCCTGAACTATAACTGTTGTTCCTGATGACTTATGAAATACAAAGATCGGACTCTTTTGATCGACTTCCAAATCATCTACTGCTATGAAAGTTGAAAAGTCATAAAGAATGTCTTAGAATTTTAGAATGGCGATGCTAGAGAAAGAAAACAAATATATGAAAAGCCGTGACTATGAATAAAAACGTAAGGTATTAGGGACTGACTTTATAAACAAATGTAAAAATGTTATGGTGAAACAAAGAAAAGAACTGAAAAATAGTTTAGCAAAAAATCCCGCTCGACCATGGAGAAGAGAAAACATTTTCTCCCCAGTAACCTCGCAACAACTCATTCATCAACTTACTCACTTTCTTAATACTTATTTTAATAGTATTTAATGACAAACGTTTTTATCGTCCTCTTAATTGTGTCTTTTACTTTTCTTTTGGATGATGTTTTACTACAGTTTTTATCCTTGTTTCCTCCTTTAGTTATTTTTGTTTTATTTCAGTCCAGTTCAGTTCCTCTTTTAACAAAATGTTTTGTTGACTGTTCGTCGTAGGATGATTGCTAACTAAATGCTTTTCCGCCGCGGATATTAGAAAAGCATCCCCTTAATGTAGTATGATATAACAGTGATTACCACATATTTTAAACCACAAGTAATTAAAGTGTGCGAGATCTGCGTTAGTTTTGCGGTCTACAAATTTGTGGTTTCCAGACAAATTATCCACGATGACAACGGCAATTAGTTTTTCAACTGGTGGCGAGCAGTACACCATGACGGTGTAGCTTTGTAGAGAACGCTCTTCACGTCGTCTCAATGCGTTTTACAATTTATTATTATTTTCCTATATGTATGTTCACAATAAAAATTTCACATCGTGCGTTTATCCATATTGATCTCTTTTTACTTTGTCTTAATGCGCTGTTCCACCGAATTTCACCGAAAGTACGGATTGCTTCAATGCGGTTCGCAATGTGAAATAGTTTTACAGTTCTTGCACGCGGAAAGAATTTACTTTAGAACAATCCTTAGTTTGTTATAGTTTGTTGGGATATTTTCGCGTTTTTTGAATATTGTTTAGTCAGTTCAGTTATGGGCATATTGTCATGCCCTTAGTTACAACTGAGCACGTACGAGCGACTCAAAATCCAGAAATCATTTTTCCACGGACGCTACATTACATGCTCTGAATCAAAAATCATTTGAGAATCCATTTTGAATCTCACCAAAGCGTGCTGACAAGAAGCAATTAGACCGTTTGACCCGAAAAGCTAACCCTTCTTATAGTAACATATACGTGTATACGTCACAGTACGCATGTACTGTGATACTAGTCACATCCAGACAGATCTTGAACTTTCTTGTGTAGTGTTACACACTTCGTTGATAGGATCTGTGGGGCGTACGTGAACTTCTCGGGTCAGATCGGGTGACTTTGGAGACTCTTCGGAGATTAACGCTTCAACGATTAATCGGGTAAGCTAAAATATGGGCGTCTATTCGCGTGTTTGTAAAGGAGATTTACTTCAAATGGATAACCTTCCTGTCAACTCGTGAGAAACCTATTTAGGGATCAGGGGCGGATTTAGGATTTTTGAAAAGGGGGGGCCGAAGCTGTGAATGTGTCTTGTGTCCAATTGAGCGCCGAAGGCGCGAATTTCCTAGGGGGGTCCGGGGGCATGTTCCCCCGGGAAATTTTGAAATTGAGACCGTCAGAGATGCGATTTCCAGCATTTTGAGTGACTATGACAAAAATTTTTTGGAAATTGTTTTTGTCTTTTATTTTTATCTATTTTCTAATAACCCTATGATTTTTGGATGAAATTTTAGGCTATTTTTAGTCTTCCTCACCATTACTTTTATTTGCATCGTGACAAAAATAGTCTCCTTTGCCCGGAAACGGCTGCAAAGGAGACTATAACAGAAATATATTTTTTTATAAAAATCGATATTTTCAAGTTCTCAATCTGTAATTTGCACTAAGAATGCACTTCATTTTCGTTCTCTTCATTTTTTTTCATCGGTAAAGGGGGGGCCGCGGCCCCCTCGGCCCCTCCCCTAAATCCGCCCCTGGGGATCATCTAGTAGCAAATAATCGGTAACGAAAACGTGATGTGGGCGCGCGGTATCAGTGGAAATTCTCTTGTTGCAACTTTGCGCTGTCTGTATACGGCACGCTATCGTTGTTCAAGTGCCGGTTGCACAACGAACGCCTGAATATCGCTTACGGCATTTGAAAAATCCTCTCCACTAGATAAATGCCTATCCACCGTGCATTTGACAAATTCATACAAGTTAAAGCTCTTTGAATTGAAATCATTTCAGCGGATAACTTGATTCAAGCTTCTTGCTCGCATCAGTTGTTAGGACAGACATCCTCTGTTAGGCTGCCTCGCAGTCGTTTTTACTTTCGCGCCCGTTCCCCGTGCGAGAGAGTATATTCCTCTGTATCTCAAACTTGCAAACTGCGTAAATAATATCAACAGAAAATCATAAGAGGATTGAAACGTGTAGCGAGGTTCCGTGCTTCGAAATATTCAGACAAATAAGGTATATTTGGTCAATATTTGATACTCAGAGTTTGATTCAAAATGTCTGACTCGGATGCTACAAACATATTGAGAATTTTCACTTGTTTTTAGAAGAGATCTATAGACCTCATGACGGTTTTTCAAAATTTCGATAGAAGCAAGGAAACCAAAATATATCTTAATAGCTGGAAAACCTCAACACATTAGTAACATCTTTATGGATAGGAAAGATATAGCTCAGTAAAGTAGGCCAATTTTTTTCTATCGGTAGGCAAGAATTTCTGGCTGCCAGAACGTCTGTAAAATTGAATGACTTTACCAAGCTATATATGGCTTTTCTGTTTAAAAATATTTTCTTCTCACACTTAGCGTTTTACTATATTGTAAGATGCTCTTTCCAGCTATTACGAAATATTTGTATTTCCTTGCTGATCTATCGAAATTTTCAAAATGACTGCCAAAACCGTCATACTAAAGGTCTGTGTTCTGTCGCTACACGTTTACATCCCAGCTTATGAGATTCTAAGGATATCAAAAAATAACAATGTATCACCGATGATCTTGTGGAAAACAAAGTCACATATCACTGCTTAAAACGAAACTTGAAGAAAAAACAACAACAAACAAACAAACAAAAAAGGTGGAATAGGGTATTGTTTTCAGCCTTCCTGTACGTATTATATCAGAGTATACATTTTACCCAAAATTGTCTTGAATAGGCCTACAAATTTCCCGATCTCAAAGCAGAGTATTGAATAAGCTTTCACAAACAAAAAGCGGGAAACTAAGTTGTATATTTACATTTTTTGTTGGTTTTTCCAATTGACGGGTTAGCTCAGTTGGGCTGTCAACTAGGAAGTTCAGTAGAGGAGAGTCCTTCCTTTATCCTCTCTTTCCCCTCCCCCTCTACAAATTGTTACGTAATAAGCGACAATGCAGTTAATGTAAGCCTTTGTTATTCATGTGCCAACCAGACAGTCGGATTGACCGTTATTTTAATTGAGCTTATATTTTTTTTTCTGTTTGGCACATTACACAACAAGTATCGCTATAGATGAACGATTTCATTCTTGATGGCGATACACTATATGGATGCTTTCCGCATCAAATGATGCATTGATTCATAAAATTCATAGGTATCGTGTATGCGTTTGATTTTACAGTAAAATAGTATGACAACTTTTTCAGTTTTGTGTACTTTTTATATGTATCAGTATCAATGTCACGCTATGTCACTGTTTCTGTCATGACCAAAGGGCGTTGCATGACGAAGCTAAGAATGAGTTTGCATCACTGCTACAATCGCGGTCAAAATTGTTGATTTCAGAGCAATTTTTACTATTTCATTATGACGTCACATCAAAACAATTCTATTGTTTCAACGCTTAAGAATCATGGTCGCTAGAGGGGATACAGCATGTTTAATTCAATTAAAAATAGGCTAAAAATCTATTCATAATAAAAGAACAAAATATACGTTCAAGTGCAAAGGTAAATGTGCTAGAGGAAAACTATTTAGCCCGAATTAGGTCTGTTCCTATTCATGTAAACAAACCAAGACGTCATAGTGAAGTACGGCAATTCCTCTAGCTTGATAGCGTTAAAAAACTTGAAATGCTCCTATGCTCATCGACACCCTAACAACAACAACATGGAGCGGAGAGGAGGGGGGGGGGGGGGGTGGGTGTTGTTGTTTCCCCTCTTGTAATGATCTGAGTACATGTAATGTCATAATAAGCCTCAACCCTTTTTGGCCGCGATTGTAGTCCTTATCAGTATCACTAGCTTTGATACAGAAAGCTGCCATCGGCTTTGATATCAAAGTTACACTTTACAAATCGACGCTATACCTTTTTACCCTATTTTTTTAAATTGTCGTTTGTTGTAAATAATTATAAAATCATGTTGTAATTATTTGTAAATACCTAGTTGAATTCACCCAAAAACGTACATCCGGTATGAGCTCTTGTCCAAATAATTGTAATTGTGTGAGATGAAATTATAGAGAATCTAAATCTTGAATAATCAGGTCGATTATGATCGTCGAAAAAACTGGGAAACAGAGATACTACAAGTGTAAAAATCTTCCAAAGAGTTTTCTTTTTCTCTGCAGAGAGGCGTCCTTAATTAAATACAATTTGTTGCTCAGCCTTGACAGTTATCAAGTTTAGTTTAGATTACTGACCCAAGCTCTACAAGCATATAAGCTATAGACAATTTAAACTTCATGCCCTAAATGAATAATCAAACCAAAAATGAACAAAACCTGTTTCTTTCTTGGTTACTTTTATATACACCTATTTAAAAAAAGAACCGTACGTTGTCGAAGAATAAAATGGAGGAAGCACGACCGCACGAAAGGAATTATGGGGAAATGTTCTAATGTTCTAATCCTATATGGACAATGTTGATGCACAAAACTATAAACAAACCGATGGACTTATCATGAAGTCAGCATCACCATGACTTAATATGCTTTTAATGATGCTTATTTCTTAATGTTGTTTAAAAATATTAATTCAGGATTCCTTAAGAATGCTATCGCCATTCTCTCCGACAACTTTTTTAGAAATAGGTGCACATTTCAAATCTTACACTACTCGAGAAGTTTAGCGTGACAACACTGAAACAGACTGTGAAGGACTACTCAGGCTACAGCCTTTTAAATTTATCCAAGCCGGTCCATCAGCCTTGGGTTTTTCAAAACCTTTTCAGCTATTTTTCCTTTGCGATGGCGCTTTATCCTTGCATAAGGACCAATAGCAGGATCTGTAATGAACTCATAAATGACTCTGATCCACGAGTCGTGATGTGGCAAGGTGTCGTAGTATTCTGGTGCTATCTTTTTAAGAATAGGAAGTCTAGATCCAGGGACGCTTGGGAAATCATGATGCTCGTTATGGTAACCAACGTTAAAGGTAATCAAATTCAAGGGGCCGTAGTAGGAGAAGGTTTCCTGTCCCTTGATGAACATGTAGTGTTCTGCAATATAGTGCCCTGCGCCAGGATGAAGGCCCATGCTTAGAAGAGTTGACGCAACTAGAAACACGAGATACTTGACACCAAAAAGGTATACAACCAAGCCATCAAAACTTAGCTGTATTACGGCATTAACTATCTCCAATAGCAAAGGCTTCTTAGGGTTGACCAACACAGGTCGCAGCGAATAGAAGAAAGGAATCAAAAAGACATATAACACTTTTGTTAAAGTATTACAAAAGAACTTTGCCTCCCATTTAGTCGGTAAGTCCGGGTCCATGTCTGCATCGCCTAGGTAACGATGATGATCGGTATGCCACTTTTTAAACGATACCGAACAGGGGATCCCAAGGGGAAGGTTAGCAACAAAACCAAATAGACGATTGGCAAGCAGTCTGCCATTGCCATAGGCGGCATTATGGGAAATTTCATGAAGCGAGACCAATAGCGCATTACTAAAGAATGCACCTACTGCATAGGACGATACGAACAACCAAAGCCAGGAGAGATCTTTGCAGAGATACGCTGTGGCAAGCTGTAGGAAGACAAAGACAAGGACTTGATATTTGAAGGCAGGGTCTACGCCCATGAGTTTCTTGATTTGAGGGTATTTGGCTGTAAGAAGAGAATTTCGTTCTGAGTCATTTTATACTCCTTTTTGCAAAAACGTTGTCACAATATAAATAATTCTGGCTATGATTAAATTAAATATAATTTTATAGATGCAAAAATTTAAAGTGTCAAGCTTGAGTGTTTTTCTTTTGTTATGGCAACGTAATGTCTAGATCTGAATGACGTTTTTTTGTTTTCGTACGATAACATAATTTATTTTAAAATGGAAATTATTTATTATTTTTGTTTTGCAATTAAAACCATAGACAATTTTCACGGGACAAGTCTATAATTTAGTTGCGTGTACATCCTCCCCCGGCCCCACATTTTGGTAATTATATCTTGAATCTTGAATCTTCGGGGCTCACGTGAGCAATGATCAGTTAAGGTGGCTCGACACAGTTTCGGAAAGCTACAACTAGGCTCTGCAAAATTACAAATAGATTATGAAATCGTTCAACTTGACAATGTTCCTCTATCTATATTGAAACAATTTTTTCATGAAAGTTCACCTAATAAGTGAAGTTTAAAATGATGGGTATTTTGGGCAGATTTTCATTAATATTCATGAGTTATGGGGAATTCCTGAAAAACGGGTTTCGAGTTTTATCTCCAAAATTCGCCCATAGATTTTTGTCAAACTTTCATATGTCACAATATGAGTAATTTGCGAACTGGCAACGGAGTTTCAACAATTTAAATCTGGGAAGTTTTGAGAAATTATGCTTCAAAGTTTGTTTTGGTTTTGCGGACTCCGTTCAATGTACAACAAAAAATGAGGCGTAGAAAAATAACGGTTTATGTAATCATTTAAAGTTTTTACACAAACAATGATGCATGTCTCAGGTTTATTGTAAGCAAATTTGAAAGCGTTAGCTTAAATAGTCTTTAAACTACGGCTCTACGGCTAAAAGGTATATTTTACGACAACATTTGTAAATCCAACATTTTTAGTAAAGTCCGCGTTTCTCCAAAACTGGTCCATAGATTTTTATAAAACTTTCTCAAGTTCGAATTCAACCTATTCACAACAAAATACATTCCTTTTCATCTGAGTGAGGACTTTCTTAGTAGCGAAAAATCAAGGATAAATACTGATAACTGAACGGACTGGGCTTTTGTCCCGCACATGTCCCGAGCTGAGTAAAATCTTAATAAATTTACATAATGTCACGGTCACGCAGTCGTTGTCTGCAGCGAATCGCATTCGCACGCTTGAATTTTGCTAATAAATGATAAATAAATTCAAGCTTGGTTGTTGTCGTTGTGTTTCAAATTTTGTGGAACCACAGTTTGTTCACCGAGCTTCGAATTTTGAATTCATTTACAAGTTCTCGTTTGAAAATTTTAAATCCTAAATCTGTCGAGCAAGATAATAGTCCTGCAGTTTTGCTTAGAGTGCACGCACTAAAAGTGTGCAACATTTATCACTATTTAGTGGTAAATAGCACTAATTAAACAAAAGAAAACAATAGAATAAGCATAAAATAGCACTCTTTTAGTGCGTGCACTCTAATAAGACCGCAAACAAAATTACACATGGGCGACGAGCGGCAGTGAAAGAAAAAATGAGGAGGATTTTACTTGCAAATATCTTTATTTCCTTTTTTGAGGGAATAGATTAGCTTTTACGCACTTTTTGTAAATAAAAAGCTGCTTGGATGCGATTCGCTGCAGACAACGACTGCGTGACCGTGACATTATGTAAATTTATTAAGATTTTACTCAGCTCGGGACATGTGCGGGACAAAAGCCCAGTCCGTTCAGTTATCAGTATTTATCCTTGATTTTTCGCTACTTAGAAAGTCCTCACTCAGATGAAAAGGAATGTATTTTGTTGTGAATAGGTTGAATTCGAACTTGAGAAAGTTTTATAAAAATCTATGGACCAATTTTGGAGAAACGCGGATTTTACTAAAAATGTTGGATTTACAAATGTTGTCATAAAATATACTTTTTAGCCGTAGAGCCGTAGTTTAAAGACTATTTAAGCTAACGCTTTCAAATTTGCTTACAATAAACCTGAGACATGGGTATTTGTTTGTGTAAAAACTTTAAATGATTACGTAAACCGTTATTTTTCTACGCCTCATTTTTTGTTGTACATTGAACGGAGTCCGCAAAACCAAAACAAACTTTGAAGCATAATTTCTCAAAACTTCCCAGATTTAAATTGTTGAAACTCCGTTGCCAGTTCGCAAATTACTCATATTGTGACATATGAAAGTTCGACAAAAATCTATGGGCGAATTTTGGAGATAAAACTCGAAACCCGTTTTTGAGGAATTCCCCATTACTCATGAATATTAATGAGAATCTGCCCAAAATACCCATCATTTTAAACTTCACTTATTAGGTGAACTTTCATGAAAAAATTGTTTCAATATAGATAGAGGAACATTGTCAAGTTGAACGATTTCATAATCTATTTGTAATTTTGCAGAGCCTAGTTGTAGCTTTCCGAAACTGTGTCGAGCCACCTTAAACCCAACATTATAAATGAGTGGGGGGGGGGGGGGGGGGGCTCAACTTTCTTTTATAAAAGATCGAATATACATATATTATGTCTCAAATTATTTCGTCCATGATTGAAGGTGTACACTTTAGAAGAGAGTACCCAACAAATCCGTTCCCAGTCTCCCAAATTTTATCACGGTTTTAATTTAGCTCGATTTAACTTTTTATGATAACGCTCGTAACTTTGCTGGAGCCAGTTGTACGACGTCTGAATAGCGCTATCATATCCACCGGATAAATCCCTATCTAGTGGATAAATTCTAAAGAAAATCTATGCAGCGGCTATTTTTTATCCAGTGGATAATTTTATTCAGGCTTCGTGCAAATTGGCCCCTGGAGAATAGTAGTTTAAGTTTTTCTTCACATTTTTATATTTTTATGCAAAAAAAATATTCCCTTGTGCACACTGCAAATTTCATAAGCATGAAAAACAAATAACTTGTTGCAAGAAATCGTCACCACTGTTGTTTCTGTATATTTGTATTTTTTTCTTCTGTAAAACAGTTTAAGCGTGGGCTTCCTGTGCCTCTCAATGAGGAAACCAAAAACTGTTTTTTTACAGTTTTTTTTTTTTTTTTTTTTTAACTACGCAACGTTATTTATCCGGTTAGTTTTTTTATCCACACTAATACGCATGTTCCCGAAATGCTAATTCTATAGTTTAATGAGCAATTGTTGTCACGGTTTCGTAAGTTGCGTTTTTAAATTAGTCCGGCATAGTGTAGCCATAGTTTTAGTGTGGATGTGATTTTATCCCGCAATTCCTGATAATATCGCCTTTGCAAACGGCGTGAGGCAAAAGCGGGGTCAAAAGACGAGAGTTTGATGACCGATTGATGTTAAAAACAAAGTGCGGCATCAAGAATAATTTATTTTGACATTTTCAAGTACATAGTAGTTGATAAGTAGAGACGCCGTGGGCAATAGCGTAGAACAACACAACAATAAATATTCAGCAATCACGAAAATAAAAACAACAAAACAAGAAAAGAAAAAAAGAAAAAAAAACATTTAATCCTGTTTATCCTTTTAGTGATTTAAATTTCTTAAAATGTCTTACATTGTAAGAAAAGGAGCGATTGCTTCTGTGACTGTAAGAGTACTACAGTGCTATTTTATATGCAGTCGCGAATATCAAGTATAGAATTAATAAAAAACAATGACACACGAGTCAATTTTTCATGAAAACCTCAGGTTTGCTGTGGCGAAATACATGAAAGCATTTATTCGATATGCAATATAGAAATTTTGATATTTATATAAATATATATATACACACACATATAATCATTTGCAAGAACGTTGTAGTTTGCATACAAATATCTAATTTATTCGTTATATTTAATGATATGCAAAACAGAAAACTTGCTTCATTTATTGTTTGTTTCATTCAAGAACTGACAATATATATTTTTCCTATCTATTACATCGTACAGATCATAAAACAGTTGGTTTATTGCTAAGAAAAGCTTATTTTTTCCTTTTGCATCTTATCAGATATTTGTATAAATGTATAAATGTATACTACAACGTTTTTGCAAACGAGTCTATATAAGTAAGGCTGATGATGTGAATGGGATGAGAACAATGGAAAATCACAAATAAATATTTGAAATTTAAAATTCATTATTGTACTATAAAATGTAAATATGCAATAGTACATGACAACTATAAGATTTATGTTGTAACTAATGCCTTACAGTCGAGTTTCGCATGCGTCAAATACGATTTAAGCAATATACAATAGCCGATTTCCTTTGATGTAATTGAATTCGACACGTGTGAAATTCGACTTATAACCTAGGTTTAATGTTGGTATTATACACTTTCTTGTATTATTGAATTAATGTCATTTTACTTATATGCTTGCGTGATTTTAATGCACTCCTTGTTCCGAGAACACTAACGTTGCCATTATTCAGATCCTAATCAGTGGCCTCGTATTTTCCGATTCAAATTACTGAATTCCGTTTAAACTCCTTTTAAAAATTCCACAGAGAACCTTTATTTGTTCATATAAAGTTTCTTTTAGTTTCCAGATTGGATTTTGAAAAAATTCATTCATCTTTCGTGAATAAGAGTAAAAACGCGATGCCTCAATGCACACTAGCTACGCACTAATATATATCTAATAATCTTTTTACCTAGGATTTCTTTTCGCCTGCTTGCATGTGGCTCGTCCGTATATGACCATTCGAAATCACTACGGGAGACTTGACTGCCCATTTTCAAACCAGAAGGAAGAAGGAATTATCAGTGTGTTGATTTATACACTGCTGGATGAATGGAACATGCCTCACTACTTCAGTATAGTATAGTGATTGGACTGAAGCAAACTTATTTTTAGCGGATGACGATATAGAGATAATCAATATACCCCCAGGGCTTTCAATTTACTCTGCCAAACTTTGTCTGAAGCACATACGACTGGAAAACGAATTTGGTAGATGATTGCTTCCCTGGTTTGTAGGATTCTTCATACCGTGCTATAGTCCTTCATCAAATAGTTCGTAAATAATGGAGTCTGAGGGTGAGTGGAAGGGGTTGGCGTTGATCGAGAAATTTTGAAAGGGAGGCACTAATCAAAAAAAACTACCAATAAAAAATCGCCACGTTGGGAGTTACTGATCCTCACTGCAGCCTCTCATGATCACCAGGTGAGATCGTGTTTGGACATCCCCTACGTGACAAGTTCTCCTTAATATTCACCAATCGTTTGGAGTTGTTCCGACCTCTATGGCGTGAGGCTTGGAAAGCCAAAGAGGATGCCCTCCGCAGTAAAATGTCACAAACGGCAGAATGTGAGGAACACTTATCCCCTCTCTGTCCATTACTGCTAGGCAAACGAGTTTTCCTTCAATACCAACAAGTGTCCATCCTAACAGATGGGACCGATCAGGAGCTATAGTTGAGACAAAGATTCACAATCAATATCAAGAGAGTATGAGATAAGAGAATGTATCCCCGGAACCCATCAGAGTCTCTACTTGACGTGCTATTTTTAGAAACTTGTTAATAATCTCCGCACTTTTGTCTTGAGATGTTTTGACCGCGCCTCCTGCAATCTGGCCAATCACGTTTTGTTCCCGAAATAACTTCAGTTTAAAAATAGAATAAAAAGATCCCCTGATGAGTGTAAAGCCCAAAACGGGGGATAAGCTCTCTTATCTCATACTCTCTTGTCAATATACAATAAAGGTGAACGGACCAGAACGCCTTAAATCCCTACGAAACCGTCACTTTCTAGTCCACAACAAAAATGGACATAAAATCCAAGCTACTCCACACAGATGAAAACTCAACAGACTACCGTGGCGCCAATACATGCCTAGGCAGCTCTCGACACACCAGTTGCTGACAAGAACCATGCGAGTGCATCGTCATATCCCACAGCCGTGACTTCAAATGGCAACCCATGATTAGCCCCTAACTGGCCAACAACGATTACAGAACAACAGACAAGGACTCCCCGTCCTTGCCAGTGGCATTGCCTTTTTCGTGCAGAAATAATGGAATCGTGTGTTCCAGTGTTCAAGATCAAAATGAAGAGATCGATGCCTTCCCCATTTTTTAATCTTGCTGTCTCTAGTCCTCGCGATTTGTTGGTCATTTTACGATGTTTCTGTGTGTTTGCTCGTTTGTGTCATGTACTCTGCATTGCTGTTCATATATGTGTACATGCATTTTATGGACATAGTTAACAAAGCTTTGACCGGTGACCTTAAAGATACTGGCAAGTTTTACCAAGATGGTTCGTGTATGATCGTTGCTGTCTTACAAGGGAGTGTCGTTGGAATGATTGGGATTCGGCGTAAAGACAGCCACAGAACTGGCCGAGTTAGTTAGAATGTCCGTATCTTCGTCAACTCGTAGAAGAGGAATTGCATCGAAATTGATACATCTAGTTGTACAATTTTGCAGAGAAAAAAATACTCTAAAATTATTTTAGCGACCAATAATCAAAACGTTTCTGCGATATGAAACACGGATTCAAAGAAAGCCGACCCAAAAACTCAATCTGTTCATCTTGAAAAACACTTTGAAGCCTGACCAATCTATGTAAATAATAGAAAATGATGCTTAGAAACTTGTCATTATAATCCGGGGTGAAGGGTTGGCATGATTTTTTCATCTCTATTTTAGGGAGGGCTTAAGAATTTTGGGAACACTGTGGAGAGTCGCAATTTTATTTTAGGCCACATTAGCAGTATTCCGAGTTTCTGCAGATCTGTTATAGTACAAATGTGAATTCTGTAAACCGCTTCAAAATGCTAAAATTTATCTTGAGAAAATAGAGTTTTAAGTTTATGTAAATTAGCATATGTTTGTATTATTTGTTGTAACAAATAATACAAACATATGCTAATTTACATAAACTTAAAACTCTATCACGAGTGCACATTCACACTCTTCACGAGTGCACATTTGCTTTGCAAATCACTCATTTTAACTTAAATTATTTTATCATTTTTTGTATATTATTACGCTAAATTGTTTTTAATAAGAGTTTATAAAAACCTCTGTATACTGTTTAAGCTGTACTTTTTGAATTTAAAAGAAAATAACCTTGGATTTTGTTTTGCTGTTAATATTAAACAGCCTTTTCAGTTCGACACAGAACCATTTCAAAGGCTGAATACGCTATAAGGAGACTATGGTGACATTTTTGTCGAATATGACTGCAGCCCCTGAAAACAGGGCCCAACACTCAACAATTTCCACTGATTTGCTGACATACGGCTAAACAATAACTTAGTTATATTCTCTAAATACTGATTAGCTATCAAAGCCAGGAGGTTATACATTGAGTAGTTCCCGACATCAAGGTATACATAAAAATAAATAAACATAGCAATGAATCATATATATTGTTTAAACTAAACATTTGAAAACAGGTGTGTGTCTAAATATTCAATGTAATTCGTACATTTATTGGTGCATTGATAATTATTTGATATTTGTAAATATGATAAGCGTTCTTTTATATATGGAATATTGTTGTTATTATTACTATGAATTAACGCGTGTCAATTTTGCCATTTCATTTCTGTACATTAATCGCTTTTAAATTATTCGAAATTTAAACATATTATCTCGTATATTATTATTGCGTCAGTAGTTCAAACTGCTTTCAGTTTTCAAAACAAAACCCTTTTAGAACTGAATTTGTAAGAAGAGACTTGCAAATAATAAAGTTTAAATAGGCTCGTTTACCTCTCACACAGTTGTAGTCGTTTAGGACTAAGCACCAGCATATTTTCCGATTTTTGTATAAGAAAAGCAAAAATCAGGCAGACAAAATAGAGAAAAATACAGCGATGCTTCTAAACGTTTTTAAAAAAATCGAAAAGACGTCCAACGTTAAGGCCTAGCTGGCTCACACGGGTAACGCAAATGCAAACTCAAATTTAAGTCTTGCATTTGTTCTTGCGTTTGCTTGCGTTTTTGACTGATTCACACGCGTTAAAAATGCAAGTGCAAACGTAAGAGCAAGAAAATGAAAAAGGCGTTTGCATTTGCGTCGCTCGTGTGGACTATACTTAACTCACTTAGCATGATAAATCAAAAGCAAGCTCAACAAAGTCAGTATCCTAAAGTTGACTTCTATTTGTTGTAGCATAGAGTTAAATCTAGACTTATTAATAGAAACATATTATATCTTTGACACCAATGAATTTGTTTTCATTTTGCTTCTAGGTCACAATGAATGCAAAGCAGTCGATGTGGATTTGTTCCATCGTCTTTGCTGTTTTGTTCATTTTCAGTCATGTGCTTTATACAGAAGCTAAGAGCATCTATAGAGGTACTTAGTATTGACTACCAAATTTCTAAAGATAACAAACTCAACGTGTGTTCATGATCACACTCAAAAATCGTACAAGGTCCTCACGCAAAGGATTTAGGGAAGAAAATGCAAAAACCAATGGAAATTATTTGTTTTTCTTCTCTTTCTTCAATTGCTGTCAATGTTAAAATGTTATGCTAAAATGTATATGGCGTGCCTCCCCACAAGTAATTTTCCCTTTCCTTCACTATTTTCTCCTTTTCGGGGTTTCTGTGCAGTTAAGATCTTTGGAGCAGATACTGAGTGGAAATGATTTTTCTTCGAATCCTCCCCCTCCCCATAATCAGCAGAAAAAGAGTAGTAGAACGGAAGTCGCGCGTACGGAGAAGGCTGGAATTTGCTCAAATGCGTTTTTTGAAGCAATTGGGACTCTGTGCTTGCCTCAGTTCTATACAAAGTAGAAAGTGATCTTTATCAACAACTATTCTTTGCTTGTGTATGTAAAGTCTTAAAAGACAGGACCATATGTAATTCTAAAGGTATCAAGAATTTACTGATCCGTCTCAAGAGAAAGTGTGCTAAGAGAACTTATCCCCCATACTGAGCTTTGCTCACATCATAAGCCCCGTTAAGTCTATTTATTGCCGCCTAGTTATTTTAAGAACGGAACGTGATTGATCAGAATGAAGGAGGCTTGGTCGCATAGACGTCCTTCGCGCCCTTCTAGATTAAAAATTGCGGAAAGCGAGGGGATCGAGTCGGTTGTTTTTGTGGACGAAGAAGATTTAGTCCAAAGCTGTGGAAAATTGTGGAGAATGGAGAGAATGAAAATGGTTTGGCTTGCTTATTACGAACCAGACGAATGTGACGACGTAACGAGTACTCAAGATTGTTAAAGAAACTAAATTCTGATGATCTAGACGTTGAAAGCGATAGCAGTGACTCATTGGCAGCGCGGGATTGGTAACTGACTAAAAATAGCCTGGCTTCTTGTGACCAGGTGGAATGAATCACTGTTCTTTAAAACGATAGGTTCCAGAAGACTAAACTAAATTAACGAAATAAACTTAAACAGACCAAACAATAACTACACGCAAGACGACATCTTGAGCAGAACTGATCTATTTTCGTAAATCACGAATTTTATCGCGCGTTTTCGCGCACGTCATTTTCTAAATAAGGTTGAGGAAATGTCACGCAATCTCATCCTGGCTACATTTTAAAAATAGCACCAGCGGGGTTCCTGATGGGGTCCGGGGCTAGGTTTTCCTAATTCATTTTCTCTTGTCCGTCTCTAATCTGAGGTATCAAAAAGGAACATTTTTGAAATGAAATAGCATAAGGGTTCTGACCACTGAAGCGAAAACTTATCAGGATTTGTTCTTAGAAAGATATTTTACAGAGAATTTATCACTGAATTGAAAAATGGAATTGAAAGAAAAGCGATGGTCCCTTGCCCGTTTTTGGGATAATGAATTTTGAATGAACCATATGTTTTGACATTTTTGAAGACAAAAATGGGGAAAATTGTATGCATTTAGCACAACAAAATTTATTTCTCAAAACCACCAAAGCTATTGACGTAATTTTCACAGACAATCTCAACAAAACAATATTTTACACAAATACAGGAAAACAAATTATATATGGTTTAAGAATTTGATAAAATTTACAGTTTTGTTTTCGTCTTTGAATCAAATCAGATTTAAGTAAGGGATATAGGCCAATATTAAATAAATGCAATAAAACCTGATATTTCATATAAAGTCATTTCTCTTCTTTTTTCAGACCGTTCAGACAGTCCAGCGGGATTAGAGATTTTTATACCAAAGCTAGCACCGAAAGAAATGACGTACGGACCATAATTACTAACATTATGGTTATTTAGATGATCAAAGTTGTAATGCTTTTAAGAGAATTATGAATAGTAAAGAAATAAGAATTGTTGCAGTAACCATGCAGGACTGATTTAATTTTGAGTAACTTGTGCAGGAAGCGTGAACAACGAAATCACTCAAACTAATTTGCAAAAAAATATACTAGAGAGAGAGGGAGATAAAAAAGAAGAAAGACTAAATTTCCTTCATGCATAGACATGAAAGAAATCCTTTGTGTTTTACTAAATTTCCCTCTTGCATATGTTATATAGAGGGAAATTTAATAAAAGACAAAGGTTTCTTTGTCTTCTAAATTTCCCTCATGTCTATGCATGAGGAAAATTCGTACTATTTAATAAACGAGCAGCAGTGTTTTATCAGGTATAAAATCCCGAGGGCGAAGCCCCGAGGGATTTTATACCTGATAAAACACGTGCTGCGAGTTTATTGAATGGCTTAAAATAATGAATTAATAATTCATGACTATTTTGTCTAATATCGATGAAACTAAACAAAACGAAATGGAATTGAAGGTTGTTTGCATTTGGGAATTGCACAACAATAGCAAAGGTCAAATTTAAATATGCAAAACTTTGTCAGTCGACTGTAGTGTTTTGATACTTCGCTTGCATGGGTGAAAACATGCTTGCGAAACGAGCGTTTAGGTCACCAAAGTCTAAAAAAGAAGAGAAAAACGCATTGGAACAGTGCATCCCAAAGTCCACGTTCGTCTACAAAGTTTAAAGTTTTTTTCCGAACGGAAAATAGGTCAAGTCAACAGAGATCCTTCGATAGAGCAGCGTTCTTTTGAAGCTGACATTGGAAATATCGGGCTAAGTATTCCACAATTGTACTTTTCGTTTGTAAGCTATCACATAAATAAATAAATGTTCGGATTATTGAAATTAATGGTTTTTATATTTTATTCATACTATTTTCAAACTTGAAGCATTATATAACATCCCACGTAGCATTATATATTAATATTGATAGATAATGCAACGTGTGCGATTATATAATGCTTCATGTTCATTTGTATTCCATTGTTTTTCTATTATTCCCCATTATTGCCCTGGGCCACATTCAAAACCCTCCCCGGGCTTTATAGTTTCAAGAGTATTTTATGTGGGAAAGAGTGCTTTTCTCGTGACCAGAGTGGAGCATTGGATTGGACAAAATGGTCATGAATTATGAATGAATTTTTTAAGGGATTGTAATTCCCGCGGAAGACAAAAGAATCCGAGGTGATCATGGTATTATTTGAGTTATAATCATTTGTGAGTGCATAGTTAATAGAAAGAATGTTTAGGAAGCCTATTGTTTTATGTCTTTGTTCGGTTTTGAAGTTGAACCGGTCTTGACACTGCACAGGTTTTTATTTGTGGTCATTCCAAATTGTGAAATAAGTAGACATCAACTTTGTCTATGATATTATGGGAAGGATTATTCAATTTGTTTGTATCAATTATTAGGCATTTTGAGCGAGCAGCCAAAAGAACAGTTTAGATCTGTTCACTGAACCTTATCCAACAAGGTTAAAACAATAGTGAAACGAAAGATTGTGCATGATCATGCTTGAAAAAAGTGTACAATAACATCTAACAAAAGAGGTCCCAAACTATTTCACTCTAATTGATTCAGTTGAGTCGTTCAGTCGGTTGATTCAAAAAAATTGAATCAGAACATGCAGTGAAACTAGTAAAGCCTGTTTGATCTTATTTTTCATAATGTCATATCGTGCATACTAAATAAATTAGCAAAAATGTCATTGCAGAAGTTTCATCTCCGATCAACTTCGGCTCTTCAGGCTGTATGGCAATCAGGTAAAACAACAAAGTAACCTTTTCCAAGCAAGAAATTAAATACTCACGCAAATACGAAAAGCTAGCTGTCTGACCAGCAATCTAGAAGTGAGAAAGGTGTCGTGATAATTTTCCATAAAACGTTTTGATACAAAGACCACGATTTCGTGTGGACGTTTCGAAATATGGACAAAAGGGAAGTGGAATTTCGAACCTTTCGACCACACGACCAGGAACAGTGTCATTCCCTTTTTCGTGCAGGAATGATGGAGAAGTGTGTACCAGTGTTCAAGATCAAAATGAGATGCCTTCCCCATGCTTTAATCTTGCTGTCTCTAGTCCTCGCGATTCGTTGGTCATTGTACGAGATTGCTGTGTGTTTGCTCGTCTGTGTCATGTACTCTGCATTGCTGTTCATATATGTGTACATGCACTTTAAGGATGTAGTTGACAAAGCTTTGACCAGCGAAATGAAAGATATCGGCAAGTTTTACCAAGATGGTTCGTGTATGTTCGTTGCTGTCTTACAAGGAAGAGTCGTTGGAATGATTGGGATTCAACATAAAGACAAGCACAGAGCTGGCCAGGCCGAGTTAGCTAGAATGTATGTGTCTTTTTCAATTCGTAGAAGAGGAATTGCATCGAAATTGATTCATCTAGCTGAGCAATTTTGCAGAAAAAAAAGCTACTCAAAAATTATCTTGGAGACTTATAACCAAAATCTTTCTGCAATTGCTCTTTATAAAAAACATGGATTCAAGGTATACGGCCAAGGAACTAAGATAAAAAAGTGGCTACCATTTTTTAAATGTGTTTATCTTGTAAGGACGTTGAGGCTTGAATAAGCCACTTCACTAAAGGCCGGCACACACTAGGCGACAAGTCGCAGCGACTTATCCCCGCGACATGTCGCAGCAACAATTCCTCCCGTGTGTACTAACATTTTTTGGCGAAAATTGTTGTCGCCGCGACAGAATTTTGTTGCTGCGACTTGCCGCATGAAATCCAACCGGTTGGATTGCTGAACCAGTGCACACTGAGGCGACATGTCGTGGGGACAAGTCGCTGCGACTTGTCGCCTAGTGTGTGCCGGCCTTAACAGAAAATCGTAATACGAACTTAAATTGTGTTTTTGTAGTATGGTTATTGTTCATGAATGAATTGATTACAGCAACCAGAAAACAAAGGATATGAAAAATGTCCTGATAAGGGTAAAAAAACTTCAGTGTAATAAAAACTTAAGTGTAATAATATCTACAGTTTGATTAACTAGTGTTTCATAATTACGGATAATTTAGTTAATTTAGATAATTTAATTAATCATAATTTAGTGATTACGGATCGGTAATAACAGTGAAACTACTTGAATCGCTATTGGAAAATTGAATTCATTATTCGATTTGAAATGTTCAATTTTGAAATCGACATCTGAAATATTCGAAACTAGAAATTGCCTCTTGAGGGAAAAGATGTTTTGAAAATCTTAAATATAAAGCTCTAACTGTCTAGGAAACTAGTTGCTAAAATATTTCTCGGCAAAACAGTTTAGTTTCGTTATAGTTAATAAACTAATTGTTTCTGTGTAAGAAAGACAAGCTAGTGCTGCGAGAAGGTAGCATGTTCATGTGGTAGTATTGTTATTCCTGAAATAATATGAGATATGACATTTCCGATGTACAACATCATTGGACTGTGTCGGTAATTTCTAAGAAATATTTTTATATATTCAAGCTCTTCAATTTGACTATGACATGGATTTGAAAATTAGTTATTAGCAAATGAACAATAACATTTTATTGAGATTCGAATTACAATAACCTCTGGTAAACAAATACATAAAATCACTAAATAGCTGTTTATGTAAAAGTGCGGGTTTGACAACTTCAGTTCGTCTTCACCAAATTAATCTTGAATTTTAATTTGAACTTCTTCGTTACTTGACAAAAAGAAAGGAAAAATACAAACGTATATTATAATCCATCACTTAAAGCGTAAAAAAATGCACATTTTCTCGTCTTCGGCGTAATTCCAATGACAACAACTGATCGCTGACGAAATCATTGTCGCTACACTTTTCGTAGCTTGCTACATATTTAGCATCTAACCAAGCTTTGCATGTTTTTCCTTCTAAATATATTATTTTGTGTAGTTTTTGCAATTCTTTTATATATTGTATTATGTTCAAATGTCTTTGTCCTGCATTCGTTCGTATGCCAGGCGCCTCCATCTTGAATAAGAGATGCGGGTTTAAATTAGAAATGGCTCAAATTCACATAGCGACCAATAATCAAAACGTTTCTGCGATGTCTTTATAAAAAACACGGATTCAAAGAAGGCGACCCAAAAACTCAATCTGTTCATCTTGAAAAACACATTGAAGCCTGACCAATCTATGACGAAATGACCAATCTATGACGACGAAACGAGTACTCAAGATTCGGTAAAGAAACTAACTTCTGACGATCTATACGTTGAAAGCGATACCATTGACTCTTTGGCCGCGCGGGATTGGTAACTGACTAAAAACTGATGGGGTCCGGGAATAGGTTCTCTTATCTCATTTTCTCTTGTCTGTCTCTAATCTCATGTATCAAAAAATAACATTTTTGAAATGACATAGCAGAAGGGTTCTGACGACTGAAGCGAAAACTTATCAGGATTTTTTCTTAAAAAGATATTTTTTAGAGAATTTACTCCCTGATTGAAAAATGGAAAGAAAAGCGATGGTCCCTTGCCCGTTTTTGGGATAATGAATTTTGAATGAACCATGTTTTGACATTTTTGAAGAAAAAAATGGGGAAAATTGTATGCATTTAGCACAACAAAATTTAATTCTCAAAACCACCAAAGCTATTGACGTAATTTTCACAGACAATCTCAACTAGACATTATTTTACACAAATACAGGAAAACAAATTATAAATGGTTTAAAAATTTGATAAAATTTACAGTTTTGTTTTCGTTTATGAATCAAATCAGATTTCAGTGAGGGATATAGGCCAGTATTAAATAAATGCAATAAAACCTGATATTCCATATAAAGTCATTTCTCTTCTTTTTTCGACAACTGAAAATAATACAAACTGAAACTGTGTTTTTGTAGAATGGTTAATGTTTCATGAATGAATTGATTACAGTAACAGTACAGAAAAATAAAAGGACATAAAAAAATTCCTGATAAGGGTGAAAAAACGTAAGTACAGTGTAATAAAAACAAAAGAAAACAATAGAATTAGCATAAAATAGCACTATTTAGTGGTATTTACTGTTGCACACTTTTAGTGCGTGCACTCTATCTACAGTTTGATTAACTAGTGTTTCATAATTACGGATAATTTAGTTAATTTAGATAATTATTTAATTAATCATAATTTAGTGATTACGGATCGGTAATAACAGTGAAACTACTTGAATCGCTATTGGAAAATTGAATTCATTATTCCATTTGAATATTCAATTTTGAAATCGACATCTGAAATATTTCATATTTAGATCTTATTAACCGAGCGGGAGGTCTGTACAGGAGAATCTTGACCGAGGTCGAAAAGTACAGACCGAACGCAGTGAGGTCTGTACCCGACCGAGGTCAAGATTCTCCTGTACAGACCGACCAAGCTCGGTTAATAAGGCATTTATTATATGACCTTTTTAATTAAAAAACTAGAACAAATTTTTTTCTTCAAAAAAACTAAAATCAATCAATCAATCACGATATTTTTCGCGCGGTGATTGGCTGAAAACCTTGACAAACCCTTGAAAATGCTGTCAGTCGATGCTGGAGCCAGACGGTGTGCTAAAGTTAGCGAGACGTTTTTCTCAAGAAAAAATGTGTAAATGGACAAATTATCAATGGAAATTAAGAAAATGTAAGTAGCTTAATGCAATAAATGGTTTCATGATTTGACAAATCGTTTCTGTTGATAGTTTTTGTTCGTTTTCGTCGAAAAGCCCAAACCTTGAAATTGGCATAGTTTTGATCAAGCAAACTTGTTTGTTCGTTGTTTTCTCGCAATAACACACCAAGAAATCCACTTTATGAATGCCATTTCTATCTATTCTTGATTATCAATTACGAGTAATAATTTAAACTTGTGTTTGTTTTGAAATGAGTTCGTTTTGGTCTAGTTTTACGAGTTTGGATTTAGCGATTATTTGCAGTCATTTTGTGGTGGCTTTGGATCTATTTTTGAACACTCTAACATGAAATTCTCAACAAAGAAAGCTTACAGAACGAAGAATCTTTTTTTGTTATAGGTATTCTCGACTAAAGCTGGATATTTCTGTGCAAATTGTGTGATTTATTGTGAAGTTCGGACGATCGATTGTAGGACTTTCAAAGTCAAAAATCAAGTAGAGAAAAACTACAAAAATTGTGGTTAAAAAATGATATTACCGATAAAAAACACATCGAATGGGATTTTCTGTAGTTTTTATTCTCATCAACGACCTCTTCTCCCATGAAAATGTTTTGAAAATGTAAAAAAACAATCAGCTGTTCAATCGTGAAAAGGCCAGCTACTCAGTGGATCGGTCCGCGGTCTTAATACAGGGGGATATTAACCGGTCGGGAAGCGCGTATCACCAATCAGATTGCTCCATTTGCTAGTGTCCAGACTCCAAGATTCACGGTCATATAATAAATATATATATAATATTTCAGTTGTTTAGCTCAATGAATATGAACAGCCGCTTAGAACGTAAAAAAACTAACTTTGTTACAGTTGACTTTACTTGCTGTCATTATGTAAATGTTGTTTGCTGGAATTCCTGTAGCATATTCCTAATGTACGAAGATTGTC
The DNA here is from genome assembly GCA_918843875.1 of Diadumene lineata. Taxonomy (NCBI): domain Eukaryota; kingdom Metazoa; phylum Cnidaria; class Anthozoa; order Actiniaria; family Diadumenidae; genus Diadumene; species Diadumene lineata. Next base: position 11,061,402 of record OU974074.1, on the reverse strand, counting down.
CTGTCGATTACGCATCATGTCATAAGGAGCCACCGTCGTGTTCGACAAGAATGCGACCATAGAGACCAAACTGAAACTTTTGTAACCGACACATCTTCAGACCGACTCTGAATAGTCTATGGCACGTGTGGTAGACTTGTGGTCACATTCTTGTTAAACTTAGCCTGCGTTTCATTCAGAATTCGTTTAACTCGAGAAATTCCTTTTCACATTTCATTGTCGTGTTTATTGTTCAAATACCTATCGGGACGTAAATATTGAGTAGGAGAGGGTCAAGAAGCAAAGACAAAATATGACAACACAAGTTTACGAATTGAAGTGAAAAATTATTTATGCTCCTTAGTTGAATTCAGTAGGGACACTCTAAACATGAACATACTGCACTTTTTTTACTGTTTTTTTACTTTTTTTGTAACGAATCGACAAGAAATACGTTTTAATTTGAAAACAATGAAACTCTGTGGAACTCGTGTTTTTAGAGGATTTAAAGCAGCAGGAGAAAATGAACTAAAATATACAAGTGTTCATTGTTTGAGAGTCCTTGCAGTATACTGTGAGAAGTTCCTCTGTTTAAAAAAAAACTATATTGTTTTCAAAGTAATATTTCCAATCCTTTCACTCCTCATTTCCCGCTTACCCTCAGTTAATGATTAATGCTCGTTTTCTTGGAATGCTCGAAATTTAAAGAAACATATGGAGGCAGTCGACTGTTAACGACAGTACATTTTAAACCAGCTAGTTTGACAGGCAATCTGCAAAATGGCTTCCATTGCCACGCTGCTATGTCAAGCTCCTCTACAGTGTCTAGAAACTTTCCATTAGACTCTCCTCCCAAGACTAGTATCCTGCCTTTAAAGACACAATGTCCAGCGTTTAACCTCGGTTGGTTCATGGATGGTCCTTTACGCCATTCCTTCATGTTAGTATTAAACACCTCGCATGTTTTGAGATTCTCGTGATCATTCGTACCACCGAAGACGTAGATGTCATTATCTAGCATTTCTGCGCATGCGTAGCCACGCCTTTCTGCCATTGGTGGGAAGAGATCACGTGACCATGACTTAGTAGTAGTATCGTAACATTCGATGGTGTTTAACCACTGCAGCCCACCGTAACCACCGATGACGTAAATGTATCGTCCGTCTGTCACAGCACATGCACCGGCACGTAGACGAGACATAGGTTTTTCTAGTGACCAGCGGTTAACAATAGGGTTGTACCTGAAGGATATTCAAAAAGACATGTTCACAACACTTATTAAACTGCTAAACTTTTACTGCTGCAGCGCATGTCACATGGACAGCAGTATTCATCGTTACGCTTAAACCCTTTTCCTTAGCGAATAAAATCAAATAAAACTCTCGTAGAAAATAGATTTCAGTCACTGTAGATGATGCTTGACTATGGATTATAATAAAAACATTAACTAAAGAGACATTGAACAGATTTCTTTTCCTACACGCACGCGTTAGGTCTATTATCGACATCTCCTCAAGAGTAAGGATCAGTACAGTAACGGTTCACAATTTGAACGATTCACAATTTGATTGTGTTATTAGAAATTAGGTTACAATACGATGCGACAATTTCCCACTCACACGGAATCGATTCTATTAAATGACATTAACCTCTTTTCTAATCGTGGTTTTCATTGCGTCGCAGAAAAAAAATTAGAATTCAAAATTTCTAGTTGTTACTAGTAATCAACCTCATGCTTGTAAAACCGGATTAGATACTATATATATTAGAGATTGTAAAGCGCATTGAGACGTTGAAATGTGCTATATAAGCACTACATTAGATTACCGTTACGTTACATTGCATTGCATTGCATTACCTTTCAGCAGAGCACAATTGACAAACTCCATCATGTCCACCGACAGTATAAACATGTTCACCAACTACAACTGAACAGTGTTCTTCACGTGAGAGTATCATTGAAGAGACTGTACTCCATTCATCGCCATCATCACTGATTGACAGCTGCTCCACTGAATTTGTCTGTGACGGCTCTAGCAAGTTTCTTCTGTACAGTGTATCGTTGATGCTTATACCCTTTTTAGATCTGGACATCCTACTGTTACCCTTCATCGTGTTATCCCTGCTGGTCCTTGACTCTGTATTACCACCTATTGCAATCACTTTATCTCCCATACTTACTATCGAGTGATTGTATCGTTTGATATTCATGGAGGGCATCCTAACCCATTGATCATTAGACTGACTGAGCTTGAAGACCAAGTTTGTTGGCTCGGGTTTTTGTTCGTTGGTAATTCCACCAGAAATCATAATCAAAGTACGACAAAAAGACGGTGTAGTTGGCGAATGATATGTAGTATTAAACTGTATAGAGTTTTTATCCAGCTGCTTTGGCAAAAGATTCTCTCCTCTGTGTTCTTTAACTTGTTTCTGGTTAGTATCGAGTGTAACAATTGTTTCTCTTTTCTGTGGCCAGTGTTCTGCCGTACTCTTTTCTATACCAGCATGTGTTTGGTACGGTGTTTGTAAATTTCTAGACTGACGATAAGATTGGTTTCTTTCCATCGATGGTGGTTTGCTTTGATAGAAAGCATTTTGTGCATCATTTATGCTAGTTTTAGTCTGTGTCTGAGTTGTGTTGGTTTTAATGACATCTGTCAAATTGTCGCTATTGTCGATGTGTTTTATTGCTAGTTTTTTAACATCACTTTCAAGGCAATCTTTGAAACAAAATTGTAACATCTTTGCCTCGGAGTTAAACAATTCAAACATAGTCTTTATCATGAATTTCTTATTATCGCCACCAAGAAATCTCTTCAAGAAATATTTCAAACTATTCCGATCAATTTTGCTGTGCATCAACGCACCTATCAGAGAAACTAAGTCTTTTCTTGTTAAACATTTCATAATGTGCTGACTTGTGAGCCTCGTAAAGGTGTTTGCCAAGCTGCGACTATGGTAGTCCTTTGCTAGTCGTAGAATTTCACTCCAGCTTCCAATAGTGAGAGTTTTAGAAAGAAGTAAAGTGCAAGCTTCTTGGACAATGGTTAGCCCTAATCGTAGAGATATTTCAAGTATAGGTAAGACGTTTTTCTCGCTAACATGGAGCAATCCTGTCGACAAATAGTAATTGATTGTTCGAGCTGCTGAAAGCGAAGGTGATTGACTCGTCCGTGATCGAGCTGATAAAGAAGTTGTTTCATTATTCAACATTTTATTAGTTGCACAAAATGTAACCATTCTACCTTCTTCTTTGGAAGTCATTGTTGAAAACGCTCTTTTCTTGATGAATGTTTTTTGTGTGTCGTCGCTATGTTGTGTGTCTTCTTCTTCCTGTTTCTTCCAGAGAGGATGCTGAAGAAAAATATGATAACCTTTGTTGTCCTGAAGTAGAAATATGTTGACCTGGTCTATAGAGAACTGTGTTAATCTTTTTGCTGCTCTCATACTACCAAACGTTAAAGAGCACAACACTCTTCAGGTAGAAATAACGTGCGGATCTTGTGACCGTTTGCACACTGGTTTGGATCGAGACTTTCAAAACTTGCGCGCGCTAAACAACAAAACAAAGCACCTTGCGCGCGCATTTGTATATTTTGCCCGCGCTAATCCATGTCATTTTCCAGTCCCCTGAAATTTCATAACACAGGTAACCCAACCAATTGCAAGCTCAACAATTGTTCAATCATGTTTTTAAATATGACGATTTACATGATGACGTAATATACCATCAATACCAGAATGCTTTGCCGACTTTCTTTTGTATCGCAATTAGTATAAATTGTTTTACCCCACAGAGATTAAAACTTTGGATATAAAAGAGAATTTGCAAAGAGTGCTGGTCTTGGAAGTAAAATGACCTCATAAAGAAAATCGTCTATTGAATGACACTTTTCTGACAAATACGTTCCAAGGCCTAAATAATAGGTACAGGAATTGTGGGCAAATGTTTCTCATTCCCATAAATAAATATTAATATAAATATATTGCTGCAATTCATGTACAGAACATATCCATCTGTCACCCATGGACCTTTTATCAGTTTTATGGAGACATCATCATTGGTTTGCTTATATTACAGATATTTCTCAATGTTTTTTTTAATCCATGATTCTTTTTGTTGTTCTATCATGCACCCTTCGCCTGTCGAACCTATGATGAAGAACCCATCATCAGCCGGAGGGCATTTTTGATTCCAAAGACACCACGTGGTGTGTCAAGCAGTGAGTTAGCTAACTCCCTGGTAACGGGCCTACACAGTATAATGTCCTTGAATGTTGATATCATATGTCACAAATAAAAAAAGTTGAAAATTGTGTTGGGTATTGCTCAGTTAGACAGGATGTCTATTGAAACCAGCCACGCAGTGTCACTCTTCTAGCCTGTCTCAATTCGTTTTAGTTAAATCACCTTGCCACTTCCCATGTATCTAGATTTATAGCTTCCTGCTTATTAGAAAGATTTAGCTCCTGAAAGTCGCCATGTCGAGCGGCGATCAATCTCAAAATACCGCTAGCAGTAAATAAAACACCAATTAGTTCGTTCGTTCGATTTTGTTTTCCTTTTACGATAACATTATCAGGTTAACGACAGTTTTCTATTTGCTTTTCGTTTTAAGATTGTCTGACAAAAAACCATAGCAATAATGAGTGACAATAAATTAGCGATACAAAATTAAGGTAGCTAGGTATTTGAGATTTTGCATTTGTGCGTTTAGGCCTGTCGTTCACATAAAAACCGGATAATTTTCAAATTCACCGCCTTTTTGATTTCAGATTTATGTTGTTTCGAAACAACTTGTGAATGCGGCCTGAAATTTATGCCAGTTTTATTCTAGCCCAATTCATGTTTGAAACAATAATAATGGCATTTACTATTGGTATATAATTAAAGATCATTATGTATATAAGAAGACAAGTAAAGAAAAGAGAAGGGAATACTGAAAAATAACGATGGACAGGCCAAGAAAGGTGTGTGAATTGTTTTCCCTGCTTTCAGAGCAATATTTTTTTCTTGAGTGTTTTTTTTTTTTTTTTTTTTTTTGCGCTTAGCTGTAATGTCAATGTTTTTTTTTTTTTCAATCTCCTTTCCATTACATGATTGTTCCTGTATTTTTTTCACCTCACTTAACGTTTCTAATAAAGCAAGGAAGTTAGATATATATCGGCAGGTTTAGTTGGTATTCGATTCGACTAACAATCATACTATGATTAGTCTTGCATCCATCACATACGCTAACCATCAATAATACAGGCGACTGGCGGCTAACATACACAAGCGCGGTTCCGACAAACATATGTAATGTACGCAATCATAACCATGGAACCATCTTTAAACAAACATAGTTTTTTTCAAATGATAGTCATTTTATCCTTCAGTTTGCCTAAATAGTTTTCCATGCTGGCTAATTGCATGTATGTTTGTCTTCCAATATGGAAGTCTTTGTGTCGTGCGGCGAAAATTGCGGCAGGTTTGCGAAAGAGATCTATATTAGTAAATAACATATTATTTGTGGGAAAAGTCTAATATTTTTCTTACATATATATATTTTATATCGTAATAATCTCTTTCGCTAGCATCTCGTAAAGGTCACTTCAAAATTGGAAGTTGGCTGTGAAAGAGTGCAATAATTACCATGATGATTATGTTCAAATGCAATTTAATTGAAATTTCATATTTATTTTTTGTATTTCAAGAATAGTGTTTCTGAAAACATTTTTATAAGCTTTTTCTTTGGAAATAAAAACCACTATTAGGAGTAGCTAGGTTTGTAGTAACGCTCAGTGAATTAGTAATTATTTATATATATATTTATTAATGTAGCAAATAGTGTTTTTTTTTTTCCTTTTGCATTGACGTCATAACTTGTTAGTTATACTTCGGTCTTTGTTCCATTAGTTTGTCTTCTGACAGACAGCTTAAAAACGTCGTCCCCGACGTGTCTGACAAATAACTTACGCACCCTCATTGCAATATATTCCACATATTACAAGTGCGCTTTATAAACAAAACACATGAATCCTTTTCACCACATCACACCAAATATCATCATATCCCATCGCATCGCACCGCACCGCACCGCACCGCACCGCACCGCACCGCACCGCACCGCACCGCACCGCACCGCACCGCACCGCACCGCACCGCACCGCACCGCACCGCATCGCATCGCATCGCATCGCATCGCATCACATCACATCGTTTCGCATCGCCTTACCTCATATGATGAAGTCACATATCATATTTTAATTTCAAAAATATAATTTTTTGCGTTTATCACAATTAAAGATTATTAATGAATTTATGCTGCTAACGAAACACTGAAAAGCTAGAGTAATCATTTTGATATATGATTACTCTGATTCTATGCTTTTATTTTAGATTTTTTTGGCAATCTTGAGAAAAAAGATATTTTGTTACAACGTAAGAAAAAGCAGGGTTTAGATACGATTTAGCATTTCTATTTCCTTAGTTCAACATTATGGCACTCCAAACAGTCACCGCACTTGAACACTTCCTCACTTGTCAGCATAACTACAAGGCAAAAAAAACAAAAACAAAAAAAACAAAAAAAACAGCCGAATCTTCGAAACAATAAAAGGAATTCCACTGCTAAACAGTCATCATAATATTTACCGTTGCAGTAGCCAGACCAAATTATGGTTACCGACCTTAATTTCTTTCCGCATTATTTATATATTTCATATAAGGCACCCAAAAAACGTTTTCGGAGAGAAATGGGATGACACACCGAAAGGAAACATGTTTTTTTTTATAATGATTGAAAAATGAGCATCCATAAAAGCAAATCAGTGATGCTGAAGTCCATCGGTGACAGATAGCTATGGTTTGTTCAGCAATTGCAACAATATATAAATATATTTATTGGGTTGCAGATAAAGCAAATTGCTTTTTTTTCAATCTGGTCTCTAAAATTATTTACATCAAGAATGAGAAACGTTTGCCCAGAATTCCTTTCAGTCGTGCTTTCTCCTATTTTTATTTAACGGTTTTTTTTAAGAGGTGTATTTAGTGCATGCATGCAAATGTGATGTTATTGAAAAAATTGTATTTCCCCATAAAATCAAAGATGGCATATTTTTTGTTGTGACGAGAGCTACATTATTTCATATTTTTTAGCGACGGTCATGAATCCCAATGTCTCATCAGAATACACAGTGTAGCTTGTTGTGACGTCATAGTGCAATAGGGTCTTTAAACAAAGGAATGGTAACAGTAGTACCGTCTCACGAGATACTGTACTGTGGTGCAAATGCGTCGTCAACACAGTGTTATACAGTAAAAAACCCTGTATATATATAAGAACATTCAAGTCAGTCTGAAGAGGTTCTTATATAAATGGTGTTTTACACAAAATCACGCTGTCTAAATACTCAGGTTCTAAATTTCTACTCTCATTCGGTGTACTTGAGGTCCTTAAAAAGTCCAGATTAAAGTACAGTGGTCTCAGAAGTAAAGATTGGTAAAGTTGAACATACAAAACAACATGCTTTAAATGTAGAGTTTGAACAGGCAGAATACTGTATTTTCATTTACAAGAAAAAAAGTTGAAGTGAATTATATTACTTTGGAAATTAAAAACCCACTTTGAAATTTCATAATGAAATGGTTTTTCTGCGAAGGAAGCTTAAAATGAAAATGTTAGCCTCACAGGTTCTTTTTAGGTTCTTATATGCGGGTTTTCACTGTATTAATAGCAAGGTAAGTAAGCCTCAGGCTCATCATATCATATCGTGGGCAAAATGACAGTATTACAAAGTCAGATAGATTGGCGTACAGCTGATAGTTCTTTCGCGCTGAGAAGCCCACAGAAAACAAAAACATGATATATATAATAATCATTGAAAAACATGAAACACAAAATCCAAGTTTCTCATCGGTAGATGTTGTATGATATGTCTCCACATACCAACTAAAAGATCTGACACGACCACATCAGTTCTGTATGCTGTACATCAAAAATTATAATATAAATAATTAACTATTAATATTATTGCTTCACAAATAAGAACAAGGCTTAAATATACAAGGCAAAAAGTCCGAACAAAAGAACATTAGAGAGGGCATGCATTTGCGTGTGATTTTATAGCCAACACAAAGGGTCAGCGCTAAGCATATATTAGTATCACATTATTTGAGAAAATCAAGATTGTCGTAACAGAATAGCAGTTGAACAAAATAAAGACTTTTTAACGCCGGACGTCAAGTATGTTATTTCAGACGTACTAGTTAATTCAAAGGAGGACTGGCACGAACTCGCTATGTCTTAACCTATTAGCATTAACTGAATTGCCCTATTTCATTATGACGTCACATCAAAACAAATCTATTATTTCAACGCTAAGAATCATGGTCGCTAGAGGGGATACAGCATGTTTGATTCAGTTAAAAATAGGCTAAAAATCTATTTATAACAAAAGAACAAAATATACGTCCAAGTGCAAAGCAAAATGTGCTAGAGGAAAACAATTTAGCCCGAATTAGATCTGTTCTTATTCATGTAAACAAACCATGACGTCATGGTGCAATAGGGCAATTGTTATCTTGAGCAAATGCATGTATTAACTACTGGTAAAAATAAACCAGACGTTGTTTGAAAATGCTTGTCAAATGAAATATTAACTCTAAAAAAAATACTAAAATAAGGAGTCATTTCAAAAACGTCCGGGGACTGTACTTTTTTAACAAATAATTAGCGATAAAATGTTCATTGAGCGCGATTACAAAATTGTTCGTGATCGAATATTGGATAACTAAAGTCACTTTAAGAGATAGCAAATCGCCAAACGTTTTGCCCAACATATGGTTATCATCTAAGATCACGAATACACGTGTGAAGTAGGAAAATCGGTTTTTAAGTCAGTAATTAATATAGAACCTTGTCTTTAATACATTGCAGGTAAAATTTCATTTTTATCAAGTTATGTTGGGGGTGCCCTTTTTTTTGTAAAAAAACATACAAATTACAATTGAAAAATTGCACTTCAAAGCTAAGCTAGCGATTTTTTAAGCTGTACTGATCTAGAATAGCCATAGACCATGGGGTAAGTCACTGCAAACCAGCAAACCTGAGTCTTTTCGCATCAACCCTCGTGGACTGATGGGGAGGGGTTGGGCGTATAGCCCATTAATTTTTTAGAATGATTGAATAATATTTTAAATTTTTGTGTGATAGGGGTGGGGAGGGTGGATAAGAAATTGAGCTTAGCCCACCTTCCCCCCTCCCCCCACCCCCCAATTGAAAAACTGCTCCGCCGGCCGTCCCCGTTTGTCGCGAACTGACAAAAAATGTGTCACCTATCTTTTACTCTACTAAAGATAGACCATTTCACAGCACTTGCTAGACGCTAAAAATAATGTAACTTAAATATTGTTTTTGTATTTTCAAGAAACAAGTGAATATCAGAGAATGAATCGCAGGATATGAAATTATTTCTATCATATAACTTTTTAATATTGAATAACATTGGATTAAATGATTTATTTGCATAATTGATAGGCCGTACCTAATGTTTCATAATTTTGTTTTTAATTATAAATTTTAGCCGTAAAGTTCTAAAAAAAGTTCTTTTTTTGTTTTATTCAAGGGTGTGGTCAAGTCCGATCAATCTCAAAGTACTGTTGACCGAGAAAAAAGATTTTCCGGTATCCCATGAATTGTCTACTCTAAAACCAGACCAGGAGTTTGTTTGTAGGAACATTCATTGTGAATTTGGTGATATTAGGACTATAATAGATTATCTAATTTCACAGTGACGTAATTATGTAACCGATATGGGCTCTCCAAATTAATTATTATGTAAATACACTCAACAAGAATAATACCCTTGGGTGATCTAATCAGTCAAAAATGTTCATCTCATGCTAAATAATTGTAATCTCTTTCATCTTTTCTATATATATATTTGATAAATATTGCCATGAACTCGTATCAGTAGCTGACGTGACTCTGACGAATTTGTCCTGTTTAAGTTACTGTTTTAGATTGTGTCCTAGAAACATCAAAGCTGCCAAAATATGAGTCTTCAATTTATCTTTCAGTCGTATTCAGAATTTGATGATTAAAAGTATATTTTTTTTCTCGCTTCAGTTTTGCTTCATTAATGGAGATATGTACGAAAATGGTTATCATATATCATATTTTTACTAGTCTTAAAAACTCTGACCCAGTCCGCTTTTGCAAGTTGGACTGTATTAACTCGGTAGTTATATTACATTTGTGCTTCAAGTCTTCGCTGCTAGTTTAAACGCTTATTTAAGTATACTTCCACATCACGATCATTTTTTTAGAAACAGACGCTGCAGCGAATAATGCCTCTGATTCATCGTGTATGCTTAGAGTCAGTTCTCATATAATAATCTAGTAAACTCTAATTTCATTATTTATCTGTTGCAGTTCTTTCCTACGTGATAGTTTGGGGACCGCTTTACTACATATGTTTCGCTGAAACACCAAGGAATTAGCTATTTTTGTTTCCACTAGTAAAACTGAAATCATCCAATTAACGCTAGCTGACGCAGTTAAAAATATTGTTACAAGTGAGTGTAATCACGCGATAGTGAACATTTTTGAACTTCAACTGTTTCCCAGAAACAGCCAGACTAAACTAACGAATTGAACGACTAGTAAATGTGTACTTTACTACAGTTGTTTTCTGAGAATGAGGTCTGAACTAAGTGAGCTGCAAGTATATATCATACCTAGTTTATTTAAATTGTTTTCTATGAAGTAAACGAACGAAAAAACGAACGAACGAACAAACGAAGAAATAAACGAACTAATAAAACAAAAGAATTCTCCGATTTGGCCTTCTGTACACAATAAAACGCTAGAATCCGAAACAATTTCACGCAAAGTATATTGTTTAAAAAGAAATTTTGGTCACGGTTTCGGAACAAACGTTTTGTTTTCAAATTTATCCGGAATAGTGACGTATATTCACCACCTTTGTCTTCAATTTGCTTGCGACAACAACGCTTACATTTTTTTTAGATATATATTTAACTTTCATTCACATAAAAGTTTGCAAAATTAAAACAGAGCTTTTGTATTACGCTTATATGGCTATGCTCATTGCTCTACATACTCATTTTATATCTCATATCATACTTGACTTCCTTCGTTCTATCTTTTTTTGCGATTATGCGATGCTCATTTCATGTCTTAAAACACACGCTGACTTTTTTCTTTTGTTTTCTTCATTGTTTGTGGATTATTGCTTGCGTCTAGTTCCTTTGTGAGAACCGGGTTTAACTATTGTTTAACTATTAATGTTCATTTCTCAGAAACATTGCTGTTATCTACACTCGTTGGACTGTAAGTACATAGATCAGCTGATCAAACTTTATTTTTTCATTTCCAAATAATAACTTTCAATGAATTTGAATCCAATCAATCTCTAAGAAACTCTTATGGAAGGTTAACATTGATATTTGTACTTCTGTCTTTGATATGAAAAGAAAGCGCACCTTTTGGTAAACAAAAATGACGAATTTCAAACTAGTTAGTTATCAAAGAAAACAGTCGACTCTTAGTAATCCTACTTTTCCACCTAAATAGTCGCGGCCTTAGAAACCCCGACTGGGACAAACTATTATCTAAACTTATTTTGACTGCAAACTGTTTTCTAAAAAAACACCGACGCAATTTGCACTTGTTGAACTGCTAACCATCTTACATTAATTACTTCAAAAACCCACATACCAATTCTCTCACCAGTAATACGTTTAGTTTTCAGAGAAACACCATCGCCGTCTGGAATAGATAAATAAAAGCGATATCAGTTTTAACAGCTGACTGATGTATGATTCCAAGAAACACCGCCGACACAGACTGCACAGATATCGTGCTGTTGTCTCTGTAGAAAGCTGGACTGATAGCGTTCATATCATTGTTTTAAATGGTTTTATCAAGAATTTGTATTCCTGTCGTTGTCTATGAAGACTAAGAATTGCCGACACAGGGGCGGTTCCAGGATTATTTCCAGGAGGTGCATCGTCTTTAGGATGGGGTGCACTACCCACTAAACATGAAATACTGTAGAAACATATTTGAGAAAGCAAAGACTCGAAATCCTTTCAGAAGGGTCTGCACACCCCTTGCACCCGCCTTTCCCTAGCTAGATCCGCCACTGCGACACTAGCATACTTTTCCTATACTTCTACTTTCTCAGAAATTTTGATAAAATTGTATATCCCTAGAATTAAAAAAAACGCTGTCGGAGAGAATGCCGGATCCTGGCTAACGAATGTTGATTATTCGTAATTAAAAGGTAATTAAAAGGTAAGACTCCAAAGCGCAGTAATCAGACCTATCATAAATCATAGGTAGTTTTTAAAATGTTTTAAAACTGAATTGGATTTGGTATGCTCTGTTACATTCACCAAAGCATTTTAATGTAATAATTTATGAAGACATTTACTAAGACATTTTAAAGCAGTTTGATTTACCAAGACATTTCAGTTGGGCAATTCGACATCCTATATGTTTGTTGTTGTTGTTTTTTTTAGATTTTTTCTTGATTCGACAGAGTTAAACTCATACAGAATAAGAGAAAATTATCATATGCTCTAGGCGGGATTCGAACCTACGTATTTGGTATTTTAGTCTTTTATGTGTTAACCGGCTACACGACAAGACCAACCTCGCAGTCAACGTAGCCGGAATGTTAAACTCAAATGATTAATCTGCCATCTTTAAGTGAGCTATCGTGCTATCAATTTCAATAATTCAAACGATGTCTGAGAAATAAAAGCTCACTTAGTTATCGCCAAGCGTTTTTTCTTTCAATTTAAGTAAAAGCTGAAAACCTTGGCTATCTTCAAACATTTTATCTCTTTGTTTTTATTTTAAAAGCCGTTGTTTATCTCTATCAATGTTCAATTCTAAAATGCAACTCTAAAAGGCACAAAAAATACATAATTAAAATAAACTGCTTCCAGCTATAATCGGCAACGATAACAGCACATTTTCAAATTGAAATTAAGTCGAAAGTCGTTTTCATAAACTGATAGCCGAAGGGAGTGGTATTGTTGATTGCTGTTCAATAGACGCAGTGAAACTGTGATCAAATAGCTTTGTAAAATGAGATTGTGAACTAAACTGATGTAATGCAAGATAATTGAGATAAAGACATAAAGGAAATAAAGAACAAGGGCGGAAAGGAATACCAGAAGAGTTAAATATACAACAAACATGCGGAAGATGTTTATTATCATGAATATAAAAACAGTGTTTGTTTCAAGTGTTGTTTACTTTAGTGCTGCGAGCTTTTTTCTTCGGGTTCCATTCTTCGATTTGTTTTGCTAAGCTAATGTTTGTGTGCATACAGAATGCAGATGTTGTGTAAGGCTGTAGACAGAACAAATTTGTAATCAGTGCACGAAAAAGCACACACAAAAAAAAAAAACCCTGGGGCTAGGGATGCTAGTCAGACTGTTTTGAAAATGACCCTGAAAGGTACGAATAAGTTAAATGAGAGCTCGAGTTACACACAAAGAGATATGGCCCATTTTTATCAAGAATATTTTTACAACGTCAACGTTTCAGTACTTATATTCCCGTATACTAGTTATATATTGTTTAAAAACAACTGACTGTCCATAAAAGGCCCTCATTTTACATGCAGTTTCCAAAGAAGTCCCCCTCAAAAAAAGGGAACAGACCACAAATGAGAACCTACTTCAACTTTCACAATACACTACGAATATCTGACAGGCAAAAAGATGAAGAACATAACGTTGAAACAAACATTAAAAGACGTTTTTGTGAGAATGCTATTTACAAATGAAACACGAACATATCAACTGAAAAAAAAACAACAACAACAACAGCACAAACAATGAATTAAGACAACAGAAACAACAACAGCTAGAACAGCAACAACAGAAACAACAGAAACATCAGTAGATGTGTTATAGCACAGAATTTGAATCAGTTTAGTAAGTTTTATTTTCTCAACAAATGTACATTATTTGTAGCCTCCGTTGCAGATGTATAATTTGGTCGGCCAAGACTCCCACAGTTGTAACAACAGCCGTGACAATAAATTACAACAGCTTGTCATTGATTCGTTTCGCAATGAACATCATTATAATAGTTCTTAAAAAAACATATGTAATACGATGGTAAAAAATAGAGTCAGCTGTCTAGCACAAGCGAAAAACATAAAATATCCTCTTTACAAGTACCGCGTTTTAAATCCGATTTGTATGGGAATAAATGACTCAAAAGCATACCCCTCAACACTGAGTTTAATTACAGCACAGCTCGCCTATAATAAGACATTTTATTTGACTAAAAAGCTAAATACTTAAGAGATATCGTATTTGTTCCTAAACGTCTTAGCAAATATACATCTCGTTTTTGAGGTGAATAATTGTCAATTAAAACCATTATCTGAAAGTACAAGTTGGGAAGACTACTTCTGAAAATGTCAATTTTCGCCATCTGTTCTTGCTAATCTCCACTTTGAAAGACAAATGAAATATTACTAAAAATTAGAGCATCACTCGTGACGAATTATCAGAATTATGAATTAATACTCGTTTTAAACTCATGGACTTATACTGAGTGTTCTTATAGCTTAGTTTGAACTATGATAACTGGTTACCCAACATCATCAAAATACGGCTAAACGAGACTGATAAAACACTTAGAAAAGTAGCATTTCTATCATGATAAGTATCTTGAATATGACAGCAAAATGTCAGGTTAGGTTGTGTGTGTAAATAATGACTGAAAATACTGCTGAAAGCTTGTTATGTGTTGAAGTATGATCCAAGTGTAGAGTGAGGCATTATTCTAAAAGGACAAGTATGTCAAATAGACGTTTATAATGTAATGAAACCCTTTGAAAACAGTCATTATGTATAATAAAATATGGCATTTTCTCATAGCAACTAACCACAATAAAAGGCCCTAAAAGGATCACAAAAACACAGTAGCCCACAAATTCCCTGTAAATGGGAAATCAAAGGGAAAAGAAATGAAATATTTTAGTTTAGTTTTAATATAATAATAAAAATTATAAATATAATATGGGAAAACCAACTTTTTAATCATTTACAATTTAATTATCGAGGACTAACAGTGTTTTCTAGAAAAATAAGCAAAAAGGTTTTTTAATTGTAATTAGTGAAATGACAAAATTTCCTGATAAAAAAAATGAAATGCAAAACCGATCAAGTTTTTAAATATCGAATGAAATATACAGTGGTAAAAAATCAATAATTACACATTGAATATTTGTAATGAGAGAAAGATTGTCAGTCTCAGATAAAGCAAATAAAAATATAAGATTTCAAATTAAAACCTTATAAGACCTTTATACTAGCAGTATAATTGTGACATAGAGCCATTCTAAGATCAGTTTTGAATGGAAAAATGAATTAAGAATTTTCATATCTGAACAAATCATAAAATCCATAATAACTGAACGATCATAGAATGGTGAAAAACGCTAATAACTAAAAAAATAATGATTAATAAATGTTAATGATATTAATATAAAGAGATAAAGCTGGCAAACTGTCAGTACCTTGTGATTCGTTGTGGAAAATGGGCAATCAGATCAAAACAAAAAAGCCGCTAAGAAAATCAATGTCAATTTTTTTCATAAAATATTTAATTCATACTTTTTCATGAACAAATAATTAATGAATAATTGATAAATAACTTATGAATTTTTGGTACATTATTGTAAGTTAACTAAAGGATAAATTCCGGGAAAATGTGATTTTTTCTCCCGTAAATCAATCAATATTTTACAATTTTTAATTTAACTTGTTTCTTTCAAAGTAAATGTTTACAATTGAAGCTGTAAACACACACAAGTCTGTCCCGTCTCCTTCTAAACTGATGACTACTTTTGCTATTTTAAATTATCGTATCGACTTGAGGCGAATTGAGAGGGGTAGTGTTCTTGACTGATGTCGTTGTAGTCTTCGTGCGAAAAGACGAACTGCGTCTATTTCGAGACTCGCTCACAGATAACAAGCCAGCATCTGAATACACATTTGAAAAGACCAATCCTCTCGCTTTGAGCCTCTGCTTACGGATCATTCGCCGAATCACTGTCCGAAATTGATGATTGTTTGTTGTATAGACGATCGGATCAAGCGCTGCGTTAAGATTCGGCAGAAAGTTTACAAATACAATCTTCAAGAAGAGCAAAAACCAATTCGGTAGCTTGAAGAATAGTTCAACATTATGTAAGCCTATTAAGGAGAGAATAAAATACGGACACCAACAAACACAGAAAACACTTAGTAGAATAATCAAAGTCTTAGTAGCTTTAACTTCCAAGAGTGCTATTGATGACCTAGCTCGTTTGCGTCCTTTCTTAGAGAGACCCTTCAAGGACTCCTGTTGTCTTGCGACTCGAGTAGCTTGAACAACTGCCACCTTGAACACAAAGAAGTACATGAGTAGCATGATTGCCAGCGGCACGAAAAACCCCAGAGTGGAAATAATAGTCAAGTATATCTTGGCGTCGATACGACAAATCATATTCTCATCCACTATAGTTCCTCTTGCTTCATGTCTGGGATCAGGCGACCACTTGACTAGTGACAAGGTTGCAAGTAGCCCAGAATAGAGCCACAGCAGAACAAGAGTGCAGCGAACCCGTCTTCTGGTCATTCTAGAGTTGTACGTCAATGGAGAAGAGATCTTCATGTAGCGGTCGACACTAATTGCGGCTAGATTAGCTATCGAAGCAGAGCAGAACAGCAGATCCAACCAGACCCAGAATTGACAAGCTTCGTGGCTGAGTTTCCACTGGTATTTTCCGATAACATCATAAAGACGGAACGGTAAGGCCAAAATAGCAAATAAGAAGTCCGCCGCAGCCAGGCTTACCAGGAAGTAGTTTGTCGGAACTTGAAGATGCTTGTGCGCGAACACGCAGAAACCGACGAAGCCATTTCCCAAGCTTGCCACGAGTAGGACTAGAACTAGTACTATACCTTGAAGGACTGTCTCAATTAAAGGGATTTCACGAGGAGTAATCATTGAAACAATGGCAGAGCTATTGAGCGTTGAATTCATCGTTGTGACTAGCGTATCTGTAAGTAACGTGCTGTTTTCAGAGTGGTTGTTAGTACTTGTTTATAGCCCCTGTCAATTATATTTGACTGGTTTCAGTTACAATGTTAATTTAGAACGGTTTTGACACGAACTGATAAAGCAAGCTTGTGAGTTTGTTTTCAATGAACTTTGTGAAACTGCCGGTTTAAAATGAAATAGACTAACCCCATTGTGTTCTTTTTATTGCAGTTTTTTTTAGTCAGATGCTCAACACATTGGTTTAGCGGAGTTGCGAATTATAATTGACTGTGAAATGCCGCGTTAGGTTTTTCAATAAATAGGCGGTTCTAGTGCTATTGACTTTATAATGCCTCAGGTGTGAAGTGATTGCAAAATCTTCCACCGAAAAATGTACCACTTTATGAAGACTGCTCCAGTTCTTGTAATCGTTTTATTCTTTCTTTGTAGTTTTAACTTGAAGAAAAATCAGACAAACAGTGATTGGGATCCCTTTCAATACATCAATTTTGATATAATGTATCAATCCTTTAACAGATCAAATATTCCAGAATCTTGTTACATGCAATGTTTCAAACGATCAAATGTTCCAGAATCTTGTTAGAGTAATTGACAATCCTTTTCTTGCTATTCGGCGATCTCTAGCTACAGAGATATTATCAATCAGATTATTACGCGGTGTTTTTTACATCAAAGTGAGCAACTTTGGCGGCAAATGATTAATTCAGATTTGCCAAAAAACTGTAGTCAACTAGGTACTAAAGTCAATAATTTCTCATTTGGCCTGATTTAACAACACGTGCTGCAGTAAATGCTAATGTGTTAGTTTTCTTTGTTGTAAAAAAATTGACGCTTTTTATGATCGTAGATACGGATACTAAAGTCCTTAAAGATCAATCTTATCATCTACACACAGTGTAAATGCTTACGAATGCAATAAAATGGGTGCAAAAATAAAAAAAAAAAAAGTTATGTTTACTTTTAATTTCACGCCGCGATTTCTTATGATTCCTCTTGTGCAATGCACAAAATGTTTCCAAAGAGGAAATGTTTTTCTTTTCAAGTTGGATTTTCTCTTTTAGCGTGTACTTAACTCTTAAATCCGACAATCCCTCTAGCTGTTCTAGTTCCGTTGTTGTGAATGTTCTTGAATCCCCGACGTCCTGTCCGTTTTTCTTTTCGTTGTTTCTTCAGACGTGCTTTGCTTTGGGGAACGAGATGAACATAAAAATTAATGTTACAGTTTTATAGCAGTTCCGATCCTTTTTTTTGTTTTTGTTTTAGATATGCACTGGTATTCGCGAAGATCACCACACAAATAGTTTATTATTTTCTTGGTATTTTTCTCAGTAGTAGGAGTTCAAGTTTCATCAGTTTAGATGAAATATACTAATAAGTTCCTTTTTTTTATATCCACAGCAAAATGATTTGTGCTAATAATTTCCTTTGAAGTAGATTTGGCCAGTAGTTCGGTATAATTTTACAGCGATTGCCTTGCGGGAGAGAATTTTATTACCTTGTTTTCTTAGAGACGTTCTTCCTTTTTTTTCAGTAGCGTGTGATTTGCGGCATTCTCTATGAGACCACTAATGCTGTAATTTGTACGCCGGCTGTCGAACCTGTTCTTTTATTCTTTACCGGTGGTTTTTCTCAACAGAAGTTCAGACCGTTCTTTTTTAGTCAAATAGTGTACTTTTTTCATCTGCATCAGTCCGACTTAGTAGATTGCAGTTGAAATTACTTTAGCAGTTGTTGTGTTTCAGTTTGGTTTTCTAATGTGTAGTTCCCAGCTATCGGCCGGCAAATGAAATAGACTTAATACAAATCTGCCAATATTATACGGTACAGTGGCAATCAATACATGTGACAACAATAAGACCTCTCATTGACTCTCTCTACTATTTATCTAAGAGCATCACTGGCCAATCGATTGCCTAATTCGACGTCTTTCAGATATTCAGTTAGCTTCAAATATTCATGTCAAATACGCACGCTGATTGGCTACTGGGGAAATCGTTATGACGTCATCTCTTTGTAACAACAAGCTGTCACGTTTAGCACTTTTGAGCGAGAACCGCATGCTTTTTCGCGCCAAAAACTCTATTTCATTTACATTATTTAGAATTGTGTACAAATCGTTTGCACATTAGATAAAGCGAGAAATCTCGACTATTAACATTGTTGTTCTCTGTGTGGGCTTTTTTGATCAAACGTTTTGAATAGCATGCACTTGTGGAACGCTCTTGAAATGAGTAAAAAAACAGTTGTTCGCAATAACATTTCCTGTGGCAGTAAAAGCATCGAAGTTCAACGAAGGCTCTCGTGCACCTAGCTTAAAAGAAAACCATTTAAGAGCCACTTAACGGTATTCAATACAGTTTATTGTTGTAAAAATCTTTAAACATTTTAACTTAACTTTTTAACTTGAAAGTAAATAGGCACTTGAGAAGATTCAGTGTTTCAGAGCGCAATAAGTTATGTTGTTCTTTTGACTCCAGTGAAGATTTTAAAAGTGCAATCATTCTTTAAGCTACTTAAAACATCCGTTCAAACAAAGCATTTTTAAATGTTTTATCAGAAAACAATTTTGCATAGTTTCATAGTAAAAAAAAAGCTGAAATAAAATTTTAATGTTGGCATTTCACCATAGCAGATGTGAAATTTCAGGAGTGTGAAATTTCATTTTCAAATACTCAAATGTAAATACTTTTCTTGAATTGAAGCTAGATTTATTCTATTTTTTGTCATCTTTGTCAGTTAGAAAAACGCTTCTCAGTGCACTAAGAAACTACTAAAATGAAATTATTGACAATATTTATGACAGCATCAAAACTGTTTAAAATGTTTGGAGTTTTCTTATGTAGTTATATAAAATAAATTTGCAAAAGCAACTTGCAAAAAAAAAAACGATTTTATAATACACACTTATGGCCATCGCAACTAGCTCGCTAGAAAGTTTGAAGAACAGATCAAGAAATACACTGCAATCAAAAATAGAATTGCTTCAAGGTCAGGGTTTTAGCTCTTTATCAACGCGCTATTCTGTTGTCGCCAATTCAAAACCAACACACCTGGTCCAACTGACCGAAAATAATATGTGAAAATATTGTTACTTTTTTTCCAAAAAAAAAAAAAAAGATACCCGTTTGATAGGTCTCCTGTACGTTACTGTTTATTTAGAATTGTTATTTATATACAGGCTTAAATAAATAGTTTAAATGATACGAGAGCGGCGAAAGTAATCGAAAAACTCGCTAGTTCACATGGCTATATTTAGCCGATTGGCGCGTCTTTTTGTCGCGAGAGATAAGTCAATTCTTCGACCGAGCTTGAGGCAATGGAATTGCTGATTATCCAGAATGATAATGATGAGTTTACGAACAGAGAGAATTGCGAGAAGAGGAAATTCAGTAAAATAACGAAATTAACGATATTATCTAGCCTACTTTTCAAATGTTTAGATTATTCATGGCATCACATCATGAACAGTGGACAATCTTCATTGATGTTATTTATTTGCTTGGTTAAACCGCGTTGTTGTTGTTCTCCCGTTTCCTTCATTTCCACAAACTATTTAGTTTAGACATCCAAGTGTATGTTATTGTCTTTGCGGTTGAAACAATACGATCAAAATCAAAGAAACTTAAAAGGGGAACGCTTGATAAGCCCATCCAAGCTATCTCTGATTGATGAAAAAGCGATGACCGTTATCAAGAGAAATTTAATTTCAAGAGTAAACGTCTTGTTTCTAAACCTGTAATTTTTAAAATTATGTCTACATCGATAGGAATTCGCATTTTGATTTTGTTTAATGATTGCATTAGTCACAGGAAGGATTCGAAAAAGCAAATACATGAAATAGTCCTTCATTTTAATTAAACAAGTTGACTTTAATCAAAAAAGCCGACGATCACACCAACCTTACACTTATAATGTGATTTAACTTTTGTAAAAGATTTAAAAAAATATCAAATTGGCAGAAATTTTTCTAGGTAGTTCGCTTTGACGTAATAGATAGTAATGGCAATCGAAAGGTTTTTGCTCGCGTTGAACGGGAAATGAAGGAGTTGAAATTACGATATTTTCTCCACGTGTGCCCGCAAATTAAACAACACTTAGATGAAAATGACGAAAATACCTTATGATATTCGAAATAATGAGTTACGATTTCAATCCTTTTTTGTGCAATTTTATGCTATTTTCCTCAACTGGTATAATTGGTAACATTTTTTTAAATCTCAGCAAAACTCAATGCATGCAAAATAACTTTTTTGGATTTTTTGTAAGTTCTTGTAGTGTAAACCACTTGTATCATCGATATTTTAGTAATGCTCCAAAAAAGACACATTATAGCCAAAAACGCGATGCATATATCGTGTTAAATAACTCACTTTTCTAAATATTTCTAAAACATTTTTTAAAGTATGCAAGCAAATCCAAGTTCAAGATTTGAACCGTGCAATTCACTGAAATTCATCCAAAACTTTCTCAACACTTAGTTATTTTCTCATTTCCTCGAATAAGCAGCTAACTACAATAAAAAACAGCTGAAACTAGTATCAATATTTGAGTACATTTCTGGAATCTGATAGTCCACCGTTGAAAAAAATACAATTTTGTGTTTTTGAACGGTCATGGTTATTTTGTAACCATTTTAACCAAAAACAGTGAAATTGTTTCTTAATTCCTTTCGTGACGACCTTGCTTTAACCATATATCCCATCCATTCTTTTCCCCTTAGCTTTTACTGCTTATTTTCACACCCTTGAGTTTAACCAGTGAAGACGTTCTTTAATTAAAAATCCATTTTGAGCTTAAAAATCTATCAAACTTGCAACTTCAGGGCACTTATGCCGAATAGAAATCTATTACAAAGTATATTTTGTTTGAGGGTGGATTACGCTTGAAGGCAAATACAACTAAAGAATTATCATAGCCAGTACAAAGGACATAGCAAGTATCCTAGAAACAAAGCTAAAAATATACGATCTTTAACTAATAAAATGAAAAATGTCATTTACGATATGAGTTGACGACGAAGGTTATATTAATTAAGTAAGAGAATTGAAGGCGAAAATAGACAAAAAGGAGAAAAATTACACTTTGATTTACGATTTATGTAAAAATCGTGACGGTGTTAGCAAAATGACAGTTTGTGAAAAATCATCTCAATTTATTGGGCTGCTATTGGATTGTGGCCATGCAATGTACGTGTATAAACAAAACTGTAACACGATAAATCTTGGTAAAGAAACGGTCTCTCGGGGGGACTCTACTGAGTTGAAAGGGAGTGAGGATGATCGCCGTTTTAGGGTTCAAAATCGGGAATCGGGTATCTTTTAGGGTGTCAAAGGTTTTTGGGCCAAAACGCTCACTTTTAGTGGCCAAAATCGTATATTTTCCCCTCTACCTTCGCAAGACGGTATCTTTTTATTTAGGGGTAGTGAAAGTTTACTTCGACGATCATCCCGGCCCGCGCCCTACGATATATAACAGTCCTCCCTCCCCCCCTCAGGCACAGAGTATATAGACCATACAGTTGTCATAAAAGATTTACTCGAAAATTATAGAGGACTATCAGACTGCCCACACTGACACCGTGCAATTTACAAAGCACGAGAGTATTGCATGAGGTATATAAAGGACTATTACAATGCGTATTGCAATCTTGCAGTTTACATCTTGACAGCTCTACAGAAGGAATGACAGCAGAAGACTTATCAGACTTCCAAGGCCACGCGTCCACTGACAGTAGCCCAGATAAATTTGAAAAATACATTTTTTTATTATTTCATTATACATTTTTGCCTCGATTTCGGAGTGAATTTTGCGTTTTCAAATTCATCATGACCTAATATAATATGCGTTTTCCACATTGTTCCATTAATTAAGGCCCTGTTTTCAATGAGCACTTTTCACACGAAACCATACTTACAATTGGCAGTCATATCATGAAGGAAATAAGTACTTTGTATGTATAAGTGAAGATGATCAGTTGTTTACGGTTTTGACTTGCATCGCGCAAAGAGAATAAAGTGTACCTCAAGTGATGGAGACTTTCTGGCGCTTTCTCTTTTAATTGCTATGAATTGCTTGTTTGTAGGATAGAGTGACTTAGGGCTTTCAATGTCAATTTGTCGGTACATTTCTACTAGATAATACTTATAATTTTTAGTAATCTTGTTCGCCAAGTTGTGATTTCAGCCATAAAGTACTTGTCAGTTGCTAGTCGCTAGCTGTCTGGGTGGGGCAGGGAGACGAGGTACCCTGTTACAGACTGAAAAGTGCTCAGAACCAAACAGAAACTCTAGTTATTCTTGCTATAGAAGAAATATCTTTTAAAAAGCCCCCTTGAAGGTGTGTGTTGATTTGTACGGTGGATTTTTTATTCGTTTCATTTTGCGACATGTATTTCCCCACTTGTCAACAAGTCGTTCAGCTCAGTATAGAGGTTTTACCGGTAAAATCAAATCTAAATGTTGATCGATGATCATTGATAAATTTTTTCCTTTTTTCTCAAATTGAACCAAAGTATGGAAAACAATTCAATATCAAAAGCTAAGCGAAAGACCGCCAAAGTTAACTGCAGATCTGTACATCATAATGTCCAAGGTACCGACACAAAAATACTACAGGTACTAATAGAATAATAAAAGTTTGGAAAAAATAGTACCAAATGCGAAAAAAAAAAAAAATCACCGTCAAAAGCTAAGCGAAAAGCCGTCAAAAGTTAAGTGCAGACCTGTATATCATAATGTCCAAGGCGCCGCAACAAAAATAGTACCGAGCGATGATGATGTACCTTACCTTATCTCTAAAGTAAAGTCTCTTCATTTTATGTCGGTCCAACAGTAAATGAACGGCCGACAATGCGTTTATTTTCCTTTCCCCCTCTGTGACGAAATGCTACGGGTATTTAAAGCTGTTACAAGTAGTACTAGTAGTAGTAGCGGTACTTCTGCACAGAAATAAATTGAAACAAGGATCGGATGTGAAGTATAAGAATCGAGCTTGTGACTTCTGATAGAGAAGGTCGCGCACTAACCAATTATGCCTTGCTCCTGAAAAGCCAACTAGGCGATTCAACCTTTGAATATAAGTGCGTTTAGAACGTGCATGCTGTTGCAGTCATTTGTACTGCAAGTTTGAACGCATCGCACTTAAAAAAATTTGCATTGAATTCTTTTGATCTTTCAAAACTGAGGAAATTTTTTCATTTATCGAATCCTTTTGTGACTATATACATTTTTTGCGATATTTTTTTCACGTTTCACTTCACTGTATGTTTTTTATTTATTGACTATACATTTCCTGCATTTCAAAATGGTTCAGTTTCTAACGTCTTTTAAGCCACAATAGCCACAATATCGATTATTTGTATAATTTCCTATATTTTGATTACAGTTTTTTTGTTATATGAAACAATTGTGTGCTAATTCCACTGGCTATTTATCAGCTGATCTCGTGTTCGGATCCGGGGTGGGTGGGGGTTCCATGGGTTCCACGGATCCTCCCTCAAGCAACGCGTGCCTAAAGAACTGCAAAGCGGTTTGAGACCTGTAAATTCGCTACATAACGATATTCACATTACATTACATTTGTTACAGTACGGGCGGTACCGTTTCCTACTCAATGCACAAATGACTCTTTAGAAAGTGTGAAACCACAATGGAACCCCCTTTTGAAAAATCCTGGATCCGCGACTGTTTTGGACGGGCAAATCACAGTATCTAGTCCGTTACATATTTACTAATGTAACTGAAAGGTCTGAACCCAGATAAACCAATAATAATGTAACTAGCAGTATAAATAAGACCCTTTATGACAAAGATGTACATCGACTCTGATGATGACTACTGCACAGGCAGTTGGAATGCCAGTAACACCAAACAGTCCTTCTAGGGACTAATTCCACCCGGAAGATCATGATAATTTTGCTACTTCGACAAATATTAATTCGTCAAACATATTTACTTAACACGTTAATCATCAACGAGGTTCTTAACTGTTTTACTGTTGGTCAATTCTACGTCTGCTCAATGACAAGAAAACTTCAAAAACATCAGATCGAGAAAAATAACTCTATCGTTTTACTTTATTTAACATAAGATTTAGGCCGTTTCACGACAGCTCCCATTGTGAACCTCTTGCTGGCAAGTCGGTATTAGGAATTTAATCAATTTTTTTTGGATTTAATAAGCAGTGTTCGCAAATATCACACCACAGTGACAACGTGCTCAGGACTTGATTTGACTTTCAGATATAATCAAAACTTGCAAATTTACGTCAAACTTTTCTTTCGTATTTCATTTACGCATGCATTTAACTCTTCAAGCTATTCAATAGTATACGAGCAACCCCACTAAGAATTGCGTTTCTCTCTGAAAATCATGTGAAAACATTTTTTGCTATAGTTGAATCACTTTAACCACTTCAAGTGAGCGACTGCACTTAAAATATCCTCTATAGTTGACACCGTGTTTTGATACTAGATTTATAAACTCTATAAAGACAACGCCTTTCCTGATATTTGCTGTCGTTATTCTTTCTTTTTCTTTGTGCATTTATAAATAAACAAAGAAAAAAACATAACAACGAAAACAAAGGAGAGCCAACCTACCAACCAACTAACCAACCAACCAATTGCAACCAATCAACCAGCTAGCCGGCCAACCAACAAATAACCAACCGACCAGCCAACCGACCGACCGACCGACCAATTCAACAATCCGACCGACCGAGCATCTCTCAATCCTTTGGCTGCCTGGATCGAACACAGCAGTTGTTTCACGCTGCTTTTTTTGGAGAGAAAACATCATACGATGTCGATTATTGTTTTTGTTACTACATCCCGTGCGCCCGATTGTCGTGTTTGAAGATTAATCTGGATAGACGAGCCAAGCCAAAGGACATGGATTACTATGTTTGTCAGTATAAAAACAAATATAGCTAACAAATTTGTTTATATAGAGAGATAGAACTAATCCAGTTAACCATCCAACTAACAACAACCAACCAGACTTCAAGCGTACAAGAAGTTGTGAATGAGAGAATGGATTACAAACAAACAGACAAACAAGCAAACAAGCAAGCAAGCAAGCAAGCAAGCAAGCAAGCAAGCAAGCAAGCAAGCAAGCAAGCAAGCAAGCAAGCAAGCAATCAATCAAACAAATAAACAAAGAAGTAAAGAAACCAACCAACCAACATGCAACCAACCAACCAACCATGCAACCAACCACACACATGCGGAGTTAAGGTAGTTGCCCCGGCTGAAAATGACCATTTTAGAAACATCTCAAATTAAGTCTGAAGGTTGATCTTCATGTCTATTTTGTTTTTTTTTTGGTTTTTGGCCAAAGTTTTAATAAATAGAATATCATTTTTAGCGCCGAAAGTTCAGCCATTTTACAGAAAACACAAAGGATCAAGTCTTCTACCGAGTTGGGAGACTGGGCCGAGAAAACAATATCTTCGAATATCGTGCTGCTACAAGCATCCTGAGCAGCAGTTATTGATTTAACTTGATAAAAAATTTTATTGTGCAGATAATCAAGGCAATTTCGAAGGAAAAACTGACATATTTTGCAACAAAAATAAGGATTTTTGACAATAGGTGTCAGACAGATATATTTTTCTTGGCGCTGATCGGAATTTTGTTATGAAACTTTCACAAATTAAAGATAAGATGTTAAAAAAGAAATATGTGCTTGGGGAACTCTGACATATCGATCACTTAAGGCCGGTACACACTAGGCGACAAGTCGTCACGACATGTCGCCTCAGTGTGCATTGGTTTAATATTTGTCGCCAATACATCTGATTTTGTCGCTGCGACAATTTCCGCCAAAAATACCAAGTACACACGAGGGGAAATTGTCGCTACGACCTATCGCGGGAACAAGTCGCTGCGACTTGTCGCCTAGTGTGTACCGGCCTTTAGACCTCCGGTCTTACGGAATATAAGTAATTAATTACTACGCGAATATTTTACCGATTATGTTCCCCAAGCACAGTTTTCTTCTTTTCCTTCCAAGCATTAACTTTTTTTTCTTTTATCCACGTAACCCCCCCCTGATGCCACAAATTGAACAAATTTGAAATCTATAATTATTAAACTTTCCATCAATGAGCTTCATTTTTCTTTGAATAATAATCGGGGAGAGGATTTCTTTTTTTTTGACAATACTCCAGTTTCATGTTCTTCATCGCTCAGACTGAGCCTCGATAGCATGTGATATTTTTTTCTTGTATCAGGTACATCCCGTGGGAATGCACCAATACAAAAACAAAAATATAAATGGCTTTGTCTCGACTCTTGTTAGAGGCTTAAGTTCAGTACACACTAGGCGACAGTTCGCAGCGACCTGTCCCCGCGACAATTGCCCTATTTCATTATGACGTCACATCAAAACAATTCTATTGTTTCAACGCTGAGAATCATGGTCGCTAGAGGGGATACAGCATGTTTAATTTAATTAAAAATAGGCTAAAAATCTATTTATAATAAAAGAACAAAGCATACGTTCAAATGCAAAGCAAAATGCGTAGATGAAAACTATTTAGCCCGAATTAGGTCTGTTCTTATTCATGTAAATAAACCCTGACGTCATAGTGAAATAGGGCAATTTCCCCCCGTGTGTACTAAGTATTTTTAGCGGAAATTGTTGTCGCCGTGACAGAATTTTGTCGCTGCGATTTGCAGCTTGTTGAACCAGTGCTCACTGAAGCGACTTGTCGCCTAGTGTGTACCGACCTTTAGCCTGAGCAATGAAGAACTTGAAACTGGTTTATTGCTATGACTTGCCATTTGGACTAACATTCAAAGGCTATCAAATGATAAGTGCATCTGATTCTTTTATTTAGTTCAACAAACTGCACACTTGACATGTAATTGAGTACATCTTTTGAACAACATCACTGGATATCTTTTATCTTTTTAACAATTTTTTATCTTATTCTTGTTTTAATAAATATTGTTTTGTATATGTGCAATTATAGAGTGCACGCACTTAATGTGTACAACATAAATACCACTTCATTTTCTTTTGTTTAATTAGTGCATGCTATTTACTACTAAATAGTGACAACTGTTGCACACATTTAGTGTTTGCACTCTAACCTCTTTAAATGTCAACACACTAATAAAACTAAAACGATGTTTTTAATCTTACCTCTAAAAACGTAAAAAGTGCAGTTTCTTGGTAATCCATGCGCGCGAAGACAAGGGG
The DNA here is from genome assembly GCA_918843875.1 of Diadumene lineata. Taxonomy (NCBI): domain Eukaryota; kingdom Metazoa; phylum Cnidaria; class Anthozoa; order Actiniaria; family Diadumenidae; genus Diadumene; species Diadumene lineata. The sequence goes on along the minus strand of OU974074.1, from coordinate 11,033,127 downwards.
CCGGTTGCACGAAGCCTGAATAAAGTTATCGCATAGAATTTCTTTTGAATTTATAACCGGTGGATAGCGCTATCCAGGCTTCGCGCAACTGGCCCCAGAGGTTATATGCTTGTTAAATATTGGTGCGATATTCTTATTACAAATAGTATTTATAATTAATAAATTCCTAATTAAAAAATTCTCGCCAAACTCTTTAAGTAGCTATAAGCAGCTTCATCTCTCACAGAACGATCACTGACCAACTCTGTAAGGCAATAGTTAATAGAGAGTTAGAGAGTCTTTGTACAAGGTATTCAAGCGTGACAGTGCACAATCTTTTGTTTTAGCAATGTTTTAGCCTTGCTGGATATGGCTGAGTAAACAGACTGCAATCTTTCGTTTGGCTTCTAGTCGTAAATAGTTAAATAATTCCGACAGATATTTTAACATTCCTCAACATAATCACGTCGACAATGCTTATGATTAGTTATTTTGCAATTTCGGATGGGAATAAGTCAAAAATTGTGCACCCTCAGGACCCGTTCAACATTAAAAGTGAAACGAAGACATATAACAATAGGCTTTCTAACCATCTCCCTCTATCGACTACGGTCAGGCTTGTTCAAACTATTTCAAAATTTAAAAAATCCTCAACAAAAACGAGCTACATTAAACAGTCACCGTGATCTAAGAATACAACAGCGAGAAACACTCCGCTAGCAGGCGAGATTTCTCGCTAAACAAAGACTTCATTATACTGAGAAATAGATATATAGAGCTAAGCCAATACATAGAATCACTACTACATTAACTCTAAGGAATATTTTAGCACGCGGGTCTTGTTCCAGACAGGATATCATATCCATTCGTTTTTGTTGGGCAAGAGCTGCCTTGTGAGCTTCTTCGGAGCCTTCGTCATAGCCACAGAACCAGTTGAGTAGTCTTGTAGACAGCGATGGTTTGGCATCTGAAATGGGAAGGATGAACACTGAATAAGAAGATAGAATTGTAGACAGAACAGCAATATATATACATGGTTTTTCGTGTAATACGGGCGGATATTTCGCGAGTTGCGAATGTATTTGCAAGCAATGAGCAAAATATCCACCCATATACCCCCCAAAAAACACCTAACGAGTTTTTTTTATTATGCGACGTATAAAAATTGTTTTTTCAACATTTTTTTTCCGAATAAAACGCAAATAGATAGCAGAAGTACATGAAAGAGAGGATCTGTATTTTAAGCCAAGAAGCGCGCGCGCTAAAACCAGTTTTGCAAAACGGTTTTTCTACCTTGTAATACAGGTTTCAAAGGTGTAATACGGCTGGGTATTTGCACTCCACTTTGACGAAATATGGTAAAACGACATAAACGTCGTACAATAATAACGCTTATTCTCTCAAGCCAGCAAGGAGGCAGACAGGCAGGTAAGAAACACATTGAAAAAAACAACACTAAAACAACAACAACAATAACAACAACAACAACAAAACATACCCAAAACTACTACTTGATGATCATCAATGCCTTTCTCGTCGTCGTCCTTATCTACTGTGTAACTTTGTTCGTCTTTCTTTGGTTGCATGTTAATAAGAACAACAGGCTCTTTGCTTTCAAGATCATGGTGTTTCATGTCTTCCATGGCGTACTCTCGATCTCTTTCTGCCTCTGCATGGTCAGTAGCTGATGGTTTGTCATAACGAGTCCACCAAGTCAGTCTTGCAGTCTAAGATAAACAAAAACCCTCAGCATTTCAGTAAAGTCCCAGTGGTGACAGTTGAGGATAACACCGAGACAGCCCGAAAACTAAAATCTAGTAGTTACTAGAGTGATCGAAATCTTATTAAGTCGATAAGGGCTTTTCTTCTGGTAGTGTGTGGTGTGGTGTAGTGCAGTGTAGCGTAGTTTAGTGCAGTGAAGTGTAGTTTAGTGGTGTGTAGTGTGGTGTAGTGTACTGTGTGGTGCAGTGTAGTGTGTAGTGTAGTGTGTGCATGGTGTAGTGTAGTGTGTGGTGTAGTGTAGTGTGTGGTGTAGTGTGTAGTTTAGTGCAGTGTTGTGTATAGTGTGTGGTGTAGTGTAGTGTGTGATGTAGTGTACTGTGGTGCAGTGTAGTATGTGCTGTAGTGTAGTTTGTAGTGTGGTGCAGTGAAGTGTGTTGTGTAGTGTAATGTAGTGTAGAGTAATGTAGTGTAGTGTAGTGTAGTGTAGTGTAGTGTGGTGTAGTGTAGTATAGTGTAGTGTAGTGTACTGTGATGTGGTGTGGTGTAGTGGAGGGAGTGGTTCCAGTTTTTTTTATTTAAAAAAAGATACAGGAAAAATTAAAGTTTGGTTAAAAAAATGTTTGGTACATTAGGAGCCGGTATGGACGACATTGGTGAAGCCCGACCAAAATGGCTGCTGTTGCAGGCCAGGAAATTGCCATCATTACCATTGTGCTTCAAATGAAAACTAGCGATAATAGATAAAGGAATCTACCAAAAAGTGCCTCGCTCGCCTCATCGTAGCTACAGCTATTGAGTGGTTTCATTTTAAATCACTACATCAAAGATATTGTTGCCCTTCGCGCGGGATCCATGTGCTTTTCAGTATCTGGCTCCCAGAATGCATTTAGTCCATATACAAAACGGCGGCCTGTTCAGTAGCTTTAAAAGCAAAGAAAAACAGCATCACGGAATTCTACTGACCATGCGCACTATTAAACACAAGTTTACGCGCGGGTTTCCTGTGGCGGAGGGAAATTTAAAATTCACAGCAATGGCGCCACAGATCGCGGCGATAGCCTTGCTCGTTTCAGCTTTTTTTAATGTCAATTTCTTCTAAATTTTGTTTCTGTGTCGTTTGTAACAAGGAGTGTTCGAAGCATAATTCAACTATAGAAATGTGGAAAGCTTATTTTGTACAATAGCGATACTTCATGTTTATAAACAAACAAATTGTTATGCTAATGTGCCAACCAGAACAACAATAAGCTCTATTGAAATAACGTCCAATCACTGTCTGCTTGGCACATGAATAACAAAGGCTTACGTCAGCTGAAGTATCGCTTTACATTCATCAAACCAAAAACCTCCTTAGCGTATTTTTTTCCCCTAATATAATTCAAATGACAAATAAATATAGTGTCCAAAGGTTAAGGACAATGATTTTGGTATTGGTTTCTGTTCCAGATTTAATATAAAATAGAATTCAATATTCATAGTATTTACTGTTATAAAAATGAAATATATAGAGTTTTGTTATGATCAAACTCTTGGACAAGAGAGTGTCGATTACAGTGTTTATTAGTTAGGATGATAAGCAAGACATATGACAACATGAAATTACCCACTGTATGGGATAAAAAAGGTTATGAGAAAAAATACAAAGTAAAAAAGACATGATCGTAAATATGCTAATTCCACGCCAGTTGATATTGAACATGAATTTTAGAGTGAAAGCGTATTTTTTATCAAAACAAAAGTACTTCAGAACAGTAAAATAAGAACTAAAGAGAGAGTGAAATACATTCTCTTACTGGTTGGAAGCCTCGATGCAAGTTCAAAACCATTTTTTTAAAAAGCTGATGTCTTTGTCATTTTGAATTTAAATTATCATGTGCTTAACTGGCACAGATATTTTATTTTAGAGCCTAGCCTACTTCTATGACATTAGTTAATAAAATACAATTGTTGAAATTACCCTTGAGCAATCCGATTGTTAAAATCTGTGGTGATAAGTTGTCTCAAATCGTGAGTGGGCTCCATTATATCCTTGGTCTAGTTTAACCATGCAAGAGGTGAATCGATAGGTTATTGGATGCTCTTTTCAGCGCAATCATGTTCTAAATATACAACATTTGCAAGACTAAAACAAATGAAACAACCATAACCGCTTTGGAAGGTAGATTCGCGTAAAATGATCTTGGTATCTTTGACAACACAGGAGTAAAAGGAACAGCTTCTCGAAGACACACGCCATGAAAACATAGAAATCATGGAATCTACGATACGTCAAATTCCATGACGACTGTGCGAAGGAAATGTTTTTAAGGCAATTCTTCGATATGGCAACTTGCCTTGTAATTGATGGAATTCAAGTGCGTACTTACATTAGCATCGTCTTCTGGTTGAGTAAACAAGCTAATAACTACAATAGCAATCGCTGTGATCCAGAACAACACCAAGGCGAAGTACATATAGTGTAGATTTTTAGTGATAGCAGGACGTGTGTCTGGTTCTCCGCATATAGGCGCTTGGTAGGTGAAGTCTAATATCATCCTAATGGCACCAACTATAAAACCGATCATCATTCCCCAGAACGCACCCTGGAAATACAGATAATATACACGAATGAATGGATGGATAAATAAATGAATGAACGGATGAATGAATGAATGAACGAATGAATAAATGAATGAATGAATGAATTGGAGTTCTCTCCACACTTTCACATTAACTAAGCCAGTCACGGCACTGCTGGCGAGTGGCCTCCGCAAATAACTCCACGCTTGGCGATTTTGCGCCACATGTATCCATGTTCTTCCAGCCTTTTCCTCAATGACATCCCTCCAACTTCGCTTTGGTCTTCCTCTCGCTCTTCTTCCATCTCTTGGTGTCCATTCCGTTAATTTCCTGGCCCAATTTCTAGTGTCCATTCTGGTAAGATGTCCTGCGTATCTGCCTTTTGCAGCTTCTGCTGTGCTTACCACATATTTCACTTTTGGTTTTGATCTTATTATTTTATTTCTATTTTTTTCTTTCCTTGTTACATTCAGCATTGATCTTTTCATGCTCCTCTGAGCCACTGCTCACTTTTCTTGTTGATGTTTTGTGAGAGACCATGTCTCTGCTCCATATGTCATTGTTGGTACGATGACTGTGTTCATGATCTTTTTCTTTAAATACATGGGCATCCTTTGGTCTTTCATAAATGTGCTGTACTGCCATACATACCAACACATACTAACAACTAATCAATCTCATGCTTGTAAAACCAGATTACATACTATAAATATTAGGGATTGCAAAGCGCATTGAGACATTAGGTGAAATGCGCTATTTAAGCACTACACCACATATTATTTGCATACCTTTTCAGTAGCTCTAGTCCAGAACATAGCTATCAGATACAGACAGGCGATGGGTGGAGAGAAGTACGCACTGACAGCCTGTATATAGATGAATAGCTGACCACCCTGTACGTTCTGTACCACAGGAATCCATAGGATACCAATCACTGTCATCACGGCCACCATTATCCTGACAAATTATACACAATATATATCATTAGTGTGATCACAGGCAGCCCAAGCTAGTGACAAATTATACACAATATATATATCATTAGTGTGATCACAGGCAGCCCAAGCTAGTGACAAATTATACACAATATATATATCATTAGTGTGATCACAGGCAGCCCAAGCTAGTGACAAATTATACAATATATATATCATTAGTGCGATCACAGGCAGCCCAAGCTAGTGACAAATCATACAATATATATATATCATTGGTGTGATCACAGGCAGCCCAAGCTAGTGACAAATTATACACAATATATATATCATTAGTGTGATCACAGGCAGCCCAAGCTAGTGACAAATTATACAATATATATATCATTAGTGTGATCACAGGCAGCCCAAGCTAGTGACAAATTATACACAATATATATATCATTAGTGTGATCACAGGCATCCCAAGCTAGTGACAAATTATACACAATATATATATCATTAGTGTGATCACAGGCAGCCCAAGCTAGTGACAAATGATATACAATATACATCATTGGTGTGATCACAGGCAGCCCAAGCTAGTGACAAATTATACACAATATATATATCATTAGTGTGATCACAGGCAGCCCAAGCTAGTGACAAATTATACAATATATATATCATTAGTGTGATCACAGGCAGCCCAAGCTAGTGACAAATTATACACAATATATATATCATTAGTGTGATCACAGGCATCCCAAGCTAGTGACAAATTATACACAATATATATATCATTAGTGTGATCACAGGCAGCCCAAGCTAGTGACAAATTATACACAATATATATATCATTAGTGTGATCACAGGCAGCCCAAGCTAGTGACAAATTATACACAATATATATATCATTAGTGTGATCACAGGCAGCCCAAGCTAGTGACAAATTATACACAATATATATATCATTAGTGTGATCACAGGCAGCCCAAGCTAGTGACAAATTATACAATATATATATCATTAGTGTGATCACAGGCAGCCCAAGCTAGTGACAAGTCATACAATATATATCATTAGTGTGATCACAGGCAGCCCAAGCTAGTGACAAATTATACAATATATATATATCATTAGTGTGATCACAGGCAGCCCAAGCTAGTGACAAGTCATACAATATATATCATTAGTGTGATCACAGGCAGCCCAAGCTAGTGACAAATTATACACAATATATATATATCATTAGTGTGATCACAGGCAGCCCAAGCTAGTGACAAATTATACAATATATATATCATTAGTGTGATCACAGGCAGCCCAAGCTAGTGACAAATTATACACAATATATATATATCATTAGTGTGATCACAGGCAGCCCAAGCTAGTGACAAGTCATACAATATATATCATTAGTGTGATCACAGGCAGCCCAAGCTAGTGACAAATTATACACAATATATATATCATTAGTGTGATAACAGGCAGCCCAAGCTAGTGACAAATTATACAATATATATATCATTAGTGTGATCACAGGCAGCCCAAGCTAGTGACAAGTCATACAATATATATATCATTAGTGTGATCACAGGCAGCCCAAGCTAGTGACAAATCATACAATATATATATCATTAGTGTGATCACAGGCAGCCCAAACTAGTGACAAATTATACAATATATATATCATTAGTGTGATCACAGGCAGCCCAAGCTAGTGACAAATGATATACAACATGTATCAATAGTGTGATCACAGGCAGCCCAAGCTAGTGACAAATCATACAATATATATATCATTAGTGTGATCACAGGCAGCCCAAGCTAGTGACAAATCATACACAATATATATATATCATTAGTGTGATCACAGGCAGCCCAAGCTAGTGACAAATCATACACAATATATATATCATTAGTGTGATCACAGGCAGCCCAAGCTAGTGACAAATTATACACAATATATATATCATTAGTGTGATCACAGGCAGCCCAAGCTAGTGACAAATTATACACAATATATATATCATTAGTGTGATCACAGGCAGCCCAAGCTAGTGACAAATCATACACAATATATATATCATTAGTGTGATCACAGGCAGCCCAAGCTAGTGACAAATGATATACAACATGTATCAATAGTGTGATCACAGGCAGCCCAAGCAAGCAAGAGTGCTGTATCAGATTTACAGTATGAGCTCAAATTCTGTAATCGGCTTTTAAAACCCAAATAAAGTTTATCAATCAAAGCCTTGATAAATGTTAAATTATATCTGAGAGAAATAGTAATTTGCATCAGTAGTCACAAAACTCCTCACAGGTATTGATTTGCTTTGAAAATTAATTATCTGGCATGGGTTTTGGAAGCATGCTTTGCTCACCTTCCAACAACCATCATCTCTCTAACCGATGCTTTCTTTCTAATCATACCATAGACGTCTATAGTGAAGAGTGTGCTAGCACTGTTAAAGATAGATGTCAGGTCACTCATTAGGGCAGCCATCATTACTGCCATCATAAGACCACGGAGACCTGCAACAAGAAACAGACATTCATTCAAGTATTGTGTAATTCATACAACAGTTATTAAATTATTTAGTTGTTCACTTAATAGTAAATATTCTGCTTATAAATTAAGTTGATTTACTCATTAATTTAACCTGTCACATATTCAACCTTTAGACTAATGCAGTCATCTTTTCATTGATTGGTTAATTCATTCATTCATTTATCTATTCATTCTACCATTCATTTCACCAATTCTCCATCTACTCATTCATTCATCTGTTCATTTACAAATTCATTTCATCAATTCTCCATCCCCTCATTCATCCATTCATTTACACTATGATTTCATCATTGAATCATCCATCCACTCATTCATTCATTTACACATTCATTCCATTCATCCTCCATCCACTCATTCATCCATTCATTCGCCCATTCATTTCATCAATATCCCATTCACTCATTCATTCATCTGTTCATTTGTCCATTCATTTCATCAATCATCCATTCATTTAAATACATTTATTAGCTATCCCTTGGTGGTATATATTGAGACACTCCCTTTGGGTTTCTCAGTCAATGTTTACATTTATTATAATATGTTGAATTACAAATGTATTCATTGACAAACCTGTGGGCATGAGCTTCATGACTAGCTCAGGGTATGCAATGTTAGTACACCCTACTTTACTGTCACAGATTTCCATGCACTTTTCAGGGACACTGCATGCTACACGATCTACAACAATAACAAGATATGACAGTTCATTTTCAAACATCTTGATAATAGACCTTCTCTGCATTCACTTGACTGGCCACAAAACAATAGATTCACACCAAGGCGGGAGTGTATAAATCCATACATTTTCTGCATTTTATACTCTCCAGCCTTGGTGTAAATTTATGCCTATGTAAACAGTTATGTGAAAAACGTGACCCCTGCCTTTTTAGCACCACCCCATCATCACCATGTAAGTATCACTCATCATCTATATGGTCCATATATACCTGGAGATAGGACACGACTAATCATTCCAGGCATGACCAGAGTAAACAATGGTAGTATCTTGATGTAACCAGCCAGCAAGCAGGCACCTTGGGCATGTGACAAACTCTTGGCAGCAAGAGCACGCTGTACTATCACCTGGATGAAAGAAAGAATGCATGAATGAATGAATGAATGGATGAATGAGTGGTTGAATGAAAAGAATAGATGAATGAATGGATGGATGGATGATTGAATAAATGAATGAATGAATGAATAAAAGAATAGATGGATGGATTGATGAGCGAATGGATATTATTAAACAAATCAACAAATAAAATTCTCCAGCAAAAATCAACATTTCCACAACTTTCACTAGAGCTTTACCTGATCAGCACACCAATACCAGATGGAAGCTATGGTCTGACCAAAGATAAAGCCAGCCCAAGGCATATCAGAGTTGATAGGATCTCTTAGCATCACAAATGAGTCATCTCGGGGCCTTCCACATGAACTGTTGGAATACAGAGTATCATTGGAAATAGCAGTCATGTACTTCTCTTGAAGACCACTATAGCCTCCAACTTCATTGAAACCTAGACAATGAATTAATGAATGAATGCTTGAATGAATAAATGAATGAATGAATAAATGAATGAATGAATGAATGAATGGATTAATAAAAGAATATATGGATGGATGAATCAAAGAATGAAATAATGGATAAATTGACAAATGGACAAATGAATGAAAGAGCTAGTAATCAAATTTCATAACATCCATCCATCAGAAAACATTATTGGAAAAAAAAAGAAGAAGGAATTGATCAGAAAGAATTGTGGACTAAAGTTCCTAGTAATTCTTTATTTTAATATTTTGCTGCAATTCATATACAAACAATAACCATCTGTCATGGACTTTTTATGAAGTCACTATTGTTGATTTGTCATTATTGCAGCTTGTTTCTCAATGTTATTAAAATATCAAAGATTCATTTCAGTTGTGCTATCACCTTTCTCTTCGACAACGTTTTTTGAAATAAGTGTACAACTGTGCCGGTCACATGTTTATGGATATAAATAAGTCCATAAATGTGTAGATAAACAAATTTCATTTAATGAATGAATAGGAGAATGAATGAATGGATAAATGAATGGAATAAAGGAATGATGTTACAATGCACTATAAAACGAGAGGGATTTAATATTGATAGGGCAACTATAATTATTTTTTTTACCGATTCCCATAACTGTTAATGATCCAATGGCCATCAAGAAAGTACACAAAGTATCTGTGTAGATCACTGCTGCAAGTCCACCTACAAACACACCACATTAGGACTTAATTAATAAGAATATAGTGGCTGAGCACATGACTTAATATGACATAAAATGTTTCACTGCATTCAAATGAAAGCATTCACTATAGAAACCTGTCATGTCCAAGGGAGCATGCATGCAACTGTCTAGCCACGGGAGCAAGGAATAACCTGTTTGAATTCAGTATGCTCCAACATTTAGAAGGCTCATTTGTTGTCTCCTTGGCAATGTGTGGGGAGACTGGGCTCTAGCAAAAACTCTGCATTAAGCATAGACCAAAAAGGTAAACTTTGACCGTGCCGCCGCCTTACGGCTGGGCACAGTAACAACCATACTTATAAAATTCATGAATAATTAATGAACCCAGAACAATGGAAAATCACCACCGTGAAGGCATCTGTATATTTTATACAGAAATCGTCCTGATTTGCATAAGGTTTAGCTTGAAATATCTCGGCCAAATTAAATCTAATTTCAAAAACATTACTCTAGAATAGCTGCATTAATCTAGACATTTTATAAGTAATATACAATATTCGCGTCCAATCTGTATGGAATATAAAATGTCTCGCCTTCGGCTCGACATTGTATATTCCATACAGATCAGCCGCTCATATTGTATATATTACAAATATATCTTTTATAACATTTTTGTATCAGATATTTTGATATGGAATGGAGTTAATCTAAACAGTACAGTTTCCCAGCCAATTTCTTCACAGTTCCTAGGGGCCTCATATGGCTGTTAAGTATTCCTTTGGGTGATGACAATGTTTTTGTTTTTTGGAAATGGCAACATTATTAGTCCACATACCAGTGACTGTGCACAGAAAGGTCATAAACAACATTAGTAGAATTGCAAGGTAAAGGTTCCATCCCAGAGCAAGTCGGATGAACAGTGCCCCTGAGAACAGATTTACCTGACAAATAGTAATCAGTGTTAGTTTCATTATAAAACAGAATTATTCCCATTAGTTCATCCACTTATTATCATGATGGAAGCTACAATTTTGGACATAACTGTTGACACTCTAAGTTAGTACACTTTGCCATTTCTTCAGTATGTTTGCTGCTAATATTACATGACTTTGATGGTCTTTCATTAAGTCCCCTGTCCTCCAAAAGCAATGTTGTGTTCCCTGAAGGTGTTTCCCTCTCATGAATAACAACAATGATCAAGGGTGGGGGAGTCATGTACAGTCATAAAACTGTTCAAATTTTGAAGAGTTCCAATTATGTCCAATATTGTAGTTCTTGACAATCAAACATGTTAACAAGTTATACATCTACTTACTGATATCTTAGTGAAGATGTAGAGCAAGAGTGACAAGACCGACAGCCATATTCTAATACGCTGACCTCCAAACCTCCTGTGAATATACTCTGGTAGAGTGCACACCTTGGATTTACAGAATGAAAAACAAAATAAATAAAAGATTGGAAAACACCTTCATTGATTGAATAGATCAAATAAATCTAGCCATAATTAGTGCAGTAGCAGATTCTGTACGAAGCCTCAAAGCCTGGACAAAAGTTATCCATTTCATAAAATTTCTTTATAATATCCACTGGGTGAGAATTTGTCTGCTGGATAACACTATTCAGGCTTCATGCAACTGACCACAGATGAATTACAAATGAATGATTAATGTTTTAATAATAGTGGTTCAATAGAAGATAAATGATGGCTGGATGGATGATTGAATGGACAAATGAATAAATGAATAGATGGATGGATTAATTAATTACTGTAGTAATAAATGACAGGATTAACAAATATTATGAAAGACCAACCAACAAATGAATTTAGAAATATGTGAATATTGAATGAATATCTGAATGCCTGGACTTATAAGCCAGAGAATGAATACTAATAGATGAATGCATGAATAAATGTCCAGACTGATGAATAAATGAGCTAATGGAAGAATAAATGGATGGCTTCAATGTTTATTTTCTCATTTCAGACGATGTGATATCACTCTTGGGAAATGATTCTTTTAGATGTTTTTTTTATAAACGAATCACTCACTGTCAGATTGGTCTGAAATGGACAATTTGCATATGAAGCCTAAAAGGTATATTGTTGCATTTCAACTCTACTTACCCCTCCAGCTATATACACAGGGATGAACACCCAGCCAAGAAGTTGAAGAAGAATTAGTGCCTAAGGTATCAAAAGTCCGTAATTAAAACCATGGTTACAGACCTATACAAAGACAATGTCACAGTGACAAAAACAAATAAACTTGATGTGATTCTTCAGTTTGGCACCATGGATGCCCAATGCTTGTACATACTAATTCCAAACATAACCATCAAAATCACAGCAAGATGTTTACCATAGGATACCTAAACTTAAAGAAATTCACTTAAAATAATGCTAATATATATATATATATATATATATATATATATATATATATATATATATATATATATATATATATATATATATATATATATATATATATATATATATATATATATATATATATATATATATATATATATACAGCAATATGCAGAAATTATGAGTCACTGTCAAGTATATAAGTATATATCAAAAAGGCTTTAGAAATTATGGGATATCCTCACTGATATTTTTTTCGTAAAGCACTGATCCTAGGGAACAATAAAAATATATATTTGAGGGTATCCCATAATTTCTAAGGCCTTTTTGATATATACTTATATACTTTGTAGTGGCTCATAATTTCTGCATATTGCTGTATATATATATATATATATATATATATATGCTTGCATGGTTAACCATGATTTGTAGTTCAAAAACATTTATTTCACAATGAATTCTAACACCTATAAAAAAACGAAAGTTCTCATCTATAGAATTTTGAATAATTTACAATTTCATTTCCAGTGTCATTTTACTTCAGAAGTTCAAAATGGAATGTTTTTGTGGGGGCACAGACTATGCTTGATTATTATATGCTAGTACAAAAAAGTAAAAGTTCTCCTTTGCTGTCAATAAAGTAGAAGATATTGAAAATATCCACTATTCCAATTGCTAGATTTTTTGGGTTTTCAACAAATAAAAATATTTTTTAGTTGATGAATAGCCTGATAAATGACTTTTAAAAAAACATTCATCAAATTGTCATGCAAATTAGTGAATTAAAGCTCCATGACTTTATGCTTGGTGTCAAATATTTCAAAACAGAGTTCAGTAACCCTGACCAACTAGTGAGTACATAATCTGTAAAATACCAAAAAAATATGAAAATTTCTATCAACAAAATCAGTTTCTGTGGAATTACCTTTAACTTAAATAAGAAACGATAGAACATGAATAAAAGAGCAATTAATGATTGAAATAATTGAAAGAAAAAGCAAAAAATGAAAAAAAGAAAGCAAAATCTTTATTAAACAAAACCCCAACTTCACTTTCAATACAAAACATGCTTTTCTTTATTTCTCAATGGAAATTACCCACCAACCTAACAACAGTTAGTAATTTTATACTTACATTGAACTCAAATGCACCAACACCTATCCCTGCTGCTGCACCAGAGCCAGCCAGACCAATAAAATGCTCACTACCAATATTACTAGCAAACAAAGATGCACCAACCTACAAATTTCACAACATTATGTACACTAAACACTAATTTGATTATAATTAAGGTGACTGACTATACTTTTGCAACAACAGAAAACTTTGTAAGGAAGTTCTATTACACAAAATGCCATGCCAATTCTTATAAACCAACAAAAACGAGAATGACATTGAACAAAAGGTGTATTAGTACATGAAACGCCTTGTACAAATTATCAGGTTTTCTATAGAAGTCACCTTAACTGTCTGGTTAACTGTTACCAGTGACATTTAAAATTAAAGAAAATTTTTGAATTTTGTGATGCATGTATAATATATCTTGAAAATCAATAAAATGTTCATGATCTATCAAATAATATGCAAGTTTAAATGGATTCTATACTTACTGGTAGCCAAGTCATAAATCGTCCAGCCAGGAAATACCCACTAACAGTTCCACGGTTGGATTTGAAAGTTGCCTGTTTCAAACATAAATCAGTTTTTGAAAATTTAATTAGGCTTAGGTCTAGTTCAGATATTTCTTATAAAATGTAAGGAATTCTTTTTAGGACACCAGTGGATATTTGAGGGGTGGGGTGTGTGCATTTTTTTTTTTTTTTTTTTTTTTTTTTGGCAGGATATTTTTTTTTACATGTGATTGGTTGTGCAGGATATTTTCTTCAAGTTTCAAATTCAAATTTCAAGTTTATTGTTTATCACAAAATATATAGTTACAAACTATTGTAATCCCCGCAAATAGCGTAAAACTAAGCTAGGCGGGAGGTTACGATGATAATTTAAACTACAATATATATTGAATTACAATGATAGTGATATTTATAAATAATAATATTAATAATAGTAATGATGATATATAAATACACAAAAAAGAAGCAAGAAGACAAAGAAGATGTAAATAGATTTATGATTATGATTTATGGCTGTAGATTCAATATAGATGTTTATGAAACATTTCAGTTATCAAGTGTGGTTCTAAATAGTTGTTTTCACAAGAAAGAGTATTATTGAGTATTGTGCGAAGCTTAGATTTGAATTTCTTTTTTGATAATATTTGCCAAAACCTAGTTGTATGTTGTCCCATGCGAACAAAGCTCAGCTCACATTGCATTCATTATTTCACAGTAAGGATATAGCTTGACATATTTTAAAGGCATAAAGAATATTATAATTGAGTATTGTGCGGAGCTTAGATTTGAATTTTTTTTTTATAAATTATTTATGTTCTCAGGAATATAGTTCTTCCTCCCTGCACGATATTTTTTTTATTGGCACATATGCTGAGTACAATTTTTTTTTCTCTGTTTAAGCCTTTGCTCGATTTTTTTTTTTGGTACTTGCCCAACATTCCCCCCCCCCCTCCCCTCTAAATATCTAATGGTCCGTCCGTAAATAGAAAAGCAGATTTTTATGCAACTTTTGATGGAAGTATATATATTTTTTGCTGTTGATCTTGCCCATAAGAATTTTGAGGTTCATTGTATATATTGAGCGTCATTGCATGACCCTTGTTGATAGTAAACCGGGATTGGGACCTCATGCGGAGCATGCAATTGGCCAACGTACTTAAGACCACTTAGTCAAGTGCCCAATCCTAAACAGAAAACTAGGATATTTACTTCAAGCAAATTTCGGGCTCTGCAGCACTTATCTTTCTGTTTGATATGATACGAAATGAATCACCTTAATTGCAGAAGAGTTGCATAGAGACAACAATGGAACGTAATTCATTCAAATCGAATTGTACAATGTCATGATTCGTTTGTTTACAACTTTTGACCGCCAAAATTGCATTCACCAGAAGTTCCCAAATTAGTTTATAGTATGAATAAATGATATAATTAATCTAGAATTTCTAATTTTAGTACTTACATAAACTCCAATGCCAAGAACAACGATAAAATACAATACTACAACAACAACATCTTCGATTTCAAGTCCACGAGGCTGATAGACCGCCATTGATCTTTTTCGTCAAAAACTGCACACTGGCAACAAAACGTTTCTAAAAATATCAACAATTCTTGATAAACATCAACTTAGGGATGGAACTGTAGCTGGAGATGTTAGAAATGCAATGCTTTTTGTGTACCTCCCTCCCTCGATACTCAAGCACAACCAATGCCACCGAAGTAGCAGCTAAATGATAACTGCGGTGGTACGCATGCTCACTAGGGAAAGGCCCGCGCCTCACAAGCAATGCGCGTTTGTTATGATAAATAGACATAATGAGCTTTTTTGAAAGTTTTTGTAAGACCTCATCTAATGAATAAACAAATATCTCGAGATGTAGTTTAAATATTTGATGTAATTTTTCTAAATATATTTTCAACAATACCAAACCTGAACAATATTTGTATAATACAAACAAATCTAAATGATAAATCATGAGCAACAAAATGTTAAAAATCAAACAGAATAGGAACAACAAATAAATAAGACCGACTTTGAACTAATAAATGAATAAAAGGAAATAAAATCAAATTATATTTTATTTTTGTTATTCACAAAAGGCCCATGAAATTAGCAATACTTCACATTTACTAACAAACCAATTGTTATGCTAATGTGCCACCCAGAAACACAATTTAAAGCTCTATTGAAATAACGGCCAATCACTGTCTGCTTGACACATGAATAACAAAGGCTGAAGTATGGCTATTGCCAACACACTTCACAACCTTCCTGTAGGTAGCAGGGTGTAGAGTGCATTTTCAGACAGCATTCACATCACCAGGACCACCAGGAAATCAGTGTCAATAGGTGGTATTCATATGCTT
The DNA here is from genome assembly GCA_918843875.1 of Diadumene lineata. Lineage (NCBI taxonomy): Eukaryota > Metazoa > Cnidaria > Anthozoa > Actiniaria > Diadumenidae > Diadumene > Diadumene lineata. Next base: position 11,016,775 of record OU974074.1, on the reverse strand, counting down.
GGTTGCTTTCTTCTCTATCATTGTAAACAGACATAGTCAGAAGCTTCAGTTGCAGCCGCCTTATGCAGCTTTTTTCAGTGAACCTTAAAGACAGTTGCAGCAGAGGCTACACACAAAACTCAGCATGCAGAAATCTACTGTGGCCATCACTTGACAAGCTACTTGTCAAGTGATGCCCACAGTAGTAATTTCTGAGTTTTTTTTGTAAAAGGTACTGGCTAACAGAAGAACATTCTCACAACTATTTAAAACATTGATATATAATAGGGGAATAAAATATTATCAAATTATCACTTTTTTTAACAAATTTCCAATACTGAGAATCCATTTGAAAAAAATGTTTTCTTGAATTTTTCACCCTTACCATCACTTCACCAATGGTCTTTTCTCACCAAGCAACTCTCTAATATAACAAAAATGAAGTGTTATAATGAGACACTATTCTAGGATCATTTTGAGCTAATTTCAGTCATTTCAAATACAATAATAGGGCATGAATGGACAACTGGTGTGAGTGAAAAAAACAAAACAAAAAAAAAAAAAAAACAAAAAAAACCCTGACATGTCATTGTGCCCTTTTGTGCCCCCACTTCACTGATGTCACATGCAAATTAATGACATAGGAGTGCAGACAAAACGTTTTCAGTGCATTCACAGGATCTTATTTGACACTAAACCAAACAATGCAAATTTTAGTTATTACAACAATTTTTTTGTTTAACTGATATGTTACACACTTTTCATTTTTTGAAGTTTAATAATTATTAGTGGTTTAAATACAATGTCATACAAACATGTCTTTGTTTGGACTAGAATATGAAAGTTTGTCTATTCATCATAATATCACCAAATCAAAATTTCAATGGGACTTTTTAAAATCTCTGGAAAAAAAAAAAAAAAAAAAAAAACTCCCAAATACCAATTCAGTGTACATCATTTATATACAATTGTCTCCATTGTTGAATCATTCCTCAAGCTTTGATAGCAATTCTTTGGTTTCGGATTCAATCTTTTTAGCAAGTTCTTGTATCTCTGTCTTTGCTGCTTCATTGTTATCAGTCAGACCATCAACTACAGTCCAACTTCCCTCAGAGAACTTCACCGGGAATGAAAATACTATTCCCTCAGGGACATTATACCACCCCTCTGATATGACCCCTAGGGACCATATTTCAGAGGTGCTAGAACCATTCCACCAGTCCCTCATTTGTGAAAGCACTGAACTACTCATTAACATTGCTGATTTGATATTTTCATCTTTTGTCTTCAGAGACTCTACAAATTCACTCACCAGCCACTTATTATCATGAACCATTTCTGGTACTGGCCTTGTAAACCCTGGGATATGTGGTCCCCAGATAGCACCATCATACCCATCAACCCTTGCATGACGTGCATCAGGGATGTGATTATAGCCAGGATCACCCCATAGAATCACATCTTTTATGCCTGATGAATTCACTTCTAATTTCTTCGCCAGTAAACCTTTAGCTCGATTTTCTTCGCCTCTTGACAAAGCACAGAAGTTAGCTTTAGGAATCGAAGGAGCAAATTTACTAGTTATTAACGTGTTAAAGCAAGCAGGACCCCCGGCTACTAAAACTTTAACATCTTTATCAGCATTTGTTTCTAATGCTTGTCCTATTTGTTTATGAGATTTAGCACTTGCTATTTTATCGCAAGGCTTAGCTCCATCAAGTAGAATAGCCACTTTAACATCTTTGAAAGCAGCATTAATGTCACTCGTACATTCAACACTTCTAAGCAAAGGCCATGCGCTGTCCTGGACTTCATATGATACAGCTTTCATAGTATCGGCCTTCTCTGATTCATCAAATAAAATAATAGCCACCTCTTGGTCAGAACCAAAAACTTCACCTCCAGCTAAATCTCCTAAAACTCCATAAGCGACATCAGTTGACGCGCCAGAAACACAAACTCTCAATGGATTGATTTCGTTCTTTCTCTGCTCTTCTTCTTCATCGTTTTCTTGTTTAGTTTTCAAGTTCTCTTGGGCTATGTTGACAAGTTTATCGCTCATTTTATGAGATGTTATCCCGTAATAGCCCTGAGCCATTTCAAGAAAGTCATTACAGCCTCCAAGTAGAATTCCAGCACCTCCTCTGTCGATAAGTTCTCTCCATATCAATGGCGATGTACTGTGCTCCCAGCCTTTCTCTCTACAGACTTCTTCCAACCAATTATTCCATTCCTCTGGACGCTTTACTATCTTGTGCACTTTGAAATCAGGTAGACGAGAGGCTAGTTCATCCGCTAATAGCTCTGCTTTAGCGTAAAAGGGGCAATCTGCCATTCCGGCAATCACATATTTCGCCATTTTGAAGTTGTTCGATTTGTTGAGCTTTTGTTGCTATGGAGGTTCATATCCGTATCTATGTATGTAATCGCAGGCTCAACAACAACACAGGGAACCCATTTTTTAAATATCACCGGATCGAACAAATGATCATGAAGAATAAGAAATGCATAAGGGATTACATAATAAAAAATAAAAATATTTTAAAAATCAAAAGAGAAGAAAAACGAAATAGCAAGAAGACCCCAAAACACTTTGTTTTTCGTTCCATAATTTCAGTACAAATAGAAAAACACATTGATTATTCCCATGATTCCAATGTCTACGTACTTTTCATTTTTCGATATTTCTCTATAGTACAAACACTGCGAATAAATTCCAAATATGTCAAACGAAATCCCGCATGCACGCAAAATCCCGCCGTCAAACGCGACCTTATCATATCAATTACTGACCTTTTCTGAATAAATACCTTCGGTTCAAAAGAAAAAGTTTCTCCTACTAACGGAGTTTCAGTGAGCTTTGTTAGCCGTCGAAGTTTTGATCACACAACTAGTGCAAGAGAAAAATGAGGTAAGCGAGAAATTGATAACTGATATTTAAGTATAAATTTTGTTATGGGTGAGTTTTAGGGACGTTTCGATCAGTACCAACACTGTGACAACAGCAAGTCACGAAAGATTTATTGATTCTCTTGAATATATCTTGAGCTCTTACAAAAATCAGCACAAGCTGAATATTACTTCAAGGAAATACTGACGAACTTATGGGTCCTAATGGGTAAATATCTAAACACATGAACATTGTTCGGAATTGCGAATTTGCAAACACCTCAACGCTATACCGTCCTGATACTGAAGCAGACAAACAAAACTGACGAAAATATATTATAGGACAAAAATAAACATAAACAAAGATAACAAAATTGATAACATCTAGAATTTAGCCTGAGAATTAGATTAAGTTTAATTTCACCTATAATCGGACATTGAATAATCAATTTTTTTTTACCTTAATAAGGTTCTAAAGCCTATAAAGTTAACTATAAGAATACAGATTACTACCATATAACTTTATTAAGCTCTGACGCGCAGCTGTCCTCTTATATTACTTTATTGCTCATTTGTGTTGAGCTTTAAGTGCATTGTTCGATTTAAATTCAGGGATGGAAATGATGATCTTGCCGTGTGTGTGGACATTGCATTGATATTTATTTGTATACAATGATCCTAAGACGTCAAAGTTGATCCTTATGTTTTAAGGGGCGGTCAAACTAGTGCATCAGTCCTTGAACATGTAAGATCTTTGGAAATTATAAATAAATAAGTAATAGTGCTTCGTATTTACAGTGTTTGACTATATTAAAATTTAGATTTACAAAAAAAGTAAAGTGTAATGCCGTGGTCCGGCTCACTAAGAATTCAAGAAACAAATATACGTTATTTTCAACAATTCAATTATAATATTGGTAAATAATAATTAAAATTATTCAAAGTCATGACTGAAAAAAAAAAAACTATTTTTGAATCTGCATCTGAAAGTGAGAGTATTGACTGCGCCGGATCCACTGAAAAGCAATTTATTCGCAGTGCGTAAGCTGTACTTCCAGACGTGCTAATCAAATAAAAAAAACTAATAAGGTACGGTAACAAAAGAAATATTAGAGATATATTTTGGGGGGAGGGTTGGGGCTTATTGCATTGCAGTAATTTTTCTCTTTTCTGCCGCTTAGTGTCGTCACGCAACGTTCTCGGGGAAAGAAACGTTGCGTGACGTCGTCTAACATCTAGTACAGTTCGGCGGAACCCCAAAACACGCTGAAAATGTCCAGTCCGGTGCTTAGTGGTATCTTTTAATTTAAGTTCAAAAACGTCCAACTCCTACTTAAGTTTGTTGGGATATGGTATCGGAAATCATGTTTTTCTTGTCATTAATTTGTCCCCGAATATGTAATATTGGTAAACGTATAGCTGCGCTATAAATGTAAAAAAAAAAAAAAAAAAAAAAAAAAAAATTTTTGATTTCATCTGAAATCATTTCCTTCTTTCCATTCCATTAAATTATTTTTTTATGTTGTCTTCGATTTCTTGATAACAGTCATAAATGTATTTTGCTGAAATTTTTTGAATTTGTTTTTTGGACCGCTTTATTTCACTAAGGTCACTGTGAGAGTCCACTCTTGTGTCACTTTCCTAATTTATTTGATAGTACCGTAGAGTACCGCACACTCGTGTAATGGGTTAATGTACGTAAAAGCGCGCGCTCCATATTCCAGTCCGTGTGCATGCCTATAATTTGTAAACATAACGTTTCAGATGCTGCACCAGTGGTACTCCCCGACCTCAGGATGGGTCATGGGCGTGGCTCTTGCTTATTTTCGTCAGTGTAAATGCTATGATATTTGGTGGTCTTGCCTTTGGTTTTGGTATCATGCTTCCAGTCTTGATGACATCACTTGCTGAAAATCGTGAACGCATAGGTAATTATTTCATTATTGGCTACAATGTTATGATGCTGAAGGGGGAAATCTGTTGAATTTTACAGCGTCTAGAAAAAAATCCTCCGCACAACTGGAGAAATCAAGAAAAACATAGCACAAGAAAAGTTTAAAAAAAACATGATTCCTCTTGGTTACGCTAGCGCTTTTCTCTCCGACAACATGCATTATTTGAAATGAGTGTATTCTCTTTGTTCTCTTTGCAGCACTCCTCGGTTCTCTGGCGCTGGGCCTATCTATGTTTTTTTGTGTTCTTGCCAGTAGATTGTGTGAGCGGTTTACATGTCGAACGGTCAATGTTTTTGGTTTGGTCACGGCCAGTGCTGCCTTTGCAAGCAGTTCTTTCTGCACGTCTGTGTATATTCTTTATTTTACGTACAGTATTCTGTTTGGTACAGGACTTGCTCTGTGTTTCACGGCTAACTCTATTGCAGTAAGACAGTACTTTAACAAGAGATATTCACTTGCAACAGGGATAATATCTGCTGCCTCTGGTCTTGGGACATTGATAGCTGGCCCCATCATACAGCCTCTGACGGATACGTTTGGCTGGCAAAATGCCTATCGCATGTTCTCTGGAATATTTGTTTTCTTGTTATTCTTTATTTTTATTGTGGACCCTAATGTCGAAGAACCAAGTACCTCGCATAGTATGAACAATAATAACGACAAGAACAACGAGTTGCAAGTTGACAGTGCAGAACCAGTGAGTGTAGTTACCATACCAAGAAGAATTGTGCTGGGATTCATAGATATATCTGTTTGGACGTTTTCTGAATATGTGATAATGGTTGTGGCTGTAGTTGTGGCTAGTTTTGGACACTACACGGCCTTGATACACATGGTGAGTACCGAATACAGTTCAGTATCTAACACCAACATCACCACCGTTAATTGACGCCATCATTCTAGTATCAAAACCAGAGGCGGATTCAGGGGAAGGGAATAGGGTCCAGTCTCCCCCCCTTTTTGATTTATTTATATAGATAGATCTTATAATTTTTGATTGATAATCAGTAATTTGTTTTGATTAGTGCACCCCCCCCCCCCCCCCCTTTCAACATTTCTGGATCCGCCTCTTAAAACCAACGCCATCATCGTCTTCTTCGCCTTCTATCGCTGTCATTTTGCACCCTCCCCCACCTCCCCTGCCCTCTCTTACCACTACGTACTATATTAGCTATACCACCGTTAGGCGTGGGACAGTGACAATGTTGTCCACCAACACCATGAAAATGACACCATCATTGTGGACGCTATTTTCAAAACTTCCACTCCAGTTTCCAAGTAAAAACTATATATTTTGTGTATTATATTATCATTGAATCCACGTAGATGGCACGCACTAAATGTGTGCAACAGCTGTAACTATTTAGTAGTAAGCAGCACTAATTAAACAAAAGAAAACAATAGAATTAGCATAGAATAGCACTATTTAGTGGAATTTATGTTGCCCACTTTTAGTGCATGCACTCTATTGCCAACGACAATTTTCATATCAGTATTTTCCAGTCCGTTATGTAACTCCTAATACCTACTTTATTTTTCAATGGATAGAGTGCACGCACTAAAAGTGTGCAACATAAATACCGCTAAATAGTACTATTTTATGCTAACTCTATTGTTTTCTTTTGTTTAATAAGTGCTGTTTTTTAAATAGTGAAAACTGTTGCACATATTTAGTGTTTGCACTCTAATAAAGTCTTTGATTAAATGATAATAACAATAACAATAACTAAAACGATAACAAATGAATAAAAATATAAAAATGAAATAAAAACTTATGCAGGTCATTCATTACAGGTCAAGTATGCAGATGAGCTGTCCGTAACGAGCGCTTCTACTTTGATGGTCTTCTTTGGTTCTGCTACTGTAGTATCCCGATTAGTATCTGGTAAACTGTGTGACTTCAGTTCCATCAAACCAAGATATGTCCATCAAGCAGGAGCTATCGTATCTGGAGTATCAACGATTCTATTGACATTCGCACGAACCTATACCCATCTAATAATATTTGCAGTGTTTTACGGTATCGCTGATGGAGCTATTCGCGTAACTATTCATATTCTATTTATGAATACCGTCGACCTACCAAGAAGACCCTCTGCTTTTGGTCAGGCCAATATGCTGGTGTCAATCCCAGTCACCGCTGGTCCAGCTATTGCAGGTCTGGTGCCGACACATTCTATTTTTTACAGAAACTCATATGTGGATTGAAAAATGCGGCACGCTTTCATGCTCCGAAATATTGACTCCATAGAGCTCGATTCAAAATGGCCGCTGATGCTGCAAATGATAAACATTACGAATTTTCACAGGATTTTTTAGAACAGATTTTTCTTTATGCATGCTTAACGTATTTACTTAGTGTGGTAAGTTTTGAAAATCGAATATTGCAGGAAAATTCAATGGATGATGAGGGAATTCCACATTGAATTTCACGAGGAAAGCGATATCGCACGAATCGCGAAACGATGAGTGCGATATCGTTTTTTTCGAGTGAAATTCATCTCCTTGTAAGCCAACAACGCGCGATTCTCGATTGAGATATGGGAATCTCTGAAAAATGTAACCAAAGCATTGCACTGTTGGGCGCTATTCGTTTCAATCCCCTTAATATGAGTTTCTGATTTAAACTATATTGTTTATTTTTAACACTTTGATATTTAAAATATCGATCTTCACAACCAACAAACTTTTAAATGCCAGTAACTGGTGTTGTCTTCCTGGTGCCCACTAAAGCTTCACTTTTATTTGCAATCACCGTTCTTTTCAGGTCTAATAGCTGACAAGATGAACTCATATAAAATAGCATTCTATATGTCTGGCGGAGTTACCGTACTTGGAGGCTTTATTCTATTCGCTCATCTATTCTTCACAGAGCACCACTGTTGTACTTCATTTCATAAACACATTGTAACTGCTTCATTGGAGAAACAAAATCAAGATAACACTGCGGTTGAGGACTTGGCGGACCACCCAATGTCGCATACAGGCACGGCGATAGAAGATGACGAAGAGACGCAGACAACGACCTTTTGAAAATTGAATACATAAAAAACATGCAATCTTATATAAGATATTATAGATAAAGTGAAATACTAAGAACCTCCAAAATAAATTAAAATAGTTGTACATAGAAAGTTTTTTTTTTATTTGACCAAAGATAGTTCTTTTATTTTGTAAAATATTGTAACATTAAATGCCATATTTCTGTTTTATGAAATATAATTGAATTAATATTGTTTACTTTGTAATCTAGAAATTATAAAATTTAGAAATGAGAATGAGTTTTACTTAAGTCTGGTTTCCATATGTTGTATTCTAGATCGCTGGGATCGCTCAGCGATCGAGTTGAGCTATCGTAGCATCCGTCATTTTCTAGGGAAAACACTAAAAAAATCGGTCATTTTTTAAATTTTCCATCGTAGTGATCAATGGAAACCAAGTTTCATCGTGAAATTATCTGTTTTATAGATGCTTCTTAGAAAATTCTTGAAATTTAAGAACAATTGAGGTTTCTTTGCAGCTTTGCATGCGCCACCTTTTCCGGCAATGTTGGCACTTTGTTTTACAATTGCTGTTTAACATAACGAGTATTTTGAATATAACTTGGTGTTACAAGTTGAAGCTTATTGCGGTGGCGTACACATGCAATCGCTCCAAAATCCGTTTTCAAAGAAAACAGAGAATATACTTTTTCCGAGTTATGGTCTAGCTTCTGTACAAACAACACCATATAAGTCATAATGAACAAAAGATGTTTGAACCGAATCTAGACCATAATGCACCATTGTTCATGCGACAAAATTCTGTCGCGTCGACAACAATTTCGACAAAAAAATACTTAGTACACAAGGGGGGAAATTGTCGCCGCGACAGGTCGCTTCAGTGTGCACTGGTTCAACAAACCAACCGGTTGGATTTCATGCAACAAGTCGCAGCGACAACAATTTTCGCCAAAAATACGTGTACACACAGGAGGAAATTGTCGCTGCGACTTGTCGCCTAGTCTGTACCGACCTTAAGTCAAAAAGTCTTATCTCCATTTATTGAATATTCACGTTTCAGACGTAATTTTCTAAGAATGGCAAATGATGCGTACCTCAGAATACACACCAATTTAAAAAAAATGTCGGTGAGAATGGCTGAGAATGACTGTTGTTTGTTACATTTACCAAGACATTTTTGTGGCCATGGAGCAAATGTCCTAATTCACTATAACGTCATATGAAAACAATCTATTGTTTAAACGCAAAGAATCATGGTCGCCAGAGGGGATACAGCAAGTATAAATTACTGAAAAATAGGCTAAAAGACCGGTTATATGAAAGGAACAAATTCTGTGTTCAAGTATAATACAAAATGTAAACAAACCATGACGTCATAGTGAAATAGGACAATTGTCCTAATTCACTTTGACGTCATATGAAAACAATCTATTGTTTAAACGCAACGAATCATGGTCGTCGGAGGGGATCGAATAAACGAAAATTCACCCAGAGTATTAATTGGCAAATATAACAAATTTTTTTAATTTAAAAACAGGTTATTTTAGATTAAACTGTTTTGATAGGAGCAATTTTTTTCGAATTTTGTATTCTGTTTGGCGATTTTATCTTCCACGTAAACAAGCCGTGACGTCATAGTGAACTAGGCAAATTCGCACTCGGCTTTCTCTCCGAAGTGAATTTAGATTTTGTATTTGCGAATCTCGAAAGTGAATTTGGATACGGGCTTGGATGTTGGATCACGGATGTTATTGTATGAATGTTAATTCACAAGTTATCAGCGTGACCCATAAAGATTTATTCGGTGGATAGAGTGAGGGATTTATTCGGTGGATAGCTCTCTCCAGGTTATGTGCGTCCGGCCCATAGCTGATGAACTGTAACTTTCCAAGGTTCGTGCTGTTTTTCCGTCGCAGAGATTATCCATTGTAATTGTAGTTTAAAACTACAAACCCAAACCCTTCACATCCCTCTGTGAGGACCGTTGTAGAAAGTCATCCAATGAAACAGTAGTTTAACAGTCGTTATGCAAAGCCAAATCCTTCACAACCCTCTGTAATGGCCAGTACAAGCATCTTCTGCATTTGTTCAAGCGATGAATAGTCGGGTAGACATAGCTGATTGAAACTGCGGGAACAAAACAAGTGAAGCGTTAGATGGTGATGATGCTGATGATGAAGATGATGATGATGCTGCTGCTGATAGTGATGATATTTTAATGTAGATTTCTTACCATGTATGTGCCACTGGTAGCGTATCTGTACTTGGTACAGGGCTGATCTGCAATTTAGGTGATAAATCACCAAACCCTCCCGGGGGAAGCTGAGAACTACCCGTTACAAACTGCACCAGACGAGCTAATTCATCTTGCGTGAAACTAGATACGATCGTCCAGAACCAGTCAACCACCTGAAACATACAAAATATCTATATCAAATGGACGCCACAGGTTAGTTTGAAACAATTCTTAACAACGTAGTGCCAGGCAAGATTTAGTTATCCACTAAGAATTCACCGAGGCATAAACAAAGACAGCTTTTACTTCAATTTCTTTTGTGGTATTGTGTTTATGTCTTGGTGAATTCTTACTAAATCTTCACGCTAATGTGGCGTCCACTCCATACAGCCATAACGATGATATAAGATAACTTCGAACAAGATCAAATAACCAATGATATTAAAGTCAAGGAAACGTCTGTTGACTTCAAAAATAGATTCAAACGAATGGTAAACGATACGGTTACAACACAGCTACGATACGGCAGATGATACGAATGTTTTCTTAGAACTTTGGCTACGATACGATACGATACGATACGATACGATACGATACGATACGATACGATAAGATAAGATACGATACGATACGATACGATACCGTCTCCCACTCATATGAAAACGACTCCATTATGAAATTCCCTTTAAGCTTAGGTTGATCACTGTTAATTCAGTTAAAATCATGGAGGTGCGGTCCGGGTGATTTCTCATACCTTGTTATCAAAAACGAACAGGTTGCTGTAGTTCGCCTTCATATCAGAAACACTGATATCCCCTGTACCACACATAACCAACTGAAAAAGAAATAAGAAGTACAGTCAAAACACGCGTGTAAAAAATAAGAACCTTTCATTATAAGTAATCCTTCACAGCATAATAACCATTTAGGCCTAAAATTTCAAAGTAGGTTCTTAATTCCGTAATACACTTCACTTCAAATGTTTTTCTTGTAAATGAAATATAGTATTCTGGATGTTATGCTGTACATATAAAGCATATTGTTTCATGTCAATCTTTACCAATCTTTCCTTGACCATTTAAATCTGGACTTTTTGAGTGACAGTACAAATTAAGAACCTGATCAAGAACCTAGACATCCTGATTTTGTGTAAAACACAAATATACCAACATGTTCAGGCTGACTTGGAAAAATCAAGGTTCCTATGCGCGGGCTTTACTGTACAACAACTAAGACAGGACATGATAGGAAGACGATATTAGGAAAAAAGGAAAACAAAACAAAAAAACACAGCAAGTTTGTACCTCTAATTCATTTTCGTCGAAGATACTCAACAGACTGTCTGGGACAAGCTCATTTAAACCTGCGACGATTTCGAAAACAAACAGGAATAAACAAAAAGAAGAACATAGGACATTAGGGATACATAGATAAACTTATACTAATCAATTAATAAACTTACTATTATTTATTGTCATTGAAAAATTAGGGAAGTACGAAGAAAAAGTAGTAGACGTTGTAGGTAGTTAAAGACGTGGAAGGAGGAGAAGGAAAAGGAGGAGGAGGAGCAGGAGAAGGAGGAGCAAGAGGAGGAGGAGAAGGAAAAGAAGAAGAAGTAGAATGAGAAGGAGGAGGAGAATGAGAAGGAGGAGCAGGATAACCATCAATTACCTTTCAAGAAACTTTCTACTTCTTGTTGGCAGCTTTTTTCGAGCTTATAAGTTGCTAATAGATCTAGATATTCAAACTTGTTGTCTTGTGTGACTGGTATATTAGATCCGCCAGGCTTTAACTCCACAGTCTGTGAAGTACCAACAATATTTATAGATCACAAGTGACATATAATGGGAAACAGAAATAAATGGAAAATTTATACGATTGTTGTAATCCGGACAGGCTGACAAACAATCGTGTGTAAATGTTTTTTGGTTTATCGGTTTTGTTTGCTTGTTTTATTGATTTGTCAATTCATTTGTTTCCTGTCGGGTGGTTGTTTAGCTGCTTATTACTTTTGTTGTTTGTTAGTTTATGGTCTTTTGTGCGTTTTTGCGGTACAGCTTACAACGTAATTGATTGTAAAATGTTCGCGTATGCTGCAATACCAACGTTAGGCAGCGTAGCCGTCGGCACAGGCAATATCATTGTCTGCTTGTTTGTCTAGTCGATCGTTTGTTTGTGTGTTTGTTCGTGTCACGGTTGGTATGTTTCTATGTTTATTTGTTTGTCTAGTCGATCCTTTGTTTGTATGTTTATCCGTGTCATGGTTGGTATGTTTCTATGTTTATTTGTTTGTCTAGTCGATCGTTTGTTTGTATGTATGTTTATCCGTGTCAGCGTTGGCTTGTCTCTGTTTATTTGTTTGTCTAGTCGATCGTTTGTTTGTCCGTGTCACGGCTGGTATGTTTCGATGTTTATTTGCTTGTCTAGTCGATCGTTTGCTTGAATGTTTGTCTGTGTCAGCGTTGGTTTGTCTCTGTTTATTTGTTTATCAGTCACTGACCTTCACAAGCTGTCCATCTGAGTAGCATTCTTCTTCAAACTTGATACCCAAATCCTCGGGGTCATTCTCTTCTATGTACTTTATCTTACTACGGTAAAGATCCTTATCATCCGTCTCGAAATGCTGTCAAAAAATGCCTCAGTCAAATTCAAATGACACCGACAGCAAGTGCACAAAAATTGCAAGTTAGCAGAATTAAAGTACACTGATCGGAGACCATATACGTTGTCGTTTTTCTACTAGCGAAGTGCAGGGTCCCACTAGTAGTATACAGAGAGAGGACCGGGACCTTTACCAAGCCTAAATTCACCAAATGCTCACTATAGGTTGCTCTAGCATACTCTTATTTGCCATAAATGAATATAGTTGCTGATAAACTAAATACGAAAGGCTTACTCAGGGCCCTACAACGCCGTTATTTTGGGTGATCTTCAGTAGAGCCATCTGAGGCGATTTTAGGTGATCTTTGGGATATAACAACTAAAACTATCAGAATACAAGGCAATTGTGGGCGATTTAAAGCAATATTAAGCAATGTGTGGACTTTATAACTACCTTGTACGTCACTCGTTGGCCGAGAAGTTGGGCAAGAAACGACCGAGAGAACTTTGCTTTGACGTTCTGTCTTCGTCCAGAGCCAACAGCAGACTCGTACAAACACTTGCCTACGATTCGACCAGCGAACTCGTAGTATTTCAGCTTGAGATGCTCGGGGCGCAATGGATTGGGATGGACCTAAAATAAAAAGTAATCTATCGTGAATGGGACTGTAGGACTCATGTTTGAGTCAACTCTACGGTGTTTCTAAAGAAACTGTTGATTAAGAGAATATAATTTAAATCAAAGTAAAGATTTGTAGAAAACTTGGCCTCCTCCGCAGGCGTCTCCTTTTAGCGTTTTCCATCCTAGTTTCTGAACAAAGCAATCCTGAACAAGGCAAAAAGGACTGAAAAAGGGTTGCCCGCGGAGGAGGCTATAGAAAACAGCCGTTTAGGACGTTAGTCCTTCGTCGGCGTGTTATCAGTCAGTGGACTGCAACTTGACCAACCGTCCCCTCTCCCAGTGTTGCCGTTATTGTAGGTGCCACTAATAGACTTTGACTACTCATTTGCAGCATTTACAACAATCCGGATATTAATACAGAAGGTAGTATCTTCAACCAATAAAATGATATTTTCCATTTTAAAGACTTATTCTCGAAACCCCACAGATTTTCAGGCGTTTTCTTGTAAACGCAAATATGCTTTAGACTGTTTTTCACAAGTCGCTGTTTGGTGGAATAAATTCTGACTAACTTATGGGAATCAGTTCAAGAAATATGTCAGCTTACCAGTGCCTGAGGATCGTCTTCTTTAAAACGAGTAAACAGCTTATTCTCATGGCCAAATAGAAGGCCTGATATTACATCAAACCATTCACGACGAACACCTCCCCAGTCGAGACCTACAACAATGATTGCCAGACATGCTATCAAGGGTTATATCATAGTCAGGATACTACGCGCGCTCTGATTGGTTGAGAGAACAGACGCACCGATGACGTCACAACGGATATTTCGAACGATTAGCACGCGCTCAGTCGCAATGTTCAAACACAACAAGAGCAAAACAACTTCACTTTTTTCGCTAAAACTATTATATAAAAGAAATCATTTTTCCAAACAGTTGCAAAAAGGTGAGGAATAAAATAAAGAAATGGTAGGAAGGAACAAGGGAGGGAGGAAGGGAGGAGGGAAAGATGGCGGCAAGGGTGGAAGGAAGGATGGAAGGAAGGAAGAGATGAAAGAGGAAATAAGAAATTAACGTCACCTTCTTCTCCTTGGAAAGTTACGGTAAAAAGTCTCAACCAATCATTACTGTATAAAGACTTGCAGGCATTGTATGACTATAAACAACAACAACAATAAAACATGTAAAGATAAAATGAAACAAAACACAATGGCCGAGGCTTCACTAAAAGGTTAGACTAACGTTAAACTAAATATAACAAAATTTAAACTAAATACGAATGTGAGCGACGTTCTGTTAATATCACTTAAGTTGGTACTCTATTATCTCAAACGGGAAAACGGCAAACCACACCATCATTATTAGACACTCAGTAATGTTATTTCGTGTTTATAATTCAATTTATTGAAAAAATCACTTTCATCAAATTAAATTACAAAGATAACGCTACAGCTTCGACTGGCGAAAGAGAATTTCAGTTCAAAGTTTCCCAATTCTTTGCTTTCGATGACGATTTTGTCTTCTTGCGTAGTTGAATTCGCGAAATCGTCTGGCCATTCGATCGAGAAGTCCTTCACTTGAAGAAGATTCACTTTCTTCATCAGACCAGTCGGCATATTCTTCACTGCTGAACGGTACTTCAATGACTTCAACGTCATCGTCGAAGAAGACACGGCTAGGCAATACACCTTCAGCTCTTCTTCTTCCTCTGCCTGTTCGCAAAATACCTGTAACGGGGAGTTGCCGTGGTACATCAGCACAAGCCGCCATACCGTCTACTGAATCTATCTCTGCTGATGAACACGAGGTAGAATCAGAGGAATCCTGTCCATCTTCGTGGTCTTCCTGCACAGTAGTTGGATCGTTCACCAAGGTACTAGCTGCACTCTTTGCTGCTTCCTTGTCGGCAGAGTGTAGTGCCACGTGATCCTGGTCGTAGGTGTTGACGACTGTATTTTGTCTAGTTGTAACAAAACGTACAACCCGAAAGACTTTAGTGCCGTCGTTTTGGACTGATTCAAATGAAATCAACACTTCAGTTTCTTTTTCTGGGCATCTCGCAACTTCTACAGTTTGTGGACGTTCCTTGTTGCCATGTGGTCGTTGTGTGCCGATCTCTTCGTGTGGTTCCATATTGATGGTATGATTGTCTACTGGTGCAAAGCTTTCGTCATCATCATCTTTTAGTTCTGCAACAACTGCTATTGCTGATGTTGCTTCTGCTGTGTTTTCTGTTTCGCCATCACCCGTTAACTCTGTTGCTGCAATTGCTGCTGTGAGTTTCGTTTCCTGTACTGCTGTGTCAGCTTCACCATCGTCTATCTGTTCATCTGGTGAGCTGTTGCTTGGTTCCTCGTCCGTGTCATTTTCAGGTTCTTCTTGACCACTGTCCTCACCGTTTCTGTCTTTGTGGTCCCGTTCATCACTGTCATCATCTGGTTTGTCTTTCTCCTCCAGTACCGCATTGTCGACAACTACATCTTCGTCAAGGTCTTCGTCTTCACCCATTAGACAGATCAAGAGAGATGGTAAAAAGTCGTCTTGGGTCAATACTTGACGAACTTTGTCGATCTGATCTTCACTGGGTGTTTTGTTTGCTTGCCCATCTTTGAGAACTAAATTAATGTTCGCCACATCTAATGACTTAATTCTCTCCTCGGAGTTCGAACTGAGGAAACCGTGTTCTTCTTTCGGAAAAACCTGATTTGCAAAGTTTGTCTTTGACCAAGGAATGTCTTTTTTGTCTTCTTTGCCGATGCAGTTCCCCATTGGGACCAGCTTTGATCGGCTAAATCAAAGCTGGTCTTTGTACGGAGCACATTGACAATCTTTCTTCGCAATTAAGTACAAATTACAATTACTACGTCATATAAGATTGTGACGTCACACGTGCCCTAACTAATTAGAGGTAATTAAAAATCACTAAAAAACCGCAACGCTCAACTCGCGGGCTCGAAGATCTGATACCAAAGGAAGCCCAGCTAATATTTCCTAAACGGTGTTTGGCTAATTGGAAATTGTTTTTAAAAAACCTCGTAACCCAGCAAATCTTAGTCTGTTTTTATTTAATGGTTACTGTTTCTTTTTTTCTTTGTTCGCTCGTTCGTTTGTTTATTTATTTGTTATATTTTTGCAGGGGTTCGTGCTAATACTTTTAGCGCAAAATTGAATGACTTTTTAAGCATTTTTTTTAAGCACAAAATTTGTATTTTCAAGAAGTAATACTTCTCTGATCAAACATTTTTCTCGATATGCTCATCATTAGAACAAGTAATTTTCTATATTATTTATTGATTTAATTTTTGAATTTCATACAAATTGACAAATTCGTTGTATCGCGACCCACCGTTTCAAAACTTTGTTTTTAATTTGGTCTTTTCTGAACCGTCATTCAAATTCATAAGGCGGAGCTTGCCCTAACATGTTCTGTCATTGTTTAATCTTTGAAATTGATTGACGGTACAGAAAAGACAAAATCAAAACAAAGTTTTCAAAACCCGCGGGTCGCGATACAACGAATTTGTCTGTAAAGAAGTAGCACGCAACGCGTTCTTGTTACTTACACTTTCAAGAAGATTCTCTCGATCAATCTTTAGGTTGGTGCATCCAAACTTTGAACCGTGCTTGGAGAGGAGTTTCTGATAGAAGAACTCTTGCTTCTTCTTGAACGTCTCCGACCCACCTTAAACACAACCATAATACAAATATGAGTTCTAATAAACAAATAAACAAACGAGCAAACGAAACAGACAGACAAACAAATAAGCAAAACATGAAGGACCATCCGGTGAACAGTGATATGAGAAGCTTTACTTCATAGAATTTCATGCACTCTTGTTGTCTCGTCTACTTTTTTCATGTGGAAAGTGCATGCGCTACACATATTCAATATCATTATTACACGACTTTTATGTCATTTTACCACATATAGTCAAAGTAGAGTGCAAATACCCAGCCGTATTACACCTTTGAAAGCCGTATTACACGGAATAAAAACTGGTTTGCAAAACTAGTTCTTGCGCGCGCGCTTCTTGCCTTGAAAGAACATTCGCTCTTTAATGAAATTTTGCTTACGATCCTCGGGCACACGGATACAAAATATCCACCCGTATTACACTAAAAAACATCAAATAAGATATATTTTTGACAACATTTTTATCATTTTTTTTTTTAATTCTCAGTTAATGCTTAAATTCCAAATCTCGGTCAACTACTAGTTCATCCAAATCTCAGCTACACACTCATTTCTTTTTCAGTCAGCTGTCAATTCTATGGTATTAACGTCACTGAAAACCCCATAGGCTGGCCCATTAGAGTACTTACCAATGTTTGCAAGTACTAAACGAGAAAAAGTTGCCACAAGGATATTTCTTTCTTTACACATAACAGAAACAGGAGCTTGTATCCCATCGTCGATAGTAAACGTAGGATGGTCGAAGTTCGCGTTGGGAGGATGTAAGGTAAGCTGTTGAACGAACACACAACATTAGTAGTGGATCGAAATTTGAATATAGAAGTGGAGGTGAGGAATGAATGAGTGGAGATATATGAGTGAGTGAATGAACTGCACTAGACACTGGTGTACTGACAATAAGACATATGATCCCTAAGAGGCTAGTACGTCATGGACCCCCGGTTTAACGTCCTAGAAGACGCGAAATTCGAACTATTTGTAGATATAATTACAAAGACAGCAATTTCTCCTCTATCATTTTAAGACCCGGCCAAGGGGATTGAACCCATGACCCTTGACCTCTTGTACAAAAGTCCGGTGTACGTGACCAACTTACTAAGCCAATCAGGCAGCGGTTTGAATAGAGGAATGGATGAATTAATGAATGAGTCCTTGAATGAGAAAGGCTGGGAATTATACTGTATGTTGATTGTATATATACCTTTGTTCTGGGAGACACACGGTACACATGTAGTTTACGAGGAATTATTTTGATAAAAAAATCTTTAATTGATAAATTCTAGAAAGCAATGAGTGTAGTTAGTATGACATTTATTTAATAATGAAACATCAAGTGGATGACATGATCTATCAATGAATCCATGGCGTAAACAAAAAACTGCTGCAAACCAAATATTGCAATAACTTACAAGGGGTAGAGCTGGCTAAGACCCATTTGATGCATATCTTTTTCGTTTTTCACTTTTCTTTCTTTGTTCAATGTTTCTCAGTTTAAAAACCTATTTAAGTCGTCACAGCGTATATATCCTGGTTGCTCTTCCAACCAACCACATAAACACACAGACAAACAAACAAGCAATGAAACAAACACCCAAATAGTCAAAACAAACAGACAAAAAAAAAAACAAACAAGTGAGCAGCTAAAAACAAATATGATGACAAACAAGTAAACAAATAAGATAAAACAAGAAAACAAACAAAAACAAACAGAAACATACAAACTATAACAAACAAAGTAATAACACAAATATGATGACAAAAAAGTAAAAAAATAAGATAAAACAAGAAAACAAACAAACAAACAGAATAATACACAAGTATACTGAATAAGGAACTTACCTTTGGTGAAATATAACAATAAACTTTCTTATTTGATACTTTGTATAAATGACTGTCTAGACTTGATACTGTAAGGCTAACACCATTTCGTTGTGTGTTGGAAGTATGTCGTCTGTTAGTAGGTCTTGATGCAGTAACACTATCTGGCAGACTGCATGATAACAGTGATGACTCGTACCAGACATTATAACAATGTTTTTGGATATTTTTGTCAACTGCTTCCCACTCGTCCACTGAAAGAAAAAATGAAAATATCAAAATTAGTTAATCAGTTATTTCATTAATTTAATTAGTCATTAATTAATATTAATATAATATGAAG